>QGDG01000017.1:0-232881 GCA_003268315.1 Stemphylium lycopersici
CCCCGCGCTGATCATGACTTTCCATTTCGTGCGACGGTTGGCCTCCAACCTCGCATCCTTCGTCAGGGAGGGGTCTTTGCTTGTTACCTGTAACACTTATTACTATATCTATTGCTATCCTTTCTATTCTATGCCTTAGGGATAGTTGTGATAGCATGCTATCCCTAGCCCCACTGCCATCCCGGATGGCGGGCCTTAGCGGGATGTCAGTCACGTGACCCGCGTGCCCCGCGTGGATCATTACCTTCTGACGTGTGCCCTTGTTGGCACAAACATCGCATCCTTCGTCAAGGAGAGGTCTTCGCTTGTTACCTGTAACAATATCCTCGTATGGAGCGCTATTATAAGCCACGTCTCTACGGCAGCGTACTACGAGAGTTTTATTTAGAATATAGATTATTTACTGAATAGGTCGTTTATTCGGGCATAAGCGAGTGTTTTAAGGAATTTGCTGAATAAAAGTAGTAAATATTACTGAACTTCGGGGTGGAGAGAACCTTTAATCCTGCAACGACTCCAATACTCTCCAGGACATGCAGTAAATAGGTATACGCATAATTAAGACAGCTTCTCGATAAAGAAAGAGGAGGGATTTGGCTTTTTATAAACAACCTAGCTGCGCAGCGCGATAAGTAGCTGCAACTAGAAATGACGCATCTATATAAGCAATGGCGGCTATCGCGCGAAGAGTCAAGAAAAGTATAGTCGTACCTTACATTGCTTGGCTTTCGCTTGTATCCTAGTGAGCTCTTCTATCCCTACGCTAAAGACAAAGATAGGAAACTGTATGGTTTCGGAGGCTTGCGAAGACTAGGAAAACCTTAGAGATACCACTTTAACCCTTATATTAAGTCAATTTTGTCGTAACGTAGAGGGAGTGACTCGTTAGTCATAGCCTCGATGGCGCTTCTCAAGTCTATGGACGTTAGTAGTCTTAGTTTAGGTTACGAGCCCTCGACCAGCCTGGTTAATACGACTAGAACAACGAGGCTATCGAGCCGAGTCCTATAGTCGCTTTATCGGTGGACTAATCAGCTGCTCTAGCTTGACGGCAGGCGCAAGTATAACGATCGATTTAAGCTAGACGACACGCAAAACGCAAACCTTTACTTAGTGTTTCTGGCGACCAGACTTCCAAAGGTGTAGCAGCTTCTCGCAGTGACATGGGCTGTGTATTTAGATATGCAGCAGATTCTCAAGGGTGGCTTTAGTAGTTGGAGAACATTCCTGTAAGTAGGCTTGATTGCCTTCTTGAAATCGCGAATACAGACAGAGCTCTCTTAATACCACTGTTTTACGCATTTGAACACCTCTGCACGCCATAGTATGACTAGTACGTGACTGTGTACTCTGTACGAAGTTATAGAGACCGTTAGTTCGTCAGAGCTCTGAATTGAGCTTATTCTCAGTAAGGAGGCGATGGAACTTTACGGTCTCGCGTATACGAGGACGAGTCGGTCTTGTGCACCGCATTCCTGTACGCATTTAATTGCCATCATGTCCTCACAATTCTCCCGATGACTTTCGATAGTTCAGCGTGCAATCGGTCCGGATACTGCTGCATTGTGACCCAATTGCTATGATGCACAGATCTCATCGCACATCTCGTACATCAAAACCATCTGTGTTTTGCTAGTGTGTCGACTAGAACGAATAAGAGCCTTGAACATCGTACATGCCTCACGTCTTTGAAGTGTGTTGAAGCTCGCCAACTACCGTTTTGAAACAAGTTTGGGAACACGGACTGTACATGCCAAGCCTGTTTCATCATTCCCGACGCTTTTAAGAAAATTGCTGATTGCTCCACACTTGCCTCTGATTTAGTCCCTGCATATGCAGAACCTAGATGTGGAGAGAGTTGATCGCATCGTAAAGGAAACGACCGACAAAGGAACGAAGCGGCCACTTACACGTGTGCTGCTGTCAGTGCTCTAAGAATCTGCCTTTGCTTGGCCTAATCTCGCCTAGCATCCTAGAAGTTGCGTATACTGTACTGTAATCATTTATCGAATATATTCCGCGACTCTAGTAGCTGAGTGTTGAAGGTAAAGAGTGTATTAAGGAATAGTAGTCTACTAGGATAGAGCGCTTCTGTTAAGACGCAGCCCTGCACCACTACGCTGTGTAACCAAAAAGGTACGTATGATTAGTGAACTACTGATCATGGTGCAGGATAGTATATATCGTCATCCGGCGCGACCGCCCGCCGGCGTCCGCCTGACAATATCCCCCTTCTTCATAGCGCATGCCCTCAGGCGCAATAGCCACTCGGGCCTATCGCTTCTTTTGGCGCATGCCCTCAGGCCTATAGCCCTTTGGCGCATGCCCACAAGCACATAGCCACTCTAGCCTATAGCCACTTTGGCCTATAGCCGCTAGACGCATGCCTACGACGGGCGGGTAATACTAGACCCTCCAGCAGCTCTCGATACCGTGTCATGCGCCCATAACCGCGTATCTCAGCTAAAACATAGCCGGCTTATGCTGAACTGGCCCTGTGGGGAATCGAACTGTCGGCCTCGGCCCGACCAGCTTCGACCCGCACGCCAGCAGTTCACTGATCATACGTACCTTTTTGGTTGCATGGCGTAGTGGTGCAGGGCTGCGTCGTGACACTAGGTTTTAGAACTAGTACTTAGGCGGAAAAATATCTTATTAGACCCTTATCGCCTTACTAAAAAAATTGTGTTACTTCGGCGTAGTACTAGGACTCCTCTAGGTTTAGCTACTAAGTGCATTGCTATACTATATACGCTGCGGTTAGAACTATATGTAAGCTAACCCTTCTAAATCAAGCTCCTCCTTCCTCCGTCTAAACCTCAGTTTGTTCCCCTTGTTCAGCGCCTCCGTCTCCCCAAACAAAAGTCTGGATTCCAAATCCGTATCCTCTGCCAAATCCCAATCGTACTTGAGCAACATATGACATAGCGCAATTTTCATCTCATTCGCAGCGAAGAACCTGCCCGGACAGCCTTGCGCGCCATGCCCAAACGACAGATTATTTGGACCGGTAGAAACTAGGTACGATTGGCTGACTACGGCACGGTCGGCGTCGGCGCGCATGCGCTGGTAGCGGTAGATATCGTATTTGTGTGCATCGGGGTAGACATTGGGGTCTGACATGTTGAAGCCGTCGACAGCAATTTGTTCGCCTTTGTTGATGACAAGGCCATTGGGAAGGACGACGGTGCGTTTGGCTTGACGACGCATTGTCACTGGAATGTGGTCAGCTCGGTGTTATTTCACATCGTCAAATAGGCAATTTACGGAATGCAGCAGGTCTGTATCTCTGCGACTCCTTCAATGCGCTGTCCATCAAGGTTAGATTCGCAAGCGCCGCCTTAGTCAGTCCGTCGGCTGTCAGTACCCGCACAATCTCCTCCCTCAACGCTTCGACGTATTGCGGTTCATTCGCTAACAAGGTTATAGCATGGGTGAGCAGCTCACTGGTTGTATGTATCGCCACGAAGGACAGCGCAATCTGAAAAAGTGCCGGGTCGTACCCTTTGCCTCCGCTCTTCTGCTCAAACCAGTCAATCATGTCGTTAAAGACAGGTTCCGGCTTTCCATTTGTTCTGGCTTCGGCCCTTAGGGCTCGACGCTGGGTCAAAAGCGGGGTAAGGATTTCGCGGCATGTGGATCCAAGTTTAGAGACTTCTTTTGCCTCAGAGGAGAACCAGGGGACCAGGAATTTCACAGAAGATGGGAGGGCCGTCATTTTTAGAATCATAGTGAAGCTTGCTACAGTGTAGGCTTTAGAAGCTTCGAGCCACGCCGTGTTACGGCACATGGTGTCGCCGAGAAAAACTCTAGTGGAGAGGCGGGCGGTTAGTTGAAGAATGCTTTCTGCTATGACCGTTTCTTTCCATTCTGTAAGGTGGTCAGTTAATGTTCCCTGCGTGAAGCGGATGGTACAATGCCTAACCTGCGTCTTGGCCGAATACCACGTCGAGAGCATGAGTCGCTTCTTCGGAGAGGGGCTTTGTTAATACATCTAAAAGACCTCCGTTAGCCTTGTAGGATAGATGTAGTTGCGTGGTCCTTACTTAAGTACTTGGTGAGTTGGTCCTGCACAACGCTTTGCACTAGTCTTTTTTCGTGAAGCGGAACGGCATACATTTCGAAGCCGGACACATTTCCAGAAAAGTTCTTCTCTATTGCCTTTGCAAAGCTGAGATCCATGTTGTTACGGATCATCAACGCGTACTCAGGAGGGAGAATGAGACATTCACCCGTATCAACAATTAGCCTGTACGGCTGCTTCCCGTAGCGGTTCCTAGCCTCGCTTAGTATAGCCCTTCCATTTTGGAGAAACTCGATTCGTTTCGACAAAGTGGTCTGATTCCAGCGTGGAGGATTTGCTAGAGGCGGTTTCGGTTTACCACCAGTCATGACAGCGACCGAGAGTACGACCACAATGCCCAGCGAGGTTGCCATGGCCATCATTACCGGAAAGGATAGCACAAGTGCATTTAGGGATAGGTCCGACGGAGTATATAGAATTCGGGATAGTCCAAGAATCGACATGATGAATGACAACTTAATCGCAAAGATAGCAAATGGTTAGGAGATCTAGTCTTCGAAATCGCTGATGCTTGTATCGGGGCTTTATAACGGTAAACTTAGCTATAGACTCTTATCTAGCAATATCTCCGCTTCTCATCGTATCAATAATTTATTTTCCATCTGTAACTAAAAGTGCGGTTACTTTCGACGTGGTATCAACCCACTTTTAATTCGTAGATCACAGATAGCGATACATTCTCCAATCGAATGCAAATCTACACATCTAGGGGTTTTATTAGATCCTGCACCGTGTGCACCGTAGAAGCCGAATGTGATGTCTCCCCCATTTGTTTTCGATAACGTAGGCCATCTCTAGTCAACGCAAATTTCATGATGTAGAATGATGTAGACTAAAGGATTATCTAAAGAAAGAGAAGTTACAAGTAGAAGAAAGCCCCACTATATGAACCCTGACGTCCCACAACTAAACTAGCGGGACTTTTTTCTACCGCTTTAAAACCCCCCGAGCAATATCTACCGTTCCGAAAAGCTCCGAGTATTGCTAGAAACGTAGAAACCTTGAACGCGTACGCGAAAATTTTGAACGAAAAGGAAACAAGATAATCTATTCAAGGTCGAAGGCGCTGCTGATACGCGATGTACTTAGGACGCGGCAGATTTTATAAAGCGTATACTACCACTTTAATTAAATAGATAATAACAGATATTCTTTACATACAGATAGCGAACATTTCTGAACCTAACGCCCCCCACCACCCTTCCTGCTAGTTACGTGCTCTACTCCCCATCCCGCCTCTTTGCTACGCTATAGCATACAAAAAGTGTCAGCCAACACAATTGGGTATCCGTGTGTCGGCCCGATACTCTTATTGGATCTTCTAGTATATTCTGCCACCTTCGCATTACTTCACTCTTCTACTACTTACGCGTACTTCATGTATATAAACATACATCTCTACTCTACAGAAGAATCAACCAGTCCTCTCCTCTCTATCCTCCGCCCACAGTTATGAGCCCGGATTGCACCTGCATTTGACAACAACTGCGTTCATTCGCTATTTGCACACCTTGCCGAAGCCCTTGCAGCATTAAGCGCTCGACCTGTTCATACGATTGATAAATCACGATGTCGCTCAGCGACGCAGGATTCACACGCGTGACTGGCATACTGGACAAACCATCAGACTGGGAGTCATGGCTCTTGTAATGGGCTAGCTCTAGGAGCACTTAAGGAGTTTATAGCCGATGGTAAAGCCAGGTATACAGTGATTGTATTCGATGAAGAGCTATAGGTCTATCTACGTGGATGTTTTATCTACTAGTCCGGAAAACGTCGGTCCGACGTGGTCGGAGCGTCCCTCGGATGCGATTACCGAGATTCCATCGAGGAGCTCTACTGAAGGGGCGTTCAGCCCGTTACAGTTCCAGCTACGACGTGGGAAGGCGATCGTAGATGGTATCTGGAAGTACTGTGACATCTAGAAACCAAAGGATGAGCTACCGAAGCTTATTGAACCCACGAAACCATTACCCAACATGGCTAACGCTGAAGCAACCGCGATCAGCCAGCTAGACGCAGGCCAGCAGGCAATGTACAGCGATCTCCTTCACGACTGGAGATTCGAGAGAGCAGAACATGCGAACATGAACCGAAAAGAAGGCAAGCTTCTTATGGAAATCAGCCGTACGATCACCACCCGCCATCTCTACATGATCAGCGGAAAGGATGAGATTTACGATCGATTGATTACGGTCAAGCAGCAGCTTACACCAACAACAGCTACACGCAGCAGAGAGCTAGTAACTAAGTACCGCGCTCTGCAGGAGAAGCCTCGAAGACGCAACCTTGAACAATGGCTTGACGACTGGATTCACGTTACGAACTAATGGAAGGAGGCAGACCTTCCTGAGACGACAGGCTATCAAGCACAAGACGATTTTCTGACAGTTGTCAGAACGATTGCTCCGAAGTAGGCGGATGCATCACACCATGATCTTATCCTGAAGGAGGCTACTATGAAAACGGATAATATTCATCCTTTAGCAGATTACGTTGCGCAATTCAGGATGTGTTGTCGACGAATCAGACCGTCTACAACTTCACTTGAGGCGTTTGCGACACTAGGCGTTTTAGCACAAGAGGAGAAAGAGTAGAAAGAAGAACGACCTCTAAAAGATATTAGAGACTACTAGAATGCGTCTGCAGATGTCGACACTAGTACATCAAATACTAGTACCTAGTTCTAGATCATCTGCAGAGACCAAAGAAATTCTAACTAGTGTAGGCTGTGCAAGCTAAGGTAGCCGAGACCTTAAAGGACCTAGAATAGGCTGACAGAATTGGCGATGCTCTTGCGAGAGATAGGAAGACTATTAAGACGTCAGTTGAACTTATAAACCTTAACGACAGAAGGGCGTCTAGTAAGAACTAGTAGCTAAAATTAAAGATAGTAAGATTTCTAATTAAGAAATAATAAGCTTAGTATAGTATATAAAATAGAAAATAAGATAAAAGAGTACTAAAAGGCGTAGAAATATAGTATAGCTAAGCTTTATATCTAGACTAGAGCTACTAAGGCTTACGTAATTTATAATATAAAGTAAGTGAAAAATCTATAAAAAAAGGTACTACTATAAAAGAGATACTATACTATCTCTTTACTAAGCTATAAAATATAAAAAATTAGTAATTTTTTAAGAATATAAAAGTACGTTTAGAAGTATATAATAAGCTTAGGCTTTACTTAAGCCTAGAATATAAGAAAGAAAGTAAAGACAAGCTAAAATTATAGTCTAGACTATATTAAGACTTACTATATGAACTCTCTTTCTCTGAGCCTTATAAATATAATATTAATACTTAGTATATTCTAACTTTAAGGCTAGTTTGTTACGAACTAGCCTTAGAGTTAGGATGTACTAAGTGTTGGTATTATAATTGTGAGGCTTAGAGAGGGAGAGTTTGTGTAGCGAGTCCGGATGTGGTCCGGACTACGATCTTAGCTCCCCCCACTTCCTTCCTCATGCCCTAGGCTTAGGCTTTGCCCAAGCCTATCACATAGTTTATAATGTAGTCTTTATCTAAAAAAGTATTAGTTACTTAATAAGCTACTTACTTACTTTATATATTATATAAAGAGCCTATTTTTTTTATAACTAAAATAAAAATACTTATAGTAAAGTATTAAAAACATAGTAAAAAAAGATGTCTTAATGCCTATCTATCTAATAAGAAGTAGAAAAAATTTAAATCATAAGAAGTATTAGATAAGTACTAAAATACTAGTATAAGCTTATGTTAAGATAAATTCTAAAAAAAGCTATCAAGCCTTTTTAAGAGATAACATATATCTACGTCACGTGACCGTAGCTGCTGCGGGTCGACGGTGATCCGGGGGGTCCCCGGTGGCTCGCCTGTCTATAGCTAAGATCATGTGATGGTGGAACATCGTGACAGGAAGTGATCGCGAAAATAAGGAATCTTAAAAGAAACCCATATTCCAGCCTAAGCGTGACCAGTATACTATCTAGTAAGCGTATCCCAATCATGTCGTTGGGCGTGAGGTGAGGCTATTGGAGACAAGCAAGATTCAGCTACATCGACTTCGTGAGAGGGACAAGACGTTGTACGGGCGTGTTGTCGCAGCGATGATTTTGCTCTACGAAGAAAGCGAAGAGATGGGCCGGTTAGCAGTCCACAGTGCTTTAGCTATGGGGTCTTGACTTGGTGGTCATGGGCGACGACCTTATTGATCGAACAGAAATCTAATGCAATTCACACTGCAAGTCGGTATGTGCCTGTTATGAATTTGTGCGTTCATCTTCTTCGTCTCCGCTGATATAACCCTGGTCCACCATATGCCTCACGATATCGTAGGTCGCAACTCCAAAATTGCTAGTCCTGCTCAAAATGGTCTTCGGGTTGACGAACTCGTAGTATTCATGCAATGCGAAGGCATGCAGCATGTATGTCGAAGAAAAGTCCATCTCCCACTGTGCGCGCCTTCTCCTGTTCATAACGGCATTGTCGTATAGCTCCATTGGGTCGGTGGAGTTGATGAGATGGGGAGCAGGCGACGGCTTGCCTTCGTTAGGTTTGAAGAGAGGATCGGTGCTCTCTTTGAACCAGTGTGTAGGGGCAAAAGCGGTGCGGTCGAGGATCAGGACTTCGTTCGGGATCGGGACGAGACGCTCGGCGATCTTAGTCATGCTTTGCAGATTGGCTTCCCATTTCCCGTCGAATCCAACATGTTGCTCGCGCACGACGATTCGTGCCATGGCGCTGTTTGGCTTGGTCAAGAAGACACCGTTATTGATGGTGCCGTTAATGCCACCTCGTTCATCAGCGCCGCCATAATGGCGACCGCCGATAAAAGCGAAGCCAGCGTTCAGCAGCGGCGTCAACGGTCGCAGAGGTACAACGTCCCAGTCCATGTAAATACCGCCAGTCTTCGCGATTGCCTCCCAGCGAATGAAGTCTGATTTGTGCTGGATGGCGGAGATTTTCTGGTCCTGATTTTGGCCGGCAAAGTTGGGCACGTCGACATAATTCCAGGTGATGATGTTTGCGAAGGTGTTGATGACTGCCTTGGTCCATCGGTCACCCTGCTCGCCGGCATCCCTGATTTCGGACTCGTTGAAGTCGGTATGCATGTAAATCTGTGTCGGCTCAATGTACATGACTGCGGCGCACATGGTCAGGAAGCTTGAGAACGGAAAACTCAGAGTTGAGTCTGCGTTTTTCTTTATTTGCACATAATGTACAATGCTGGGTATGGGATCATGCGCTGATGCCTCGCTAGACTTGAGCATCCCATACTCCCTCGCTTTCTCCAGGGGATGAAGAAAGATTGAGAGGGTGGCAAGAATAACAACGATGCAGAATGCTGTTATAACTGCCAGCCGGGTACGGGAGTTTGCCACGGACACGTGGCCGAGGGGCATGTATCGATGCATGGAGTTTGGGGGCTTTAGGAAGCTGAAGGAGGAGCGAATTTGATCCCACATGGGAACAAAGCGAGCGCTTATCTTGCCACGGAGGTTGGTTGATTAAAGTACTTAGGAAACCAGGTTTACATGGGAATCGTGGATAGATGAGATGGATGAGATGACAGGATCGATGTTGGGAAATTGAGGTAAGACGGTGTCATAAAACGTTCACATAATCGCTTGATTAGGGCCGAGTCAATCTGACATGACGCGACGCCTAAAAGCTTATTGAGAAAAGCATATGGCTGTGTATCCTGCCCATGCCGCGGTAGGTAGCCCTTCAAACGCGACCCCAAGGGCAGGCACCGAGACTCACCGTTGTCACAGTGACGGATCGCATCAATATTCAAGCAACTTCCGTCAAATGCTGTTGATTATATAGTATCGTTTGGGTCTAGATAAGAGGTTCCTGACGTCTGAAGTCTGGGAAAATACAGGCATTCTGAGCCGCGGTAAGACCGCTTTCGACACGGTTGGCCGCGCGAACATTGCACCCGATCTGTGGCGCATTTCAAGCACGCGCGCGAACATGGAAAAGATGGTTTGCCATAATCTCGCTTTTTGCGCGCCGCAATTTTTCGAAAGAGTGCGTTGCGGCGTGAGGAGGACTTTCAGCAAGAGAGGCGACACGGTCTTATTCGCGTGTTGATCCTCATTTGACGCGTCAGTCTGTCCTACTTGCCAAGGCACCTATCAGATACAGAGCGGCCGTGGGTATTCGACTAAGACATGCTTTCGCAAAAACGGCATGAATCATCAAGAATGGTATAAGTAGTTCCGAGGCATCTTGGGTATCCTGCTAGATGCGTCACAAGGACCCTGGTGCGGATCGCACTTGCGCCGCAAAGGTGGGAAACTAGCGCACTAGGCTATAATTATAAGCTCAGTCAGGCAACGTCTCCGGCGATTCCCACCATAAAAGACAGCACGGCCTCATCGGCGTCTACGCCCTTGTTTTATTGTAAAGCCACCCCAGTTCCGGCCATGTAGCCTTCGTCTCGTCGGTGCCGCTCAAAACACCCTCATCCCCCCCCACTATAAAACTTTGGAAGTCTCCCACAAGTGTTCGTGTAATGTTGATCATCCTCTGCGCACTCACCGCTCCCTCACCACCTGAGATTCCCAGCCCTTGTTTCACTACAATCAAATCGGAAAAATCGGTGTGATTGGACTTTCCTCCAATGTTTATCTCTTTGGCCCAGGTCGACTGCTGGGCGTCGAAGTGTGCAAATTGTGGATCACCTCTGTGATACGCCGAACTTAAGATCAAGCTGGGTATGCGTAGGTCCACGGACGGCTCGTTTGCAGCAACCGGATCCCAGAGGCTTCCGTCCATATTGAGAGCGCCGAGAATTCGATGCTTGTATGTGGTTTTACGATTACGTTCGTACAGTATCTGGCTAAGAGCTGCAGAGCCACCGAGCGAGTGACCGAAGAAAGAGAAGTGCGTAAGGTTAAGTGGTATCGATAGGTTTTTCGAAACGCTGGGCATGGCTTCGAGGACTGCATGTGCATCCGTGAGGCGGTATTCATGAACGCGATGTACGAGCTGAAGTCCTTCTTCTGTGTTTATGTCGTAATCGAATGGCAAGCCTAGGATACCAGTGCCATCAGGTAGCTGAAGGTATGGTTGCTCGTATGGGTGGTCCATGGTCACCACTGAGTATCCATGGGATACCAGGTTGGATATGAGGCCATGAAACACCTGAGAAGGGGGTCCGGCGAAAGGTGGGCTGAAGATGAGTGTCGGGAGATCCAGTTTTTTCCATTCTTTCAAAGGGAGTGGCTCCGCATTGTAGGATGTACGGGCGGTAATGTTATGAAATGTTCCATTCCCAAGGTGGTAGTGTGTGTCATAAAGGTTTGAAAGACCAGCCCAAATGTACTTTGAAGGTGGAGCCTTTTGCTCAGTCGGATAATAGATGTTGAGCAGAACAGAAGCACCAAATCCATTGGGTGCTACAGGGTCGTCTAGGGTGAGTTTTCGCAAAACATATGCTTTCGAGCCGACGTTGAAAAAGCCTGTCGGGGGAGGAAGAACAAAGCCGTGTGAGAAAGTAACGATGCTCATCAAAGTTGCGATTAGAGGAGCCTGTAGTCTCATTTTGGGTTTATTGTATCAAGGTTTAATGTTGGGGGACTTGCGAACTTAAGCATGACGCTCAATATGCTTATCTCTAGGTAAGCAATCCTAAACTGCTGCCTTGATGGCGAAACGGAATCGCTTATCCGGGTAAGGCGACCATCAGACTCAGATTCCACTTACGGAGCTTCCGCATTGAAGCAAGTCTGTCCCTACATTTAGGCCTCGTTTAGTAACTGGTGTCGCGCAAGCCGCTAGTACGATAACCAAGATTACGGGCACTGGTGGGCGAATCAACCATGTGAGGAAGCTGGAGGTGCGAGCGAACCGTCCTGCGGGTTTTTTCACTCTTCTAGTATACCTATAGTTTTCCAGGAATCGCGATGCGATGTTTCTGTTATGTGTCTGTTTGAAACTTGCTTTGTCTTAGCCGAGTTACATGACAATTGTTGCGGGTAGCCGACGTTCTGCGGACGAGGACCTTCACTGCCCCGCTCGAGTATGCAACCCGCCTCAGCACCCGCCTTTGGGACGTGCCAACCTCCATCAATCGCTCATGACGCCAGCCCTTGCTGGTATAACTTATCACAGTTATGATATGAGGTACAGTGACATTTACACTAAGAGTGCGAGGCGCCTTATGATCATTTTGATGAAAACAGATGCTCTGCTGATTCTAACAAGATTAGGGCACATTTTGAGTTGGATGAACGTCGCGCTATCGACGAGTGTCGTAAGATGGTCTGCATCCTAATGCTAGAATCAGCCCTAGCCAGCAAAGGCGTACTAATGGTAATAGTAGTAACTCTTGAGTCTACAATGCACAACTTGACCTTACAACCGCTCAAAAACAGGCATAAGGTCAATCGGACTCTCAACCTCAACTTCCGTTCCGCTCCCATATTCCTTCTTGCTCCAAATACATCTCCACTTCCCTCCGCTAGAAAATGGCGGAAGGTATACAGTTTTCTTTCTCTGCCCCGCAGCCAAAATTGGGCATACCAGATATTTGTCGCCATACATGTACTGGTCCTCAACTTCCCAGCACTTTTGGTCTTCCGGGAACTCGTAAAAAAGCGTCCTCATAATGGGTGATCCCAGGCGATGCGCTTCCTCCATCAGGACTCGTGTGTACTCCCTCATTTCCTCGCGGACCAGCATGTACTTCTTACAAATCTCATAAACAGCCGGGCCGTACGACCATACTTCGTTGTCTGCGCCACTGCGACATCCTGGACTTCCGGGGTACTTTGGTTGGCGAGGCTCTCGATCACCATGCAGGCGCATGACGGGGCAAAAGGTTCCCCACTGGAACCAACGCAGAAAGAGCTCACGGAAGGCTTCGTCGTTGGGGTCTCCTCCGTGGAAGCCGCCAATGTCTGTTGTCCACCAGGGCACACCCGAGAGGCCCATATTCAGACCGGCTGCTAGTTGGTTTCGGAAGCTGGACCATGTCGAAGAGATGTCGCCGCTCCATACAAGAGCTCCGTATTTCTGACTACCCGCCCAGGCGCAACGGATCAGGTTGACGATGTTCTTTTGCCCCGCGGCCTCCATTCCTTCGTAGTATGCTCGGGCATATTCCTTCGGGAAGATGTTACCTGAGCCGTTGAGTAAGTCTACGTGTGCTCTTTAGGAACTGCTTGTACTCACCGATTGCGACATTAGGACCCATGTGGTAGCGGTAGTTGTCAAAGTCATAATGTCGATACTCCGGTTCAGCTTCGTCCAGCCAGAACACCTTGATACCTTTCTCGTAGTAGTTCTTCTTGGCCTTGTGCCAAACGTAATCGCGCGCGGCCGGGTTCGTTGGGTCAAAGTGAATGGTCTGGCCCTGGAAGGTCATCGCTGTTCGCACACCACGTTCAGTCTGGATGAGGAGGCCTTTCTCGACCATTTCCTCGTAGTTTTCCGAGCGCCGGTCTACCGTTGGCCAAATTGATATCATGAGCTCGATTTTGAGTTCCTTCAGTTCCTTGACCATGGCATCTGAGAAGTCCAAGATTAGCTCTTAGACACGACTAGTCATGCGACACAGCGGAATGAACATCAACTAACCTGGATCTGGCCAATACTTCTCATCAAATCTCCAATCTCCCTGTAGCGGCCAATGGAAGAAGTCAATCACAATAAGATCTATCGGGAGCTCTCGTCGTCGGTATTCTCGCGCGACCTCTAGAAGCTCGTCTTGCGTCTGGTAACGAAGCTTGCACTGCCAAAAGCCGAGACCATATTCTGGCATCATCGGCGCCTGCAATTACTGTCGCATCAGCCCAGGATCAGGTCGACGCGAATATAGACGCTCACCTTGCCAGTAGCGTCTGCATATGACCGAACGATTTCCGCGGGCGTTTCGCTCGCGACAACCCAGTAGTCAAGTGCCTTGGTCGACTGTGCTTCGAAACTCATAACATTTTTTCCAAAAACTGCATTACCAATGGATGGGTTATTCCACAGAAGGCCATATCCGCGTGAAGATACAGCAAAGGGAATGCTAGCTTGCGAGTTCCGATGAGCGAGCTCCAGCTGAGTTCCTTTGATGTCTAAGTACGGCTGCTGATACTGACCCATTCCATATATCCTTTCCTTTGGATCCAAACTCTCGAAGCGAGCTATGAGTTGGTAGTCTCCACCCAGGATAGGCTTGAACTCGCGAGCTTCAATTTCTAAGGCACTACACTTTGGGTCGAGAACGTCGCGCCGGTCACGAACGAACTCCTCCAGAAGAATCTTCCCAGTTCTATTGTTTGATATGATTATCTTGCCTCGCTTAGAGACTGCGACCTTGATGATGCCGTTTATCAATGTAGCCGCACTTTCGCTGGTTTCGATCTTGGCCTTGATGTCGGGTCGAGGTAAGAGCGCCCAGTTTTCCTGCGGCATGGCTGCCATTTTGGTGGCTCGAACGCGAACCGCATTGTTGCCCCATGGCTCAATACAAAGCTGTTCCGCATCGTAGGTAAATATGAGGCGACCTTCATTGGTGGAAAACATGATGAGGAATGCCTTGCACTTTGCAAGGCTTTCGGGTTTGGACGTGCCTGTCGTGACCGTGCATGCGGAACGACGAGAGAAGCCTCGTTGTTTTATACACTCGCGGAGACCACTCTCGAAACCTGATACTAGGACGAAGCTAAGCTTTGCCTGAATTCAGGTTCTTCCACCGATGAGAGTGGCTGCTTCAGCAAGAAGGAGTCGCACTAGGCCCGAGAAGATATCTTCCCCTCAGAAACCCCACCGGGATCTTCGCGCGATTACCTATCCTAGCATCGTGACACCCCACCATACCCAGAAGGTGGGTTGTATTGGTACTATGCATTAGAGTTCAACGGCTTCGTTCTAAGCTTGTGCGTCTAGGATGACTGATGTTGCGTGCAGGTGTGGAGGGGTAGCACGTGAGGGTCACGTGCTTCCTTTGCGTGCTAGTCGGCTTTTCGCCACACTCCTCAATCATCAGTTTCCTCCACGCGCAAAGAATAAAAGCGGAAGATCCAGTGTTTTCATGAGCAGCATTAATCGAGAAATATCGTGACATGATGTCTGTGTGTCCATGTTTCGAGGGCGCCAATATCGTTGCGGACCGACTCATTTCGACTTTAGCATAACCCCATTCAACGGCAGTATTATCAAATCTACCTACCGAGCTGTCTTCTATAATACTGATTTTTCTTTCACCACTGCATTTTCGTTTAGATCTACACCAATGTTGCCGCTGCTACTGGAGAGGAGTAGAAGGTGGAAGAACGTCATATCGAGGCAAGAGACCAAGGACTCTCATGGATGGGCTAACACTATGCAATCCTTCATGGTAGGGAGAGCACCTCAAGCATGATAACAAGATATTTCACGTCGACCCGCACGCCTTTGAACTTTCTAATTGAGCCCAAGCTCTTCTCTAGCTTCGGGCGATGCACGTCGTACATCCTTTCGTACATGCCAAGTGAGGCACAACATTGTTGACGTCGCCACGCAGCCTCACAGTTTCATTTTCTTTGGGCGAGTTGCCTAAGGCAGAGGATGTACGAATCACTGATATGTGGCTTTGCGGGTAGTATCGCGGACAACAAAGCTTATTCGCGATTAGTAGGACAGTAGCTAACATCACTCGGACAACTGAGTTCGTTCGCGATCCAATTCGAGAACGTGTCCAAGTCAGCATTGGTGGCAGGATCCATCGATGCATCACCTTATACGTCGTAACGTGAAACCTTGGGGACGGTCCGACACCTTCATCCGTGGGCCTTCGACCGACGGTCCAATGGTGGACGATGTAGGTGTAGTGCTTCAAGGCTATGTCGAAGCGTTATATCTACCGGTCTCCCATTTGATTTAAAGGAGCAGTAACAACGACCAAACCTACATCTCAAACTACAAAACTCATCTTACTTACATCTTACAGCATGCCTATAGCTCAGCAGACGCAGATGGAGGTAGAGCAACGTACAGGCATTGAAATCCTCGTGATTGGTGGTGGCATCGGTGGCCTTGCGTTTGCAATCGAGGCCTACCGTAAAGGTCATACTGTCCGAGTGATTGAGCGAAGCGCTCCAGGACAGTACTCTGGTTAGTGCCACGGTAAAGAGCGACTATGATAGATGCTGATATCAAAAATAGGCGAAATTATCATGGTGACAAGCCCGGCCTTGGTGACGCCACAGAAATGGCCTGGGTTCATGGAACGAGCCAGAGCCATATCTGGCATGCCGTCCTTCGACATGCGCAAGTTCGATGGTACTTTCCTTAAGCACGAAACTGTCGGTGCCGAGGATAACCTAGCGCTCGACGTTTACCGAAGATCGCTGCACAGTCTTCTCACCTCCTACGCGCAGGAGCAAGGAATTCCAATTACCTTTGGAGTAAAAGTGACAGAGTATTTTGAGAATGAAAAGAAGGCTGGTGTCGTTGTCGAAGGCGGCGACCGTTTGACGGCTGACGTTGTTGTCGCAGCAGACGGCGTTGGCTCAAGATCTCGCGAATTAATGGATGGCAACAAGTCAGCACCCATCAGCTCAGGCTTCGTCATGTACCGCTGTACTTATCCAGCTGAACATGTGTCACAGAATCCCATCATCGGCAAGGAATTCGCTGGCAGGGCAAAGCTGGGTTATCTTTACATCGGCCCCGGAGCACATATCGTAATCCATCAGTTCAACGGCGACTTTTGCTATCTATTGACAACCAAGGATGAGCACAGCGATGCTACGGAGAGCTGGTCAAAAACAACAACGACTTTTAGGGCTCTGGAAGCCGTCAAAGGCTGGGACCCCCTAGTGACTGAGGTCATAAAGGCCTCACCAAACAACCAATGCCTCGACTGGAAGCTTATGTGGCGCGACCCACAGCCGCAATGGGCATCGAAGGGAGGCCGCGTCATCCAGTTGGGGGATGCAGCTCATCCCTTCTTACCGACCTCATTCAGTGGCGGGACCATGGCTATGGAGGACGGGTACTCATTGGCAGCTTGCCTAAGCCTCGCTGGCCGAGAGAACGTTCAACTTGCCACCAAGGTTCATAACAAGCTAAGGTAAGCGAAATCTACGCAGACACTCAACACTAGCTGACATATTTTCGGTCAGATTTGAGCGCGTTTCCTGTGCCCAGAAATTGGGTTTCAAGAACCGCGAAGTCTTCCACAACACCGATTGGAACAACCAGAAAGCAGCCCCGAAAAAAAATGCAAAGATGGTGGGGGACTGGCTGATGTGCCATGATCCAGAGAAGTACACTCATGATAACTACCACAAGGCTGCGGAGCACTTGCTTACTGGCGCTCCGTTCAAAAATACCAACATCCCACCGGGATACGAGTACAAGCCGTGGACGGTGCGGGAGTTGTTGGCAGCTTCAGACCGCGGTGAGGAGGTGGAGGACGAGGGTCTTTGGTTTTAGAGCGGGAATGTCTTCTTCTTGTCGCAGCCCTTGGTATTGAACTCCAGATAGAATGATTACAGTTTTACCTGCTTGCATTGGAAGCCTGCATCTCCCGCCTCTGTTGCAATGGGGGGCTCCAAATTGATTGATTCACATCCCTCTAATCTTGCCCGGTGTCGTGTTGGTGGTCTCGCAGCATCGAGTACAACCCCGCTGATAGTCGCGGCCTTGTCTACGCAACATGTCAGGAACCATGGTACATAGCCCTGACGACCGAACTAGACCAGCATCCGCGAGGGGATTTTGCTCCCGTGACTGACGAGCGCCAGTCTTCACTGATGTTTCGTTGTAATGACCCGTCCATCTACTTCCCCCATCACTTTGTGGGATTTCTGGTTGGCAGTCTCGAGACGACGATGGAAAGGCGGCGCCGTGCATGAATCCGATGCATGTTCTGCCGAAACCGATCAACGTTCTTTGAGACTCGAGGATGCCCTACTGATTGAGCACTGGGTGGGTCAGAAAAACTTGTCGTGGAAAGTGAAAGGCGCGAGACCCGTCTTGTAGCATGCTTCGCTGTCCTCGCCCAGGGTTGCTAGCATCACCAGTCAGTTTCCTTGTAGGTCTGTACCTAAAGTAGTGTCGATAGAGTCGCTTTTGCCGGTGATTTTAGTGGTGTATTGGGGTACACGACGGCTGAGCGCGAAGATTAGACGCCTTGGCCCGGCCGCTGGATGCAGGATATTGAGTTGGCTCGGAACGCGACCGGATCACGTCGGAACCCCCACCTTCCTTGAGCTACACTCTGCGCTAACATGGTTTACAAGCGAGTCGCCCGTACAAGCGAGCCGCCCACCCCACCAACTTTCATCACCTATCAAGCTCAAATCAACTATGCCTCAACACCAACAAGCTCTAGTATGCTCATCTGAAGCTGATATACAGCTTACTATTCTATCTCTTAATAGGCATCAGATTAATACTGTACGAGCAGCTGCTCAGGCCTTTAACGTCCCTCGAACAACGCTACGCGACCGACGCGCTGGCAAGCCTGCCCGACGCGATTGCCAGCCCAACTCGAAGAAGCTCACCCAGCTAGAGGAGCAGGTGATTATCAGACATATACTCGACTTGGATACACGCGGATTTGCGCCTACGTACGATGCTGTACGTGATATGGCTGATAAGCTGCTAGCTGCGCGCGGCGCTGGTCAGGTCGGCGTCCACTAGCCGCGCAACTTTGTTAAGCGTACAGACAGTCTCATAGTATGTTTTAATCGAGCGTACGATAGGTAGAGAGCTCTGTGTAAGAATTCTATAGTAATCAGCCGCTGGTTTAAGCTTATAGAGCAGATAAAGACTAAGTACGGCATCTATAACGAGGACGTCTATAACTTTAACGAGGCTGGCTTTATAATAGGCAAGATCACGACTTAGCTTATCGTGATAGCGTCAGAGAGGAGAGGCAGGCCAAAGGCTATCCAGCCTGGTAATCGCGAGTGGGTAACGTTGATCGCGGCGATCAACGCTGCTGGCTGGTCAGTCCCACCATTCCTCATCTTCGCTGGCCAGTATCACCTGTCTGCCTGGTACGAGGAAGCAGATATCCCACGCGACTAGGCGATCGCAGTTAGCAACAACGGCTAGACAAACAACGAGCTAGGAGTAGAGTGGCTAAAGCACTTCGACGCTTACACGAGGACTCGTGTTGTAGGTGCGCGTCGCCTACTTATCCTTAATAGCTATAAGAGCCACTACTTACTTAAGTTTTAAGAGCTCTATAAGGAGAATGATATCTACACGCTCTATATGCCACCTTACTTATCCCACCTACTACAGCCGCTTAATGTTGGCTGCTTCTCGCCATTAAAGCGCGCGTACAGCCGTGAGGTAGAGAGCCTAATCCACCACCACATTAACCACATCACGAAGCTCGAGTTTCTGCCAGCGTTCAAGGCAGCGTTTAATCGATCGTTCACGCTAGCTAATATCTACTCAGCTTTCTGCGGCGCAGGCCTTGTTCCTTTCTATCCAGACGCTGTTCTATCGAAGCTAGACGTGCAGCTCTGTACGCCTACTCCAGCTGCTCTACCAGAGGCTCCTTAGGAAGCTTATACGCTAAGCAACGTACGTAAGCTTCAAGCTCAATCGACGTTAATACGTAAGCGCGTGCGACAGCATAAGAGCTCATCACCAGCTTAAGAAGGGCGCTGAGGTAATAATACTCTTAGCCAAGCTAATGCGCGATCAGATTGTTAGTCTTAAGCGAGCCAACGAGGCAGCGTCAAAGCGAAAACAGCGTAAGAAAAAGCGTATACAGCAGCGAGGGACCTTAACAAAGGGAGAGGGGGAGGATATACTCGCTCAACGCGAGGTTGAGCAGCAGATTAAGCGTGAACAGCGTCAAGGTGGTGAGCGATCAGGCCTTAGCCGCCAGGCTGTTGCGCGCTGCAGCAGGTGCAGGGAGACTAGGCATAACTCACGAACGTGCAAGAAAGATATCTTAGATACTGCTTAGCCTACTCTGTTTATATCTATATATTATCTTGTAAAGTGGTTGAGATATACGCGTGTAGAGGTGCGCAAAGTTGGTGGGGTGGGCGGCTCGCTTGTACGGGCGACTCGCTTGTAAACCATGTTACGCATCCTTGATCCTCGATGCGCCATTCCCACACTGCTTTGTAGAAACTTCCGGGTATCTAAACACATCTCGGAACGAGTTCAATGTTTCTAAGCCAGCAGTGCTTCGATATCGGAATGCTTTGACCCTTATGACGCGGACGCGAAAAACGAGGCGTTGGAGCTACGCGGCACTATTGAACACACCACGTGGAAACCATCAATCAATCAAGTTTGATCATCAGGCGCCATGGACACCATGAGCCAGGAAGATCTAGTGGGTGGAGCGTGACAGCGTCATGGGTATCACGAACCCAAAGCTCCACCAAATAAGACTTCTACCAGGTGTCTACAAAACGCATTAGGAAAAAAAAATCGCCTTCATCGGCACAGGAACATGTACTATTTAAATCGACATGTTGCATATTTAAACGGTAGATTACTACTTCTCTATGATTTTCCAGGAATAATAGTAGGCGGCATATGAATGACAGGGTACTTTCCATCAAGAGTATCCCGCAAGTCAGTCTCCAGATCATCAAGCCTCAAACCCAGACGCTTATCCCAGGGATTCTGCTTGCGCAAATCACCAACAACCTCGCCATCAACCTGGCTGCAAGTCACAGCACGTACGATAAAGGCCATGCCCCAGGGGCTTCCATCGGCGATGAGCTTGTGTCCTCGCTCTATCAATTCGCTCGACTTGACATGATCCTTCTTCCACTGCTTTCCCGTCAACTGTTCCAAAATGGATACAAGCTTGTTTTGCGTAAGTGTGTGACCGGCGAGATGAACGTATTGGTTCTTGGAGTGGTTGTACGCGGCAGAATCAATGAGGAGGTTTCCCACGGCTCGCGCGATATAGGGACGAGTGCTTCCGGAGAAGGGACTCTCTCCACCGTCAATGATTCCGGCCTCTTGCTTGTCGAGATCGAATCCAAGGAGGCCATCCAGCAAGCACTCAGACTGAAGTCAGCGAGTTCATACCTTACTTCAAGGAGACACACGACATACGTATTCTATCCAAGGATTGCAAATTATGGCAGTCCAGCCAATAGAATCCTGCTTCGATTCCAAGTATTCCACAAACTGCCTCTTGTACGTGGCAACGCCTACATTGTAGAGTGGATGGTATGTGCGAACTCCATAGTCTGACGGAACAAATCGATCGACGCCTGCTTTGATGGCCGCGTCTATGATGAGCTTCTGATCGACTGAGACGTCGTAGTTGAGAAAAGACAGGGCGACATTTTGTCCTTTGAAAGCCTCTTCGAGAGATGCACGGCTGTAGTCTGATCGAACAACTCGGACTCCATCTGGGAAAGTTGCAGTCGATGTGGCCCGAGTCAAGACTGTGACTTTCAGGTGATCAGGATGGCTGAGCAATTCCTTCAAAATGTAAAGCCCGATGTTACCGCTGGCCTTTGCCTTGTCAGTGCGCAGAAGGTACCTGGGAAATGAGGGTAATTCTTACACCGATCAAGATTACGTTGCGCACTGTTGGACCCATGTTGACAAAGAACCTCGATGTTGAGGATGGGTACTCGTCGAGACTTGGAGGATTTACTATGATAAGTGTGACTGTAGAGCTCGAATCTTATTTACGGTTCAAAGCGAGCTGTACGTTTGTGGTCGCATGTACATCACCTCACTGCGTACATTTATACCTTCTCTTCTGTCGTATAGTGGAGAAGGACCGAACGGGGAGCACGCACTTACAATAACTAGCGGACCAATTCCAAGCCGTACGAAGCAATTGTATATCGGACGAAGATGTAATGTACGAAGATGGAATAAAATAGAGCATGTTGTACAAAAGGGTCTCGTACAATGGAACATTAAACGTAGAGAGGGAGCACACTGAGGTAGCAGTCTCGGCTGTCGCACCAAAGTACAGCCGGCTAATAGAGACCATAGTGAGCCAAAGGCTCGTTTTATTTGTGCTACCAAGACCAACAACATACACCTGTCTACCTCCAGTATATTGGGAGAAGCCCTGAAAAGGGTGGTTGTCGGAATTCACCTCGAATTGACACGAGGCTCCAACAGCGTTATGCGACTGCCTCAGAGTATAAGATATGGCCAATTTAAATTTCTTGATTTCGTTAAGACAGGCGGGTGCATCGCTGCCAGCACTGACGCTAGCGGCCTGATTGTAAAGGGTCGTGAGGCCGCTTCGGAAGGCTCCCACTCACACGACGAGGTTGGCATTGAGCATGGAAGGTATGAGTGCCTGACTCAAGAATGTGCTTACAAACATGATATCAAGCCTCTCGTATGTGGCATGGCCGAAACCTTGTGTCGACACCATCGCGTCACTCAGAGAAGTGGTCAACGTTCCCACCCAATGTTTCCACCTCGATATGACTCTCAACGACGAGCGCAGACAACCATGCCAATGCTGCGTTCAGTAGTCGCAAGCGCTGATGATCCGTGGCCTCATATTCCGACATACGTGCTTGCGCACAAAAGCTGCAGAATCATCCCAAACCTTGAAGACCGAAGAAGTGGAGCATTTTCGGAACGAAATCGGAACGCACTCTGCACCTCGGGACCACACCAAGCCTACAGACTCTGACCCGAAATCGTCTTTGATGCTCACCGTACCTCGAGTGATTTATAATACTGGCCCACTAATCTTTGTACGCAGATCGGACGCACTGATTCAATGAGTCGCTTTAACACATCCGGAGCCATGGCAGCAGTCGATCGCGGGAGCCGCAGCCTAGTTGCTGTACGACACCTGTCCTCTCCCATTCAATCAGCACTTCTCGAATTGACATAGCCACCAGATAACAGGCGCCAATGGAACAATCGGATACGCAAGCGTAGTATATGCACTGCAGACCGGGTATCGCGTGCGTTGCATCGTGCGCAGCCCTTCCGCGATTGAAACCATCAAATCCGGGCCGTCGGTGCAACAATACCTGCCCCTCATAGAATATGCGATCGTCCCAGACAACACCATCGAGGGGGCATACGATGAAGCGCTCTCCGGCGCAGACTTTGTTGTGCACATCGCCGGGGCCTGGCCGCTTCCCTGGCTGCATCCCGACAACGACATCTACTGGCCGTTTATCAACTCAACCAAGAACCTAGTCGCTGCAGGCGAAAAGTCCAAGAGCGTGAAGAGAATGGTGTTTACGCAAGCCGGTGCGGGATTAGTCGATGCCCAAGATGGGGATACGTTGGGAAGACGCATGGATCGTGTTTTGAATGGTATGTATGGTTATCTTGATCAAGTCACGTCCAGACCAGACCAGATGTTGACTGACGGGCTACACACAGAACACGTGCCCCTCTCCCCCTCATCCCTAGAGCAAAAACCACCTCTCAAGTCCTCCCACCACGCCTACTGCGCTGCAAAAGCACAATGCATGCAATACCTCAAGACCCTGCGGGTTTCCGGGCAGCTCCCCTTCTCCATCGCCCAAGTCATCCCCGGCACCGTTATCGGACCATCAGAGTTCTGCCACACTTCCGCCGAGGCGTTTGCGCATCTAGATCGCCAGAGTAAGGCGCTGCTGTTCGATGACAACACTCCACGGTATGCGTTTGGATTTGTGCACGTGCAAGATTGCGCCAGGGTGCATATTGAGGCGCTAGATGGGACGAAAGTCGGGGATGAAGACCTTCCGGAATGGTTCATAGCTGCGGGGACGGTACAAGAGGGCTTGAATGGAGATGAATTGTGGAACGCGGCGGCAGATATGGTCGAGAAGGAGTTTGCGGATCAAGTCAGCACGGAGGTATTTAAGATTGGGCGAGACAGAGTGCCTATCAATATTCCGTTTCGGGCTGACTCGAGGTTGACAGAGAATATGCTTCTCGCAGGGGAGCATATTAGGGTCTTTGAAGACAGTATCAGAGACGTTGCACAGTGGTACCTCACGTTTGAAAAAGAATAGGCCTGAGCTGGTATGCGTTGCACGAATGTATTCTTTCGTGTGAGTAATGTCATCTACCATTTAAAGCTCTCCTCGAAATATTCTACACCCGTATGACCAGTCCCTAGCATGTCCACGCTAGCTTTCCTCGCTTGGTCGGCCATGAGGGATGGCCCGCATGCGACAACGGCTAGTCGCTGATGTTTCGCATTTTCTGCCGCTTCTTCTACCACCCTGTGTACATCAGGCCTATGAGCCATGAGGCTGACGCTCTTGAGATCCCTACCCAATACATCATTCATGACTTGCTCATCTCTAGTGATGTGCACCTCCATTTCGACTCTTTCGTCGCCCAGTGCTCCCTCAAAGTCGCGGAGGACAGATGCGAGGAACGCATGTTCACGGACTGCCCACACTACCTTCACATTCTGGACATACGAAGAAGCAGAGAGGAGATCGGCGAGATGAGACAATGGCACGGCTATGCCCGTCCCGCCAACGACGAACAGGACGTTCGTGAAGGTTCGGAGAGGTAGAGTGTGTCCGTACGGTCCGTCGATCAGTACCCGAAGCTTCTTGGGATGTAAGAGACAACTTGATCTCAGACGCGACGTGAATCCGTTGTAAGGCCGGACAAGAAACACGAGATTGGTACAGGCTTTGGATGTGGTGTTTGCCAAGAGCAGGTCAGACTCACTGGATGAGGCGGACGAGCTGCGCCAAGGTGCCGGTCTAGATGCCAGTGGTGATAGGGGTGTGGATCCTCTGATGTCCACGTCCGGTGCAACGTAGGCCAACGTGAAAGGATGACTCTGATAAGCGTGGAGCAGGTCATCAAGCACATGTATGTAGTAATATGTACCTGGTTTGGGAGCAATGACACTCTTACTGCCATCTACATCCAGTCGCACTAAATTGCTATTGGAGTCGAAACTTGCTCGGGCTGGGACGTTGAGCGGGGAGCGACTGAATGCAACGATCCGCGCAAGACGCAAGAGTCTGTCGGCAACCCAGACCGCGAGACATGGCCAGATGAAGATGTTCCATTCTCCGGCGGTGAATATTTCGACGTGGTAGTACATGGACCATAACGCGGCGATGGAGAGTAGGATGTGTGTGAAGAGAAAGACTTCATAGTGGCTGCGACGGATCCCATAGACCGAGAAGGCGAGAAGACCACACATGGCGATAGTCGCAACCTCGCCGTTCCAGAAGTAATGTTTCGTCCAATGCTTGAGAAAGCTTGGCCATCCTCCGCTTTCCAGAATCATCACGGTGTAGCCTACGCTGTGGATCACAGCCTGTACTGTTGCCACTCTAGCCACCCATCGATGGAATGCATTGTACGTTCCAAATCCCCATCCTGTTATCCAGATCAGGACGTCGTTGCGCATGCCGAAAAGCCATACCAGAGGGAAGTTCGCCAGCGAGATTATGCCGGTTCGGTCCGATACATAGCGAAGCAGCTGCGCAGACTTCTCCGGCCAGTAAATGTTACCCTCGGTGAGACGGTATGAGCAGCTGCAGAGTACTATGTTCAAGGAAACAAAAAGTAGTATGGTGAGTGATTGTACTCGGGCTGGTATCGTACACCAGCCCCATGGTCGCGAGCAGCGGTCACCAAATGCAGCCGGTGTCGTAATGTGCCGCTTCAACCATGCTCGAGGCAAAGCAAAAGCGCCGGATGACTTCAGCGGAGTGTTGGGTTCAACTTCTGGAAGACTCTGGTAGTCCCTGTTCCTGTACTGAAGCTTGCCGATGAGCGCACAGAGACGGGTCGTGACACCGACGGCAATGACTGCGATCCAGAAGTAGTACATGCACCAACTACAAGCTCAGGTCAACTATTACCGTAAGCCCACTAGGCTGTCCGCTTACCCGTAGACGAGATGTATATCGTACTCCCAGAACGCAATGTGCTGTGCGGCTTTGTTAGCAAGATACTAGGATATCCACGCTCCAAGAAGCATACCATGGTGGTGAATACTCGATCAAAAAACGTGCTCTCGGGTATCACGAGGTGGTCCAGATGAGGGAATGTCAATGCCTCAGTCGCAGATATCCTCTCGACTTTCGCCTTGCTCTCCGGCGGCCACTGACTTACGACATCTTGCAAAGAGGGAAGTGTGACATTCGCATGGTTATAGCACCAGGGGTTTTGGCCCGCGATCCACTTGGCGACTTCGCCATCGTTTTCGCAGTATCCATCGAAACACAGGTATAACGACGTAATGCGTAAGTCGCTCAGACACGCATTCACCTTTCTTGAAAGCGAGGGGTCGGTATCGTTGAAAGTCGCATAGTTGGCGACTGTCTCGCAAGCCAAAGGACAGAATTTTCCCGAGTAGAGGGCGTGCGCTACATCGGCGGAAGCTGCAAGTACAAAAAGAGCAAAAACGCGCATCTGTGGACGGGATCGAAGGGGAACGAGATGGTGCAACCTCGGAGATTGGCGGGGTGCGAAAATCTTATCAGATGGGCGTAGACTTGGCTTGCGCTAAAGATCAGCACTAGTCGTCCGGCATGACCCTCGTCCGCGTCCCCGCGGTCAGGAGGCTTGCTCGACAGACCTCACCACCAGCCACTGCCGTCCCACATACCACGAAAAGAGCCACACTCAAATTGTTCTCGTTCGTTCGTCAAAGACATGACTAGTCCGCCGCAAAGAACCACATTGCTGTCCCTGCCGGTGGAGCTTCGCCTTATCATCGCTGCCTACGCCCTGGAACAACCTCGTCGCATAGGTCTAGACGATGCCGAGACGATTAAGTTTCGTAATGGGCGTCGAAGACTGAGGCTAATAAGCGAATATAAGCCAAGCACCAACCTCGCCATACTATTGGTCTGCCGTCAGTTCAACAACGACTTCACCCGCCTCGCGTTTCAGAAGACCCGTTTCGTGCTGCGCAGCGATGCTTCTGGGATTATTTGTGACCAAACAGACGCGTTCCTACGGGATGTGAGAAGACTAGTAGTCTGCTGTACCAGCGACACGATCGCAGCTTGGGATGCATTTCCATTCAACACGGAATGCTTACAGTTGGATCAGTTGGATTTTGTCACGATGATTACTTCCAAGGTTGATTTGAAACCCTTTGTGCGCATGTTCAGGCAGCTGCAAAACGTTAAGGAAATTAGCTTCACCTTCGATCCAAAGACAGAGCATCCAGCACACGGTTGGGTCCGGCTCCTTGTGGCGATGCTCAAGGAGGATGAATACCAGCGCTATCATGCACCAAATGCACCCAATATCGAGGCGACCTGGTGGAATTGGACATTCCATAGCAAGATCAATTGGGGCGTATTTGTCGCACAACCACCGAAGCCAATCATGCCGGAGAGCGAATACAAGAAGTTCAAACTGACACAGAGTGAGGAACTCACAGCACAAGCGAAAATCTTGTTGAGTACGCCACCTGTCTCGCCATCAGTCCAAGCAGAATGATCTCGTTGTCCGGACGATGGCCTGTGTTCTTGTCTTATGATCAGTCCAGGTTGGGATGAGATTGGACATCTCAGTCGGGACCCAACTTGGCCCTTTCAATTGGATCACGAATACCACACACGAGACTTGCACCGATCCGGGGAGTCGAGTCAAGTCTTTTTGACCACGTAGCCAAGTTAGAGCATAGCTCAATGATAGCGTGCCGAGTTGCAAGCGGAGTATGATTCAAAGATTGCCAAGTTGAAGAAAAGGGTCGATGACCTACAAGTTGACTTTGATGTGCTTGCGTCGGCGATTGTGTTGGAGGCCCAGTTACTAAAGAAAAGTGGGGGTGATAGGCAATTTAAAGCCGATCATGTCGGGGGACACAAGACTCTCACAAATACCACTGCCCAGCTGACCAACTATATCAACGGTAGACTGGAGTACGGGGCTTGATCGTAGTTTAGATTGTGTTTCATAGCTCTAGTTCTCATTGAGGTATATACCTCGCAATGACACTGGTTCTATAACTGGAGCTGGAAAATGACAGGATGTAACCATCGACCCCAAAACTTGATGTCATTGGAGTTCCGGCCTTGGCACAAATTTGCGGGTAGCGGCAGTATGGCTATGGATTCTTGCGTGCCCTCGTGGAAGAAGGCGTACACGAACCGCTTGGACTGGCAATAGCAGGAAGCCTCGTGGCTGCCAGGCTTCAACTTGCCCGTGGCCTTCATTGTGAACTGGAACATCAGGCGGCACTTGAGGGTGCGCATCTTGTTCCTCGCGCATAAAACTTACGCCCTCGAAGTCATCTTCCACTTGAACAGCGGCTAGCTGGAACTCGCCCTCGTCGTCATCGTTGCCAGTCGGCATGTAAAATAGAGGCAGCATAATTGGAAGCTCCAACAGCATACCGTCTTGCACTTGAACTTGAAACTCAACTGGCGATGGGAATGGGCATGCGCACTACGAAAAATTAAAGATGCTATGGGAGGAGTGATGCTCACTCACGAGATCTTCTTCTCAGAACCTCGATGCCGACATTATCCTCGAACTGGGTCGCGACCCTCGAACTTGCCGAGGCGATTGATGGTGCGTTGCAGCCATTTTATGTGCAACTTGGTGTGAATTCGAGGGAAAAGGTTGTGTTTGGAGTGAATATTTGACGCGTTGTAGAAAATTTTGGTATAGGCGAGGAAAGGCGAGTGTCTGGGGGAAGGAATGATAGCAGCATAGGAAGTCAGTGCTTTACTCGATATAGAAGCCACGATGATGCAATCCTCACCGTCAATTCGATCATCAGATTCATCGGTCACATGACGAATACTCAACGCGTCTTTGCGGGCGTTACGATACTTGGAGAAAATGCGGAACGACTACAGATCTCACTCATAGATTACATTGTACCCTCAGTATACTTGAAGTTGTTCAGGCTGTGCTACAGCCATGGAGGCCTCATGCTGGTGCTTGACCTCTCAAAGCTGTCTCCCCGTATTCCCATGTTGTGATGAGGTCACGAAGTACCATTTCAAACTAGTTGCGCTTATCATACCGGCCATTCTCTGCTTCAATTCCAACTCCCACACTCACCGCAGCTCAAATTTCTCGATCAAGTTCGACACCATGTTTCCATCTAGTGAGGCTCAAGCTGGGCCCATTCCTCTTCAAGTTTTCTTCGAGCCACCGATGGCTGGCCGAAAGATTCAAAACTCTGCATGATGGTCCCAGGAAGCACTTAGCAGCAAATACCTAGATATACTGATAATTCAATGTTGCTAACAGTACATTAGATATCCAAGCAGCATCGCTAAGCCAAAAATGGCGCAGGCATTTCGAGCATTTTGGGTTTACTTGGCACCGCCTCTCTCCTTCGTTTCCCAGATGCTGACGAGGTCCTCCTGAATATGTTGATTTGCGTCATGATCAACCCGCAGGATGTTATCGTAGTACCCTTCTAGGTAGTCCTGCCTCTTTTTAACGAGATTATCAAGCCGAGAGACAGTCTCAGTAACTTCGATATCGGGGTCGACGTTTTCAATGCCAGGATACACCATCTCGCGAGGCGGCTGTCTAAATGGTCGGTAGCGTCGCGCAGGCGTTGTTTGTAACTTGCAATGTTCTATTGGTGTGATTCTTAGACTTTATCAGCTTGCGCGGCCATCTTGTCAACATTTTGCTCGACGTGCTGGGGGAGATCGTGATCAGGCGCATCCGAATTGATCCTGTTGCAGCCGTGTCGGCTCCTGGGCTCAACAAGGCCCGCGGAGCGACATCGTCACCTCTCCACTGACTCCACTCATCAAACCGGTTCACCGACCTTGGATTTCCAAAACATCACAGGCCGACACTCTTGTCCCGCCATTTACTCCTCGGTGCCGAAGTTTTCTTCCAGAAGGAAGTCCTGAGATGTGACAAAGGCAGAATCAGCCCACCTGATAGTGGCGCGGCGTGGGATTGGCGTCGCGAACATGGCCCCGCTGCACCAACGTCATCGCTCAGGAACGCGGCTTGACGTCGCGTGCGGACGCAACGGCGTCGATGCGAAACCTCGTCGTCTTTTTAGCCCCATACTTCAGGATCCGTTGATTGCATCATTCTGATCTGGCTCCTTAGTGTGCCGATTTCCGAGCAATACCATACAGCCACTACGGAGTTCTGTCCAGCAATCCTCCGCCACTCTGTCAACCATGGGTGTGGCTGTGTCTGAACTCATCGTACCCTTCACCGGCGCCATACAGGCTGCCTTCTCGGTGCTCTTGACCATCGCGTTTGGTGTTGCTGCAGCGCAATGCAATCTGCTGTCGCCGAACGCGGCGAAGCAGGTGTCGAAACTATGTGTGCGCATGTTCCTGCCCTGCTTGTTGATCTACAAAATTGGCTCCAATCTGCACCAAGATACTGGGGTTAGATATGTGCCTGTGCTCAGTGAGTAGTAGATGCTCGTTGCCAGTCCGGAAGACGTCAACTAACGCGCCGTTCCCAGTATGGTCTGTATGCTACACGCTACTCTCCGTCCTTGTCGGTCGCATCCTCACCCGTCTCTTTAGACTCCCCGCTTGGGTCGCGCCAGCCATCGCATTCAACAACACAACCTCTCTTCCGCTTCTCCTCATTCAATCCCTCAAGCAGACGCAAATACTCGATGTTATCCTCGTTGGTGGCGAGTCTGGGAGCCAGGCGATGGACCGGGCCGAGTCATACTTCCTAGTGAACGCTATGGTCAGCAACTCACTTACCTTTGCGCTTGGACCGAGGCTGCTGAAGCCTGGAGATGAGGATGCGCCGGATGATCAGGACGAAGAAGATGAAACCGAGCAGGATGGCCAGACAGACAACAATGCGGACAGCGGCGACATGGAGCGGGGGCCGGATGGTATCGTAAACGAGGAGACTTCTCTTCTTCCGCATCGTGTGATCCAGCAATCGAACCGTATAGAGAAGAGCGGATATCTCAAGACACGGGATTGGTTCAACAGTCTGTCGCCATGGCTGCAAGAAACGATTGAAATCACCTGGCAATTTGCGAATGCTCCCCTACTTGGCGCAATTGCAGGCGCCGTCATTGGCCTGACTCCTCCACTTCATCGCCTTTTCTTCAGCCCTAGTACCGAAGGCGGATACCTGAATGCCTGGCTCACCACTGCCATCAAGAATGTTGGGGAGCTGTTCGCTTCTTTACAGATCATCGTTGTTGGGGTCAAGCTCAGCAAGAGCATGTTGCGTATGAAAAGGGGCGAGCACAGTGGAGAGGTTCATAAAGGCAGTCTTGCGCTTGTGACATTGCTCAGGTTCATCATATGGCCCCTGTAAGTACGCTGAGTTCTTTATGGATTCGATCAGCTAACAAGACCCAGAATCAGTATTCCTCTCATCTGGGCAATTGCGTCCAAGACCAAGATACTGAATGCCGATCCCATACTATGGTTCTCCATGATGCTCATGCCTACCGGGCCCCCCGCCATGATTTTGGTTGCGTTATCCGATGTGACGGGCGCAGCAGAGACGATGAAGATGACCGTTGCAAAGTTCTTGACCGTAGGCTGACCTACAACTCGTATCCTATCCTGTGCTAACATGTACCCAGATTAGTTATGCAATCACTCCAATGATCTGCTTTGCTGTTGTTGGAGCTCTCAAAGCCACCGAGGCTGCGATCGAGCAATGACCGTTTCCATTTCTATAGAAAACTACCTCGACACTTGTTTACCGCTTCGCCACAGATTGAATAGTCGGCTAATTGACCATATGTATCAAGGAATGAGATTGTGTCACCGAAATGACAGCGATTACCTTCTGGTTTGGGTGGCGAACACCACACCTTCCTGATATGGCTAGAGGCCGTTCTTCGAAGTGGGGTATGCGCCCGCACAGCATGCTGATCATGATAGCCGGTAGCTCTCAAGTACACTGGTACCTGCAGCTCTGCTGTGCTCTTTGTCTGTCTCTGATTCCCAATTCCCCTGTCGCTGAGGCGAGACGCATACGACGATATCATGAAGTTACTCACCCTCTTGCTATATGGCACCCCGCTTACAGTCGCCCATCCTCCGCCTGCACAAAAGCCACTCTCATGGACCATCACCCCAACAAACAGTACCCAGCAGTTCCGCGGCCTGTCCCCCGTTTCTGAGAGAATAGTATGGGTATCCGGCACCAACGGCACCGTCCTCCGCACCACCAACGCAGGCTCATCATGGACAAATGTATCCCCCCTCCTAGAACCTTCGGAAAACGCCTCGGACTTCCAATTCCGCGACATCCACGCCTTCTCAGCTTCCTCCGCAGTCATCCTCTCCATCGGCGAGGCAAACCTATCGCGCATTTACCTTACTCATGACGGAGGTAGAAACTGGGAACGCACGTTTGTCAATCAAGAAGACGCCGCGTTTTACGATTGCATGGCGTTTGAAAGCCAGAGAGGGCGGCAAGCACATGGTGTGGCAATGAGCGATCCCGTCAATGGCAAGATTCGGTTGCTTGAGACGTGGGATGCGGGTAAGCACTGGGCTATCGTCCCTAACAATACCATGCCGCCGGCTTTACAAGGCGAGTTTGGCTTCGCAGCTAGTGGCACGTGTGTTGAGGCTGCGGCTGGTCGTTGGTACATTGCTACCGGTGGCGTGAATCCCGGGCGCATTTTCTACACGGATTCGAGCAGCGTTCGCCATGGTTGGAATGTCGCAGATTCGGCTATTGCAGGAGGTGCTGCTGCGGGCGTGTTTTCAGTTCGCTTCCGTGATGCGAAGCATGGTATTGCCGTTGGTGGCGATTACGAGCAGCCGACTGCTAGCAACAGCACTGCATCTTGGTCGTGTGACGGCGGTGCGAGTTGGACGCCTGCCAAGTCTTTCCCTGGGGGGTATCGATCCGGAGCTAGTTGGGTACCTGGGAGGATACAGGTAGCGATTGCCGTGGGAACGAGCGGAAGTGATGTTACGTTTGATGGCGGCATGAACTGGAGGGTTATCGGAAATGGGACGTTTGACGCGGTAGAATGCGTCGGGCGGGATACCTGCTGGGCGAGTGGATCTGGGGGAAGAGTCGCGAGGCTGGATCTTCACGGGCTGTGAGAATGCAGTCCTGCAGTAAATTCCCTTGGGCAATCATCTATTGGTATATATAGCAAAACGGTCCAGCAAGCGTGCTCATCGCATCTTGAATCGTAATATTCGGCGCGCCAACATACTCTCCCATCGTAAGGACATCTCCAAGCGTCCCATTCCTTCCCCCACCCCCAAGCTCCGTCGTACCCGCAATCGCATACTGCCTCTTCTCAATATCCAAATTCTGCCACGTCCACCACACCCGATCAATCATGCCATGATGCGGAAAGAACGCCGGATCAGCAGGCGAGTTGAAGAAATCCGAACCTGCGTCCCCGCCAATCGTGTAGTGGCCGCCCGTGTGCACGCCCATGCGGCCTTGAGCGAATTCACCCTGGTAGATGCGCTGAAAGGTGGCGATGTCATTGTGGTTCTTGATCAACGAGCTTACTTCCGCGTCGGTGGTGGCGTTTGCAGATTGCAGACTCATGTCGCGGCGGAGACAGCGCGGGTTGTAGCCTAGACCGTCGGGGGAGGGGTTGGGCGGGAGGCCGCCGGGGATCTTGAGCATGGATTGGAGGGGGCCCATGTTTGTTTTCCAACTGCGCGCGTTTGTCAGTCATGACATGTATGCATCCGTCAAACAAGCTCTTACTCTTTAAACGGCCCGGACGTCACGCAGCCGCCTCCGGTGCCTGGTAACAGCTTCATGTCACACGGATTCTCGTACGGGAAGCAGGAGTAGTTCCGCCCGGGGATGTACGCGCCATCGCCGGACATGCTCGTCTCGCTGCCGTCGAAGAATGGACTGCTTTTGGGGTCGTGCGCCCAGTGCGCCCAGTTGTAGTACGGTTGGTACCCCTTGTAGCCGCACTCGTTGCGGAGCATTTGCTCAAAGGTCCAAGTGAAGTAGCGGTGCCAGGTGAGGAAGTTTGCAGTGCCGTGAATTTGGTAGGATTGTTGGATGTGTGTCACGACGAGGTCGTCATATCGACTCTTCGCACCTTGCGCAATGGCGGCTGGGGTCCTGGCTGGCTTGGAGCCGATGCATTGGACGGCTTTGATGTAGTCAAGTCTCTCGTGGCGGGAAAGTGAGGCCCTGTGTGATGTTAGATGGAATCTTGTCTGGCGCAGAGCTCTGACTCTCACCACTCTTTTCGCACAGCAGCATTCTCCAAAGTACAGTTTCCTGTGCTTGGATAACCATTGTCTGCGATGAAGTCTTTCAGGTTTTCCATGCCCGTGTCGGCCAACTTGTCATTCTCCATGTACTTTGGCTTTGGCTTGGGGTTTGGCACCGCGCTGGCGCCTGCGACGAGGCCAGCCGTTAAAAGGATTGAGAACTTCATGGTGAAGTGATGTTTGCAACCAAAGTGACACCCTGGAAGCAATTGAGAGGCCGTATCTTATAGTCTGATGTTGTCCGCCACATCATGTAAGGCCCACTAGGCAGATGCAGTCAAGGTCGTTCGATCGTTCGTGCGGCTACGAGAAAAAGACCGGCAGGCCTCTACCGGGTTGCACACGGGAAATGGACCATACGGCACATTTGCCAGTGCAATCAGAAAGCAGTGTTGCGCTCCCCGGGACCATGTCGCCGCTCGTACATTAAGTAGTCTACCGTAGTGTGGTGTGGCTGCAGAATAAGGCCCGATGATGCCCGCCGGTAGGCTCCACGGCCAATCGCTACTTGGACTGACAGATCTGGATGCGGGCCTTGCCTGAGGACTTGCATTTCTCCTATGGTATAGATTTTTTGTGGCGTTTTTTCCTAAGCTTGTATACTATCCGAGCGGGACGGGCGTTTTGGTGATTAGTATTTTATCCGCATCGGTGAGACGCCCCTAGTTGTCTTCTGGACGTAGGACACCGTGCATGTATTGAATCCTGCTCAAAAGCAGGCCATCGAAGATGCGGGTCCGGGACATGTTAGCCCGAGCGGTTACTATACGCTGAGCGGGATGGGCTTAATGGTCGCAGCTACAGGTTGTTGTACTTCCGTCTCTTAGCGGCGTGCGGCTGAGCGGAAGAGCCTCGACTGCAATACTATGATTTAGTCTCGTGACGAGCAAACCGCCTTGATAGCGAGCCCCTGCTAATCTCATATCGTGTGAAACCATTCTGCGAATTCGCAGGTATTTCAACATCTACAGAACGTCGTCGCAGCGAGATGGTCGAGACGTTGGGCAGTTCGCCACACTCGTGCAGCGGGGATCGATCACAGCCCCGATGCCCGCCTATAGGTCTAAGCGAGCCGATGGGCCCGCTGTTTTCTGAGCACGCTACTTGTGCAAACCAGTTCCCCACCATCCTGAATCCTTCTTCCCAATCCTCATGCTGGAATAGTCCAATCGCTGCACTGCTCGGGGGGTTCGGTGTTGGACGTGAGTGGGTGGGATTGAGATGCGAGATTTGATCCCAGGCGCCAGGAACTGCATACGGATCTGCCGACCGTGCCACATGGATTGCGCAAGAAGCCAGGGCCCGTGTCCCTGTCTAGCGATGTGAACGAGGAAATCCTGGGTGGATTGCGTCTGGACGGACACATCAGATGCTGGTGTGTTTTGTTAAGTATGTTGACTTCCTCTAGGTATGCCGACTTTAATGCGGAAGTCCACGACTCGACGGACACTTGCTCAAACCGTCGGACAAAGCAGCAACAAGTCAAAAATCACATTCACCCGCGAACACCAGTTCAGAGAAATACCTCGGCATCCCAAACGCCACAGCAATAGTTCCTCCGCCTCAAAAACATTATCCAATCGTCTTATGCAAGGGATGAATCCGGGTCAAGGCGCCGACCTATAAGCTACCACCAAAGTTCATAACTAGTCTCCGACTACAAGTCAGTATCCGCCCGCTTCATCACCTGTCAGTGTCAAGAGCATTAACCAAATGTTACGCCATCCGTCTCATCATCAACCTTGAGATATTATACTTTGCTGCGCCGCAGCCTCGTACCAGTGATCGCTTGTATGCAGTGCCATATATGATGAGCGCTACGATCGGGCAAAAATGTATCTGTTTCTGGCTTTGTGCATATCCTCCTGTCAATCATGTCTGCGCCCGCTCCCAAGAACATCACGGATCTCTCTCCAGACATTGTCGCTTACAGTAATGGCCCCGTCCTTTTGGTACAGACCACTCCTGCGTTTGCCGTCGCTGCCTTGGTCGTGTTGCTTCGATGCTATGCGCGAGCCAGGATTCTCAAGTCGTTCGGAACAGACGATTGGGTCATGATTGTGACATTGGTAAGTTATCCCCACCCCATCAACGAACAGTCGCTCACGCGCGGACGCGCCTAGGTGGCGGCGACACTCTGTCAGGTGTGCTACGCAGTCCAGATCGATCTAGGCGTGGGCAAATACGTGGCAGTCATACAAGCAGACCCAGAACGATACCGACGCATCCTCATGGTTCGTCAAATTGATATGACAGCCGTCGTGGTCGGCCTGTCGCTGGTAAAAATATCCATATGCTTCTTCCTGCTGCGGCTCGCGACTAGAAGACTATATGTGTGGTTTTTATGGGCTTTTGTAGGATTTCTGGTGGCGTTTACCTTGGCGTGCATGGGAACACTCGTCTTTCAGTGCGTGCCCGTGGAAGCAGCTTGGGATGTTAGACTTCGCCGGCCGCCAATGGGTACGGGTACTGCTAGATGCTTGGAGGATGCGACGTTTCATGATATTGGCACGTTCAATGGAGGTACAAGACCACAACTCACAAGTCCCGTCAAGATCACTTTGATGCTGACCCCGCCAGTCGTCCACATAATCACAGACTTTCTCCTCGCCCTCATCCCCGTCCCCCTAATCTGGAAACTGAACATGCCCCTCCGCACACGCATGTCCCTCGTCGTCGTCCTCTCCCTCGGCATTTTCGCCGCGATCGCAGGCATAGTGCGACAGCTCAGCACAGCAGACTTCCTGGCCCCCGAACCTTGGATCCACGACACGTACGGGGTGTGGAACTTTATCGAACTGTACGTTGGTATGATAGCAGCGTCGCTGCCCGCTATCAAGCCATTGTTCAATTGGTTCTTCAATGCTGCGAGGAAAATATCAAAGGGGACCAAGACATCGAGGTTTAGTAGTCGAAATGAGGGTGCGGAGCAGAGAAGAGTGCAGCCTTGGGATACGGATGAGTTTGTGCTGCAGAGCTACGAGATAAGGGATGAGGAGAGGGGGGGTATAAGTCAGGAAAGTATTTTACCGCGCGGGGATGAGCGGGGTAGGTTTGGAGGTGCTGTAATTGCCAGTCATGTGGAAGTTGAGGACTCGAATGAGATCAGCGATGTGAGGGGTCCTGGGTAACTTGTCAAGATTGGTGGGCAGTTTTTAAATGAATTTGAATGATAGCAGACAACTACATTACAAACATGAGCACTCGTCCCATGGGAAAACAATACATCTCGCCCAGATGAACCTTCCCTACCTTACAGCCCACTAGTCCCAAACCTCATCTCTGAAGTCCCCCCTTCCACCTACCCCTTCCCAACCCATCAGTCTTCCCCTTCTCCGCTAACTTTCCATCAAACACAACCCCCCTTCCATCCCCCCTCGGCAGCACAACCTCCAGCCCCTCCCACTTCGGCACAAACCCCTCCTGCAGCTTCTCCTCATAGCTTACCAGCACCTCCGTTTCCGTGGTCTCATACCTCAAGTTAAAAACCGAGATCCTCGCCGGCGGCGGCGAAACCCCATCATCCTCGTACCAAACCGTAGTATACGACTTCCCGCCGGACGAACCCTTTGGCGGGAAAATCTCTACGCCGCGATAATCGTCGAGGGGCAGGTTGGCGGGGTTTGCCTTCTCGCCAATTGAGAGGACTTGAATGGGTTTTCCAATGGGGATTGCGGACCCGACTTTTGCGAGGACGGGGATGCTGGATTCCCAGGGGGCGGGAACGGTGATCCACTGGCCTGCGGCATGGTATGTTTGGGGGTTGTTGTTGAGGTCCAGGAACGCCGCGTCAGGGTCCGAAGCATCTTTTGGTAGATAGATTGTCGCTGTTTGGGCACCGGGTTCGAAGACGCCGCCGATCAGCAGTGCGTCGCCGAGCCAGTACTGCGTCTCCCCATCCGTGAGAATCCTGTTGTTCCAGACTTCGGGGTCGGATTCGTAGCCCCAGCCCGTCCAGCGCTGTGGCGGGGTGGCTGTAGTGTGCGAGTGGAGAGCTAGGCTGTACAAGTATGGAAGCATTTCGTACCGCCGCTTTATCGTGTCTCGAATCATCCCCGTGACCTCGGGATACATCCACGGCTCGATTACATCACCGACGCTATTGTCAGTCCCCGTTTTGAAGCAGTTGATGGCGAACCGCGGACTGTATATCCCTTGTTGGCACCAACGCACCAGCAGTTCAGGCGAGGGTTGGGGGCCCTCGAAACCGCCAATATCGTGGCCGTAGCATTGCATGAGGCAGATTCCTGCGGTCAGGGACAACGCGTTGGCGCCGCGCATACCCGGCCAGGAAGTCACGTTGTCGCCGCTCCAGGCGCTGGCGCAGTAGCGCAGTGTGCCTGCCGTTGCGCTGCGGGTTAGTATGAAGGGGCGTTGTGTGGGTTCCATCTCCAGTGACGCATCGTGGGAGGATTTTCCCATCAGTTCGGTGTTTAGTGCGCGGCCCCAGAATCCGATTTCGTTCCCGTAGGATTCGTTGCCGGAGGATTCCTTCTTAGCGCTTTGGAGTACGTGGGGGGAGGTCAGTTCGCATTGCCACCCGTCGTGCGGAATTGTGTACTCGTTATTGTCATTCCAGATGCAATCGATGCCTACGCGCTTCAGCTCGCGGATCCCGTCGTACCACCACTGATACCCGGCCTTGGAGGTGAAGTCGATGTGGCCGCCTACACCACTCTCGCCGCCGCCGGCACTCCAGAGACGGGCTTCTGCCGAAGCGCTGGTCAGGGAATCGGTGAAGAAGGCGTTCGCATCTTTCAACTTTTGATACTCAGGGTGGCTGCCTAGTACATATGGTTTGACGTTTGCAATGAGCCGAATGCCTTCTTTGTGATATGCTTCAATCCACCCCTTTGGATCGGGAAAACGATGTCGGTTCCAGGTAAACACGTTGCGGGTTTTTGGTTCGGTTTCCGCGACTGTGTAGCCAGACGACATTTGCATGCCTGAACAGGGGATGTCGTGTTCTTTTAGCTTGCGTGCAAATTCCATCATGCTCTCGTGCGCGGGCGGGTCGTCGGTCATGGAGTACTTCATCCCTCCAGCTAGATATCCAAATGCCCATCGTGGAACGAGCAGGGGGTATCCAACTAAATCGGCGTAGATGCGAACGATATCCGGTAGCGTCTTGCCGACTAGGAGATACTCCTCTAGCCCGCCGTAATCCTGGCGGTAGACTTTGAAGCGCCCCCACATGCCGTCCATCTCGGAGCCTACAGAGTAGAAGCCGCGTGCGTGAGAGGTGGAGAAGATGCCGACGCAGCCGTCTGGCGTAGCGTTGATGAGTAGCGGGATGTGCTTGTACATTGGATCTGTGCGGTGGACGTCGTAGCCGAATGAATCAGTTGCTGAAAGCACGAAATGGCGATTTGAAAGGTCCATGGGTGCGGGCTTCTCACCCAGTCCCAGGTGAAGCGTTCCATTATTGTAGCGGGTGTAGTGGGAAACCCCCGGTCCGTCGGCGACATAGGACCGGTTCGGGAGATCAGTGTGGATTGGGGTTTTCTGGCCTGGAAGCGTCAGGGAGACGAGTGGAAGTCCGCTTTCCCAGTCTACTTTTGCGGTGATGTCATTGACAGCGAGAGTCTTTGATTCTCCGCTGGATGAGAGTACCTTGGCGTTGGCATCCGTCAGGCTCTTCTGAGGTATGGGAGCTGCTCGATGTGGCGGTAGTAGATGTTTCGGAGAGGTAAAAGTTGTACGAAAGAGACCAGGCCGAATGGCATCAAAAGTGAAGTTGAACCCTCCGACTTTGGATAGCAGCTCAACGCTCGTACCCGATGTTGCGGTAATAGCCGCGGCTTGGTAGCCGGTGGGTATATGTTCCAGCATCGGCATGACGACAATCAGCACTCCATTCGCCAGGTACCACAAAAGGAACAACTAAGATTTATACAAAGATACAAGGTTACATCTTCGCCCGAAGATTCCTTGTTTTTAGCCGGAGCATGTACGTACCCTCGTCACGAGGCGGGCGCGGTCTCGGCCAACGGTATCTTCGGCCGGTTCCAGCAGCCTCCTAGCCCCGATGCGGACACGATCATCAGTCTGGGGACTCCCCGTGGGGAAGCATTATAAGACTCCTTGGCCAGGCTTACATCAACAGCATTAGGGTTCTCGAGATCAATTCCAACCCCACCCCTTCGTCAACCTCACCAATGTCTCGAAGACCTGACATGGCGGACTCAGCCTCCCCGGCTACAGACATCAATGTCAAGCCCGATGTCGAAACCACAGAATCACTCCACAAACCCGCGAACAGTAAAGGGAGAGACAAAGCTGCAGCGCTGCTCGCTTCCAACGAACGCATCGTGGTTACGTCAGAGGAGAACAAACGCGTGTTGAAGAAGATCGATCTCGTTATCCTGCCCATCCTCCTCAGCGTCTATTTCCTGCAATCCCTCGACAAAACCACCCTATCGTATGCCTCTGTCTTCGGACTCATCGAAGATGCAAACCTCGATCCAGACTCGCAGCAATACTCGTGGTTGGGGAGTATCGTGTACATTGCGCAGCTGGTAGCACAACCCCTCGTTGCCTTCCTGTTGGTGAAGCTGAAGATGGGGAAGTTCATGGGCGTCATGGTGTTCACGTGGGGGTGCATACTTTGCGGTATGGCGGGTGCGAGTAACTTTGCTGGACTAATGGCGACTCGTTTTCTGTTGGGTGCTTTTGAAGCTGCAGTCGGTAAGGCAACCTTCCCAAACCATAGAATCCCAAAATACATGCTAATATACCCCTTAGCACCCGCCTTCATCGCCGTAGTCCAAATGTGGTACAAGCGCGGCGAACAAACAAACCGCAACGCAGCCTGGTACGCCATGCTCGGCATCGTCAACATCCTCGGCAGCCTCCTGTGCTACGCTCTCGGCCACATCGACTCCAACTTGCTGCATTCCTATCAAATCATCTTCCTCTTCTGCGGTCTGCTCACGGTAATCGTGTCCGTATTCGTCTGGTTCTTCATGCCGGACTCGCCCATGGAAGCAAAGTTCTTCACCGACCACGAGAAACTTGTTGCCGTTGAGCGCCTGCGCATGAACCAGATGGGCGTCGCGTCGCGCGTGTGGAAGTGGGATCATGTTCTGGAGGCGTTCATGGATCCCAAGACGTGGCTTTGGTTCTGCATGTTGACTGCTGTTAGTATTCCCAGTGGCGGGATTACGACGTTTGGGCCGTTGATCATTGAGGGGTTTGGATTCAATCAGTTTCAGACGATTTTGTTCAATATGCCGTTTGGTGTGGTCCAAATCGTTGCCACGGTCGGGGGCGCGTGGTTGGCGACGTGGTTGAAGAAGAAGTCGCCCGTGCTTATCCTTCTGTGTATCCCGCCTATCATCGGCATTGTCATACTTATGGTTGTGGGTCGCGAGGACTCGAACCGCGGCGTCTTGCTCTTTGGCTATTACATGACGAGCTTCTATCCTGGCATCTCCCCGTTGATCTACTCGTGGTCCGGGCAGAATACCGGTGGTGATACAAAGCGCAAAGTCACCACAAGTATCCTTTTTGTCGGCGCCAGTGCAGGAAACATCATCGGCCCGCAACTCTTCAAACCTTCGGAAAGGCCTTATTACAAGCGTGGTTTACGCGCTAATCTCGCCCTCTTCATCGCCATCATTGTGTTGATCCTGATCGCAATGTTCTGGATCAAATTGCTCAACCGAAAGCACGCCGCGACGCGAGAAAGCATGGGAAAGTCTGCTGTTGTTGTCGATACGAGCATGGGATCTAGCCGCGAGGCAAATACCGAGGAGGCTCAGAATGAGGCGAGCGGTGTGGGTAACAAGGCTTTTGACGATGTGACGGACATGAAGAACGAAGACTTTATCTACATTTATTGAGAAGAGCTCACCGTAGATAATTTCTGCGACAATGAGATTGAGTATCCTGGCTTAGAATTGCCAATGTCGTGCATCAACTCACTCGTCATCGTTAGAAAAGACTGTCGATGTTGACAAACAAATCTTGCCATCCGATAGGCATGTGCTTGAGATTGAGTCCGGGAAAACCCCACTCGAAGACAAATTCGCTCGGCACGTAACCCTGAAACTCGCTTTCAGCGGCCCCTCCGTCTCTCCCTGGGGTATTTGAGGACTCCGGGACGTTGTTCTGTTCCGCAGAGTATTCGTGCAGCGCAGCCTCACACTTCTCAATGCTGGTTTGGAGGATTTGAAAGTAGGCAATATGACCCACTGTGACCGTCTTCAGCTCCTCGAGTACCCTATGGGCATCATGAAGCAGCGCCATGACGGATGCTACAGGATCGCGAAGAAGTATGGCTAGCTTGAGGACGAGAAGAACGGAGACGGCGCATTTAGCCCATACGTAATCGAGCGTCCACTTGAATGTGCTGAGATACGTGGAGCCGATTGTGTGGGTGGATGATGCGGGGGAAGAATCTGGCGACGTCGTATACGATTGCAGCATGTAGTGTAAATGTCGGCTTGCTGCATCTTTTGCGCGGCGTATAAAGTCTCTCTGAAACTCAGTCATGAATGCAACGTTCTCTATGCCGGAAGATGCAACAGCTTTGAGATACAACGTCATCATGGCCCATTCGCGCTGGATGTGGAGATTCTGCAACGCGAGTGCTCGCTTGTGCGGTGCAGGCTCTGCTAGAGCGATATTTGTCCATTCTTCCAGCCAGAGTGACAGCTCAACACTGGCATCATCGGCTGTGCTGCGAACCTGGTCTTCGCTCTCCTGGAGAAGAAAGTGACCATTTCGGCGCATGATCTTGGTGTACGCTTCCGTGCGGATCATGTTGAGTTCGATCTGAGATAGCAGCCGAATGTCGACTGCTGTTCGTTCTGGATGGCTCAGGAGACTCCTGATCTTGCGAGGTGAGGTATGAAAAACCAAGCCTGGTAGCTTTCCCCCGTCTAATGAAAAGCTTGTGGGTGTTAAGAAGGGTAATCTTGACAGAGATTAGAGTGCCACTCACAATAACTCAAGATTGCAAATCCCATGCCAGATGCGGGAGAGTCGATACAATTCTCGTTCTTCGCCACTGCTCAATGTGGATCGTGCATGGCTTTTTGCCATGAGCTGATCAACAGCACGCGGCAGGTCAAGTTGTATGGCAAAACGAAGGGCCGTTGCGATCAATAAGAAGCCATTCTCAGAATATGCAGCTACCAGTGTGATGGCCTGGATATCTTCGACTGTCGGCACATTGGTGTTGATGAGTAGATTTGTGATGTGACTGCGCACTCGCGATTGAAGCTGGCGGTAGATGGTAGTGTTGAAGCCTTCCTCGGCGCGACAGCCAATACTAACAATAGCGTCGAAGAGGATAGGGCTGCGCGATGATACGGAAGTGATGTTGTCATATCTCTCGCAAAATATCGGCACCAGGTATTGCTGTGAGGATTAGTGGTGCAATCTGGCAGCTAATGTGTAATTCCTACACTGCCTGAGAAAAAACTAGGAGAGTTAGCGATACCGTCCCACCGGTGACAAGAGGGGCTAGCTACCTCTGGTACCAATGAGCGGCCTGCACCCATGTGATGAAACCTGCATCGACGGCGCTCCCGGCTGCATCGCGTTCGGGAAGAGGACGAGGCGTAATGTTTGAAACAGATAGGCTCGAGCGGTTCATAGGTGACTGCGAAAGTTAGTCAGGATGCTTATCCTTCTACCACGTGGGTTCCGAGTCTTTTAGATGCAATGAGCTGCAGCATTACCCGAGACTATCGTGAAGACCACCAGGGCATGCATCGACCGTACGTACGCTAGTAGGGCGACATTGTGCATGTCTTGCACCGAGCTGCTCGCGAAGTGCAGCCATGTCAGCTTCCAGCTTCTCAATCCTGAGTACATTTTCGTCCTTTACAGCGTCAAAGTACTCGCAAGAAGCACTATTTCTGTCGCATCGCTGGCAAGGACGATTCCCATCGCATCGCACCTTGGATGTTCGGCAGTTGACACAGGCATTGATAGCACGGCGTTTGCGCGGTCGTGGTGAGGCGTGTGCATCCATCGGGAATCTCGCGCGAGAGGCTGCATGGTGGGCTGACCCGATTTTTAACATCGGGAGTGGGCCGAGTGGAGATGCGGGGAAGTATGCACCCATGAGTCGTGACTCGGCAGCCGAAGCCATTATCGGCAATGCTCTACGTATCTCCTCCCTTTGCGCAAGGGTACATACCCGCTACTAGGCAGATTTGGTACCTTGGGCCTGGCCGATTGATAACGTCTGCGGCTCAGCCCCGCATGAGTTTCATCGGATGCGGCGGGTCATGGGTGGTCTGACATGTGTGACGGGTTGAAAAAAAAATTGGGCGACTATCTCTGACGTCGAAGGTGGTACTAGGAAGTCAATCCTCATTTTGCACGCTAAAGAAAAGTCGGGCGAACCGATGAGATGGGCAAGATGAATGCACGGTTCTAGATTATTTGCTCATGGCACGGCTTACTAGTTGGGTGCCACGTATTCATTGATAGTAGGCGCCTTCTCCAGGTCAATATCAATACCAAACTGGCCTGATGCCATAGCATAGCTAGCCTTGACAGCCTCAGTCGCGTAAATGCGCATCTCCTTCTCGTAGGCCTCGGTCACGCCTGTCCATCGGTCGCCATCGCCGCGCTCCCAGGCCTCTGCAATGAGCTTACCCAATAGAGCCGAATCACGTACTGCAGTGTTGGCACCATTGCCACCAGCCGGGGTCATGGCATGGACGGCATCGCCTACCACAGTCACCCGTGGATCGTTGGGCCATTCGGGCACACCGTTTGGAGACGAGCAGCTAATCTTCCAGAAGGCGGCCTCTGACTCGACCATATTGTCGAAAAGAGGCTTTACCCGCTCATGCCAGTGTGAAGTAAGCGACTTGGCAATTTGTGCGGCAGGTGGGCCAGTAATTGTGTAGTTGTCGTTGGGGGCCTTGATGACGCCTGGGGAGCCAATCATGGTCCAGCCAAAATTGATGTCGGGCCTGTCCATGTCTCCAGCGCGCACGTTGGTGATGACAAAGACCTGCCCACCGTTCGGTTGCGATTTGTCGTCGACGATGCGGAAGACGCCTTCTCCTAAGTTCTGGAAAGCGGTGGTTGGTGCCTGGCCATGTATACCTCGCGAACCCAGGTCGTAGACTTTGATGGCGCCGCCGGCCAGCTGACCTGCGACTGCACTCTTGACGCCCTCGCCACCAACCAGCATAGAGCCCTCTTCGCTCATGCTCCCATCGGCAAATACGAGGCGTACGCCGTTGTCTGTCTTCTCATAGCCTACGACGTGGTGGCTCCATCGTACATTGTTCTCCAGGCCCTCCATGAACAGCTTGCGCATATCACCGCGGGAAATGCCCACGACCTTGCCGTCTCTGCTGGTCAACTGCTCGCCCTTGACACTGGGCGCTTCTCCACCTAACTTCTCGCCCGTCAGCGGGTCGATAGTGGCGAATCCCGCGCCGCCTGTTTTGCCGCAGGCGTCATAGAATTTCCGGAAGCCTGCCGGGCCGAGGACATTCTCTATTGCATCGATGCCTTGTGCTGAGAGACGAAGCCGGTAGCCTTGTGCACGAAAGACAATGGATGCGTCGCGCTCGAAGACGAGGAAGGGAATCTTGGAACGATGCAGCGATCGGGCAAGGAGCAGCGAGGCAAGGCCGGCGCCGGAGATGAGGATGGGCTTGGGCGCGCTCATAATGGGCTGTGGCGGGGATGGTGTGAGGCCAACATCTCCACGAGACGCGGCGTGGCTCTATATATACCAAGTACGCTGGGTGTTGAGGCAGGCGCCGTGTATGGCGTCAAGTCTATCGTCGGACCGCTTCGGAACTTCGGAACTTGAGCGCAGCGTCGATTGCTAAGCCCATGGGTGTGAGTAAGCACCAAACCTCAACAATTCCGCTGCCCATCGTCACCGGGAACTGCCACGCATCTCACATATGACCATGCATAGCTACAAAGGACTTCTTACAAAAATTTGTGTGCGAACAACGACCAGATGAGAGGTGCACTCTCCCCTCAACTCCAAGCCTGCTTCGTACAACGCCTCTACACAGTCGCCATCTAGGCACGAAACGTACACTAAGAATCTCCCGGTCCTACTGAGCTCCAAAAGAATCACACACCATGCATGCCCTGTCCGCCCGCAGAGCCATGGGGCTGCCCCGAACCAAAGGCCGTCAATTCGCATCGATCACGTGAGTGCGTCATGCATGCGACACGCTAGTTATCCAGATTCCGAGCACCTGAAACTTCACCACCTGGCACTAGTATTCAGCAGCCCTACTGCGGAAGAATTCACCGATGCAGAACTGAAAGCATGCCTAAGCTGCTATGACCATGCTTTGTGCATCGTTGAAGCCAGCCGCCCCCGAATCTAACCTGTTTCAGCTTTCACAATCAAGGGAATCTTGAGCGTTCCATCGCCTTTGACGCCATCGACATTACCGACGGCTGCTCTCCTGCGACACGGGTCCGTTGGTGAAATGGCGCTAAGATTTTAGGGGATGAACACTTCAAAGACTATGTCCTGGAGTGTCGTTTGATGTTTATGGATTTTGGATTTTGGATTCTTTGGCGGTGATGAGAAGACTCGCATGCCATTGGATGCGGTACTGCAGAATAAGATGACGAGGTTGGAGGAGTTTTTCAAGGCCAAGGATTCGTCTGCGTTGGAGTAGTATGAGAGTTAGCTCGGGGTTTCTTGTACTCTGTGCATACACGCCACATGAACCCAAGAGCCCGTTTTATCCGTAAAGCTGCAATATCGCTACTCATGCGCTGACCTTTTGTTGCATCTCCCTTGTACTTTCATATCTCAGCCAGGCAACTACAAAGCCTCCTCTTTCTCTGTCTTAGCCGTACACTCTACCTCTTTCCTTGAAAACCCATTCTACCAGGCAACTCTGCAACCCCACGACTTTCACATTCTGGTAATTTGATAATGAAGAATCAGTAGTTTAGACATCTAATTACAAAATTCTATCACGTCTAAAAAAAACGCCGCGCATGCATGCTAAATCGAGCACAATTTTCCTGCAAAAAAAAAAGGCCACATGCGCACGACACCTGTGCGTGCCGGACAAAACCCACACGCACGCTTTAATCCGCCTTCTTGGTAGCCTTGGTCCTCAACTTCATCATGAGGAAAACAAGCGCATAACTGCTAATCGAGAACAAGACGACAATCGCCGCGTTCCTCCACCCATAGTACTCCTCCTGAATATTCATCGTCCGGATGAAATCCGCCCCAGTCGTGTACTGGCATACGCGGCAGTCGGCGGTAGCCTCGGGGTTGAGCAGATTGGTAGCAGCGCCCATGCCCTGCTGGTAGACCTCAAGGTACTGGCCGCAGGTCTGGTTGGGCGCGGGGTCGAAGATGGACAGTTCGTTTTCCTTGCATTGCACATCTGCGGACCAGGTGGTGAAGACGAGGAGCGAAGACATGAGGTAGTTGAAGGGATCGAGGTAGTAGAGCCTGAGAGTGATGCGTTAGTGTTTGGTCTTGCGAGAGATGCACTCGAGTGGGGATACGTACCAGTATCGCCAGAAAGGCTCGATCTGGCTGTAAGGGACTAGTACTCCGCAGAAGGAGACGAGTGTGGTGACGAAGAGAGGGTTGACGAGCGAGGCGAAGACGGCGTTGGGAGAGTATGCGGCGATCATCTGTCCGATTCCGGTGTAGAGGAACTCGTAGACAAGCTGGCGAGTGTTAGTTGTTGTACTGAGAATGCATTCACGAACGTTATCTGACTTACCACGACGAAAAAGGTGCTGCCCGCGTACTTGGTCGCACCAGGCAGGCCAGCGGTAAAGTACCAGCATACATAGTACATGACCGCGCAGATGATCAAGTACGGAAGCTCCGAGACAATCAGACCAGTCACAAAGGGCGCCCAGTGATAGGTCTTGCTCTTCTTTTCACGGGTCTCGTAGACGTCGCGACGCTTGATGAAGAGAGGTTGAAGTTGGGAGATGACACCGGGAGCGACGAAGATGAAACTGAAGACAGTAAAGAGTCGGAGCTGGAGGTCTCCAAGAGTGTCGCCTATCATCCAGAAGGTGAATCCGTTGAGCAATGCGAGGAGAATGTGCATGATGACCTTGTTGTTGACGTATTCGGTGTCGCGGAAGAGTGAGACGTTCATGCGGTGTGTGACAATCTTGACCTGCTCCCACATGGGCGCTGCGAACTCGTGGCCATCGTCCACAGTACCAGGTGGGCGGGAAGCTGCATCGGCGATGATGTTGTCGAGTTCCTCAGTCATGTTCTTGTACTGTTGGGACTCGAGCCAGGTCTTGTTCCAATCCTTGCCCTTGGCCAAGCTGCCAGAAACGACCTCGATCATATGCTCAGCGGGGTTGGCTTCACGTGGGCATGGCGCTCCATGACCCGCAAAGTAGTCCTTGACAGTGCTAGCATTGTCGCCAATGTCTCCAAAGTACACAGTCTTGCCACCCTTGGAGAGAAGAAGCAGCGTATCGAATTCCGCAAATAGCTGTGCCGATGGCTGATGAATGGTCACTAGAACGGCCTGTCCAACTTCTGCGAGCTTGCGCAAGAATCGCACCGTACTGAAAGCAGCCTGGCCATCAAGACCGGATGTCGGCTCGTCGAGAAAGATGAGAATGCTGGGCTTTGATACCAATTCGACGCCGATGGTCAATCGTTTACGCTGCTCGATGGAGAGTCCAGCGCCGGGTCGTCCGATCAAGGTGTGCTCGATGTCGTGGAGTTGCAGAAGGTCGATAATAGTGTCAACATAGCGGAGCTTCTCCTCTCTGGGCGTCTCGCGCGACTGTCGGAGGAGGGCAGAGAACTCAAGAGCTTCGCGTACCGTAGATAGCGACTCGTGTACATCCATCTGTTCGACGTATCCGGCAGAGCGCTGGAATGAAATCGGAAGATCGCGGCCATCGACCATGATAGAGCCATGAATCGTACCATCCGTTTTACGCTGGGCAAGAACATCGAGGAGTGTGGTTTTACCGGCCTAGATATTGACTTTAGTACATGACTTGAAGGTATTGAATGAAAGTACTTACGCCAGACGATCCCATCAAGGCTCCAAGAGTGCCAGGTTTGACAAAACCTTGCACATTGTCGAGTAGGACTCGGTCACCGGACGGGGTCTTGACTGTGTACGTGAGGTTCTTCCATGTAAAGATCGAAGTGTTGCGAACGAGCTGGTTGGTGAGGGTATCCTCGGATTTGGCGGAGTCAGAGCTAGTATTGGGCTTCTCAACTGCTTGAGACTCCTCATCGGCGGGCTGGAGGTGCTTGGACTTCTTCTGCTTCTCTCGGGGAATAAGGAGTCCACGGCCGCCCTCGCCCATCTCCTTCCATCTGGAAGTGAAGAAAATCGTAACGGCGACGAAGAAGACCCACCATGCGCAGAGAATGCCCAAGTTGCGCCAGAGATGACTGTGTTTGTAGGATAGGTAACCGAGGTAGTCGTCTCCTGACACGTTGGTCGCACCAGGTCGCGCACCACCGACACCAGCGCATGCTTGACCACCCTCTCCAGCCATATATCCTGGACCATTGGGGATGATATTGGGGCCGACGCAGGGGACTTGCTGGTCGTGGAACTCGTTACCCAGAAGCGCTTCGAAACCGTAGGCCATGGGGTTGATCCAGTAAATCCAAACAAACCAGGGCTTCATCTCTTGCTTGATGATCATGTATCCCATGTACATGAACAGCGCTGAGACGGTGAGACCTGATGCCTTGGTGGCAGCGTCAAAAGATGGAAATGCAGCGCCGATCATGCGGAAAAATGCCGTCATGGCCAAGGCCGACATGACAATGACGATCCAGAATGTGAAGAAGGCCTCGGCAGTGTTCCGGAGTCCGACCATGAAGTAGATGACAATTCCGAAATGCGTCATCTGAAAGAGAAACAGCGGGATGTCGACAGCCACTTGAGCAATGACGAAAGCAGCGGGGTAGTGAAGCGCGAAAGATCGATGCTTGGCCAAAACAGGCCTACCAGTGAAGGAATCTGTGACTTCCGAGAGTCCCATGTACGCGGGGTAGAGTAAGCAGAAGAATAGCGCGCCTCCCTTGAGAAAGAGGCCAGCAGAGTGGTCTGGGGCGGCGTAGAAAAGAGACCCTGCAACCAGCGCTTGGATGAGGGTAGAGACTTGTTTGACGATGAGCGTCGGCTTATCACCCCACAGTATCTGATATTGGCGGGTAACCGCAGTCTTTACTTGAGAGTAGAAGCTTGTGGTTACTGCGGTATGTTTCGGAAGGGACTTGTGCTTGTCGCGAGCCTCCATCTCTTGGAAGTCAACAGTGTTCTGCCGCGCCTCGTCGGTGTTGGGGTAGTCTAGCTCCGCCATCATCTGGGAGTAGATGGGCGAACGCTCGTAGGCAGCGCGTACTTCCTCACCGTTGCGTGGGAAGCTCTTCTCATGGCCTTCCGCGATGGCACGAACATCTGGAGTAGTGACGCTGGTCAGGAAATCTCCCTGGTTTGCTGCTGGGTCGCAGAGAAAACCAAGGTCCTGCATGAATGGGACTGCTTCCTCGCGTGGACCATAATAGATCTGCTTTCCCTCATCGAGAATGAGGACCTTGTCGAACTGTTCGAAGATACCGTTTCCAGCTTGATACAGGGTTGCGATGGTGGTCAAGCCCAGTATGTCTGTCATAGCGCGCATAGCCTTGGTCCAATCCAAAGCGGATCCAGCATCAAGACCACGTGTTGAGTTGTCCCAGCAGAAGACGCTGCCGCGCGTGGCAAGGCACTCGAGAATGGAGACACGTTTCCGCTCGCCACCTGAGACACCTCGGATGTACTCGTCTCCGACCTTGGTGTCGTGTGTATGCTCGATACCCAATGATTTGAGAAGGAACTCCTTGTAGACTCGTGCGTACTCCTCTGAAGACTGAATGTCAGGTGGTAGCTTGTACGGCACCTTCATTCTTGTTGCAAAATCAAGAGTGGCACCGACGGACATGGTCGGAAAGAAAATTTCCTCTTCTGTGTTCATAACTGTTGCTGTTAGACACCGCTGCGGATCACAAACTCAAGTAAGGCACGTACTGATTTGACCACGATACTCCTTGGCTTCATCGCTCGACATAGACCCGAAAGAGACATCTCCATCGATCTCCGCGTATCCTAAGCGATGGTTTGATAGGATGTTGAGCAGTGATGTGCAGCCAGATCCGGGGTTTCCCAGGACAAGCAGCATCTCTGGAAGTCTGTCAGTATTTGTCATTCCGCTATCCCTCGCTCGGGTGCACTTACCGCCAGGCTTTACGCAGCCAGATGAGTTATCGATGATGGTCTTCAAAGGCGCCTTTTTGCCTCCCAATCCAAAAGGCATCAGTTGCGATATGACATTTTCGTTGAACATAGAGTCGTTGCTGACACCCTTGACGGTCAAGTTCTTCCATGTTACGCCTAGCTTTCGAGGCTTTCCATTGTCGACCTCGTTCCTCTCGCGAAGTAACTCGACTTCACGACTGATCGGCCATGTGTGACTTTCGGGTGGAGAGGTTTTGGGTGTGGTTATAGAGTCGTCGTCGACTCGCTCGGTGCTAGAGCCGGGGCTCGTTTCTATCGGCTCCATTTGATTTGTGACGCTATCAAGTCTTCTATTCGTACAAGGGAGAAGATTAAAGAAGGTATTAGAATATTATGTAAACCTCAAAGCTGTCAGAGTTGCTGAGGGTTGAACCGTTACTGAGGATTGAATGGTTGTTGAATAGCGCGTCCTGAAAGGACATGATAGTGATCCATATAGTGTACGAAAAGCACGTCTCCTATCAAAGTAGCTTTGTAATAGACCCGAGCACAATCTGTGCGCCATCTTGCGAATTTCTTTTTTCGGGGAGACGTCCAACCGCTGACCTTCTTCTGTGCGATGCGGCTCAGGCTATTACGGCCGTAAACCCTTGTTTACAGAACCGCTGCTAGTTTCGCCTGACCGGGCCGTTTGCTGTCGCTCCCACACCCGGAAGATAATCACCCCGTCAGACGCCTAATACTGGGCTTACGCAAAACGCATTGGTTACTACGCGTGTGGAGCTCCGATGGTGGATTCGCGCGTTCCTTAGTGCTGAGTGTCTCGTCGCTATGATTCGTTGGTTGGTGTCCGACATGTGTTTGACTATCTAGCGTTGTGCCGAATACTAATCATCGCCGACAAGCAAGGGAAATATACACGTTGTGCAAGATTGATAATCGATAATAACGAGTGTGTCTGCAGGTACCTATGCAGTCGTGACCCGAAAGGAGGCAACATTGAACACAGAGCATACAGTTCTGACAAAACGATGCCGTAATGTTGTCGGTGAGCAAATGTTAGAGTCAAATGATTGGTCCCTCTAAAACATGATTTCTGATCTCTCGGCCGCAAGCTAGTCGATTTTCTGGCATCTTTAGGCTTCTTCACTGAATCTGCGACATAACCCGATAACAAGTGTTGCTAATTGGGGCAAAAGATCCCAATTCCATGAACATGATCTCACTACTGTGATTGCGCTTTGATGCGTCCAAATGTGACCACGTAAGCTGCCTCGGGTTGACCAGAAGCGCTCGCTGTCATGATCCATGACGTCTCGACTTTTCCACGCGTAATGCAAGATTTCTCACAATGGCTCGGGCATGTGAGTGTAGTCATGTATTAATATAAACAGCTGTTGATGCGATCTTCTGCAGGTTGAGTGGGGGTCCTGATCGGCGCCCAGGTTTATGTGAGGCTGGACACTAAGGAAGGGGTTCATCAACGTCATAGCTTCTAGTCGGCCTAACAACTCTCCGGGTTGTAATCACGTGACTTTGCCAAAGCATGCAACCTCAACAAATACGCTGCGTCTCCTCAACGTGATCCTAGTCAGCGCGTTATGGCATACGACTTCCGGATTACTCCACGGCTGGCAAAATCCCTACGCGCAGTTTTGATTCGGCAAGACCATAACAACGTTCTCTTCCTTGTACTCGTTGACCCTGACTTGAACCGCGCAACCACCCGCTTTCCTGCCCTGATTATCCAAGCAAGCCTCGGCCGTTCTGTTCAACAGCTGCTGCTTCTCTTCGGCGCCATGAACACAGCCCTCGGGAATATCGATGACGACATGAATGTAATGATGACTCATTTCATCCGGATGTAGATGATTGTCGTAGATGCTATGCAAAAAAAAGGCGTTATGATTCTAATATCCTTGCATTCAAAAACGGTCTAGTTGGCCAAAAGGTTCTTTCCCAGGTTTTGAAACAATCTGCTCGATTTGAAAGTGAAGTAGACGGTGTAAGTTGTCGCCATGTTGATGTCGTGATAGCGGGTGCCTGCCGAGTACGATGTGGTATGGGTATGAGATCTGTCCTTTTCTCATGACTCAATAGTCCTTTCGATGTGCTACTTGCTGCGCCTCACTAAAAGTTCTATGACAAGCTTATGTATGCTTGTCAGATGTATTTGGCTGATAAGTAGGGTGCTTACAAGTGGGCTGCCTTACGGCGCAGTCATGCGCTGGGAGCCTAGTTGAGGGGCCTTGACAAAATATCAAACAGCTTATCATTACCCTTAGTTAGCCACCACGCACAACGTTCATCGCCCATAGATGATTGTTGCCAGACCCGCGACGAGGACTCTGTATGTAACAGCACACCATATGAGGATATGGGGACAAGTATCGCCGCCCCGATATATTGCTTCTCTCACTCGCGCCTTGGCTGTTGTAGCTGCTTTTAAGCTGCGCGTCGCAGCTTAGGAGATCGACAAGAATTATTATCCTTTGACCCCGAACCTATACACGGGACCTTCGGGCCATCCTCCACTACCTCTTGCAGTGTGAAGCATATACTATTGCCTATAGCTGCCCCTCACACAAATTGGATCATGAAGGGAGGATAAAACACATGACAGCTTGTCTCCGGATTCGGGGGGAAAGGATAGTGGAAGAATTGCTTATGGTATGGCGTACCAACTGTGGTGTTCGGACATACGGCACTGAGATAGTGGGGTAGGCTGAGATGCACAGCTACAAAGAAGTAGAGTGGCTGCCACAGTCTGGAACAAAATACAAGTGCAGAACCCGATTAGTGGATCTGAATATCCCAGAACAGTGAACATAATTTGTCATCGAAGATAGCGATGATGGGTTGCGGGCACGTTCGGGATTGCTTAAACCAAGTTCTGACAACTGCCATCTGCTTAGAGCCCACGGTTTGCCGAAGTGGCATGATTGTAATATCAAGGTATTGCAAATGTATCGGCTCGATGCCAGTGGAAGCATCATGTATCCATGAGGCGCAGTTCTGCCGAAACTATTAACCTTGATCATGCTGGGCGATCTATGGGGTAAAGTGCATCGATGTACAGGAAGGCACTGATCCGCTGGTTGTGCCCTCGACCACACACTCGCATGCGTGTGTGACATGCGATAGACTTCGGCATATAGACCATAGCGCTGTCACAGAACGTCACTCATTACCGATAGCACCATCGTGCTAGTTCAAGTGTAGTTGTTAGCCCGAGGCTCCGAGGTTTAGTGCTGTTAGCAGCTGGGCGGAGGCTTTGGTGTCAAACTCTATGTCAGAGAGGAATGCAGGCTCAGGAACTGCCGAAGGACTGCTCACTCCTACGGGTTCGACTTCGGAGACATATCGCAACCTGCGAGATGAAGCTGTGATTTTGATGTTTTGATTAGGATCTTGCTTCATTTCAAGCGACTAATAAGTTGCTCCATACACGGGCAGCCTATATGCTGCTTTCTTCGAAACTTCTGGGGTATGAAACCAAAAGCGGAGCCCGCGAAACGACATTTTAGTAAGCCTAGAGACGGGCTAACAAGCTTGACAACAAAAGTTCTCGCAGCGGACATAGCCGTCATGCCTCGATCAGGAGTAACCCTCGATGAGAGTGGCGCAACGCTCTTTGACAGCTGGAGCATCAAATATAGAAGAGAGTTTTGCGTTTTTGCGACGAGGGCTCGACTCAGGAGGGGTCGCATTAGCGAAGACGCCTGTGATTGACGCTTCAATTACGGGCGTACCCAAGGTTCGGCCGTAACCGGATTAACGCGGTTCGCACTCGCGCTAATGCGAAACAGAGCGTGGGACGCCACGTTCCAGATGACGCGCTATTCAACCGTACCTACCGGCAGTTGGGCCGTTCCTCAACTCAACGGTCCCTTGCGTGAACACAATTGCCCACTCCACTCATCTATCTTTGTCTTCACAGATACATGGGCATTACCCAGAGTTGCCGTCGTTCTGGTGCTAGAACTGCGTTAGTGAATGTCGAGTGTCAGGAGCAACACGCCTCAATCGCACAACAGACGCGCCTCAAATACCATCATGACGGAAAAGGCATGATTTACTATTTCCGAATACACAGACGCAGGGTCATGTACTTGGCCTCGTGCAGCAGGGAGAAGCTAACGCGCCATCGCAACCGGCAGATATCTTTTCCCTCGACCCTAGCGCCACAAATGGTACCTGCGTACTTACCTTTTCTGGTTCGACACATCCCTTCAGATGCTGTATGACCTCCAACAAAGTACGCATACGCTACTTGCCTGCATGTATTCGCTCTTTGCTGGAGCTGCAGGGTCAATCTACAACCCGACCATGGCCAAGCCTACGATGCTGATCGACATCAACTTCCATCCATGTGCACAATGGGAAACAACGTCTCTGCGAAACCCAGAGCCACTTCGTGCTATTGTTTCATGTACGCAGAAACAATGTTTCCACCAGGCCGCACTCGGGATAATCACTCCGAAAGCTGCCACCCGCGAACCGTGTGTTCATGACTCTAAGGAGGAGTTCCTCACGGTGCCCTAATACTTAGTTCCCGTCCCCAAACTTTGAACATCGCAAATCTGCACGGGGACTGAAATCGTTCCTGTACCTCGGCCTCGTCTACTTCAGGTGTTTGGGGTAATTGAGTTCGGCCGTTTGTAACACGATGAAAGAAAATCGTCTCCGCGATACCGTCATTGGGCGATTCTGTTCACTGGTCGTTCAACTTCTTTCCAAAACAGCATTATGTTTATTCTCAAAGGTGGCGCACCCGCATTTAGAGTCGTTTGTGCATTAATAGTGAATTGCTCGTCGGTGCGATGGAGCATGCATATCAGTATGCGAACCCAGCCAGTTCCCGCAGTTGAGAGCTCTGCTCATATTTCTACGTCAGGTCACCCCATTGTCTTGTCGACCAGTTCCTGGGTATCATGGCATACGCGCTTCTCCACCTGCTCGCAGTGCTTTTGGTCGTTGGGGGAGCCATGGCTCAGATCCCATCCAATACCCCAGTCGTATCGATGCTGGGGATGATACCCCAATGCTCCGTAAGTCGTATCTGAGCTACGTGTTGAGGCAAGCTTTACTGACAAAATGTTCTCCACAGGTACCATGCGTCATGACGACGCTATTCGAAGACGGCGGCTGTCCAATGACCACCGCAACAGCCTTAGGAGACTGCGCGTGCACCAACGCGACGATAAAATCCCATCTATCCGCCTGCGTGCAACGTTCCTGCGGCTTTGCGGAGCAGATACGTAAGAAGCCTTACACACATCATCTCGCGGTGGAGACGCTGACAACCTCCTAGAAGTCACTGTTTTCACGGGCGGAGTCTGCGAAAGCTACCCAAAGGAGTCCCGGGTAAACGAGCTGAAGACTGTCGCTATCGCTACCATCGCGTTGTCGGTTCCTTTTCTCAGCTTGCGCCTCTATTCCCGGTTGCTCAACACACGGCGCCTCTGGTCCGACGATGCGTACGCCATGATTGCTGCAATCCTCCTCGTCGCCGTGTCCGTCATCATCCTTCGAATGTCTTCCATGGGCTTCGGACTACACTATTGGGATATTCCAGTAGCCCATGGTGTCGAGCTCCTGAAGTTGTATTACGCATGCCAGATGCTCTACGTCTTGGTGCAAATCTTCTCCAAAGTGGCCATCTTAGCCTTGTATTCTCGGCTTTTCCCGGATTTCATGGCCTGGTTCCGGTGGAGTGTGCGCATCATGATCGCCTTCATGTTTATTCACGGCTTTGTGTATTTTCTGCTCGTTACCTTTCAGTGTTTGCCTATCGCGTCCATCTGGAACAAGACAATAGATGGCAAGTGTCTCCCTGTCAACATCGTCATTGGCTTCACTGGCGCGGGGCTGAGTATTGTTGAAGATGTCATCATCTTGCTTCTTCCGATTCATCCTCTTTGGCAACTGCAGATGAGCTTTAGGAAGAAGGTCGGGTTAATCCTCCTCATTAGTGTCGGGTCATTGTAAGTTTGATCCTCATCACGCATCGACCAAGAACATTACTGATGTCTGCCCAGCGCATGCATCACCAGCATCGTCCGGCTCAAGTTCGTCCTCAAGTACGCCAACACCTACGACTCAACGTGGGATAACGTCGACGTGATCAAGTGGTCCCTCATCGAGATCCTCTCAGCTTGTATCTGTGGCAATCTCATACCTCTACGCCCCCTTTTCGACAAGGTACTCCCTAGCCTTCGATCCCTCTTCAACTCTTCCTCCAAGGAATCGCGCAAGACTTCTGAGAAGAGCTCTGATGGCGTCGCAAACCCCAACTGGCATCGAGCCAACAATCCAGTCAGGAAGCCAAATATCACTTCCACGCTTCGGCTTACTCGAATGAGCCTAAACCCACAATGGGTCCGTGATGAGGAAGAAGCAGTCGAGACGATATCGCCCTTGGACAAGCCGTTGCCTCCAGTCCCGGAGATGGCGCATAAGGCACATGAACACTATGTCGAAGAGAGATGTTTTCGTTCGATATCAAATCGGTGTACTAGAGGAAGCTTTACAAGTACAACGCGTACCTCAGATGACGAATCTGAGGCAAGTTGGGGTAACCGCAAGGGCCTTAAGCTACCGGCTCGCGACCGTGAACAGTGCCACTCAGGATCATGGAGTCGAGCGTTGAGCATGATATTCGAGCGACGGTAGCGATTGCTAGCATAACTCTAACGACTTTAGAGACCTTATGAAGTAATGAACTCGATACGATCTGAATCTTCCAGGGGGGGGCTGACGAAGCAAGACCTGTACTGTTAGTGACGTCCTATAGCAGATGCGGGCGCTCACTTACCTATCAGCCTATACCTGCTAGAGCTTAGACTCCGAATCAACCCCCAGCACCGACTGGTGGGGCGTTTGCATCGTGATACAGTATGCTCAGCTTCGATGGTGGAGCAAAGTGCACCAAAGTGGACTAGTGTCCGAAGACGACGTCTCTGGACTTAAACCCTTTTCGGCGTGTGTTGTTTTGGTATGAGCCGCGACCAGACACGTAGTAAATTTGGGGAGCATTATCGAACGCTTCAATGTTGGACTGCCTAGGTGACGCGAAATCAATGACAGTGTGACCAAGTTGTCATCATAGCCATTTCCCAGCGCTGCTGAAAGATCAACTCAGCCCACGGCATCTTGTACCACAGCACTTGCTCCAGAAGGTTGCGGATATCAACCCAAGCATGGAGATTGAGGCGCACACAGAGGGCTTTGACTTGGCTTTCGAACAAGAAGTTTTCGGACGTGCCGTCCGAGGCGACCATCCCGACAGTCAAACCCCACAAGGCGATCGCTTCGTGGTAGAGCGACAACGACTGCATGGTACCGTCCAAGTGAGCCCTAAGCCCTGAGACGAGATTCGATTGTAAATGCGCGTGCGTGAAGTATGTTGGTCCATGAATGATGAGCATGTAGAGTGCTACTGAGTATCGGACGCATTCGGATTCTGCAACGCCTCTGGACGTCTCGAAAGGTGGCGGAGACAATGAAAGTAACTTGTGCAAGACGAAACATGTGAGATCGTGTAGGTCAGTGGTGGATAGAGCTTGCTGTTGAGACATGTCGAAGATACTGCGCAGCCGTAGAAGCGTATCGCGCACTGAAAGCTGAATCTCAAGACCGACAAAGTGCGATGGAAGCTCTTTCTGGGATTTGTCGGCAGCATCGACCCATTGGGGTATTGGAGCAATTGCGTCTCCGCGTCCCCAGTCATTCTGGACGTCGAATTGTGGAGTCTGTAAGAGTATCATAGATACCCTGATAAGAAGTGTTAATAATATGCGTTCTCCAAAATTTCAACATGGGCTTACCATGATACCATGCGCGCTGTGAGGGGACTTGTCAGTTTCAGCGTATGTATACCACCCCTCATCAGCACCATCTTGATGACCCCTTCGATGTGAATGCTACCGACAGAAAAGTTTCCCTTGCCGAACTGCGAGGCTTAGTACCTCAGCCAACTAGAGGTGCAATTGCGAAGGGCAAAAGGACGTTCTTACCTCGATGGCAGCCAGCGTGACGACAGAATCCATAGTCTCGTCACTACATGAGAGGAATTGGTCTTCAACCCGCTGCCGCACTAACGAAATCGAATCTTGCATAAGAATTTCGGAGTTTTGGAACCCGTTTTTGGCTTTCAGGTCCAGATCCAGCGATGCGGTTTGGAGGGATACGTGGAATAGCGCAGGGTCCTGTAAGGCTAATGGCCACCAGGAAACGACGAACGGGTTTGATGATTTTCCGAGATCTAGTGGGTAGTACTGGAAGGCGATACTTGATAAGACTGTATTTCATGTCAGTTGCTTTGCGAAATCTTTGGAAGAATTAGCGGCGCTAGTGATTCTTGGTGATTGATGGGATGGTGCATTCCCTCGTTTGGGAGCGGGATTCTTTGGTTGTCTGTATTTGAGCGTGCAGGGAGGAGATTTTTTTTGAGGGGTTCGAATATTCATCGAGCACAAAAGCCCGGCAAACATATTCGAAATGCTTACAGTGGTTGATAAGTTGCTGCACACGAGCTCGTGGTAGTCTGGTCCGTGGGTATACGTCAAACGGATCAAATGCTTGGCTGAGAGAACCTCCCAACAATGTAGGCGGGGAAACAGCAGATTGCGCGCTCTCTTTGAAGGTACTGGGACCGTGATTGAGGGTAGCAATGGCACTCTGTTCGGTTGGCGACAAGGTCAGCGGCTCATTCGCATAGACGCAATTTGTAATCTTCCTCTTGATGCATCTTGAACATTGTGGTGTGCGAAGATCGCAACTCAATTTTGATTTCGCGCAAGCCTCGCAGGATCTCCTAAGCGTCCGGCGCATTCTGTGGTGATATCCGAGGTAGGAACATTGTTTGAAGGGATGATAATGAGATGGAGCATGTGCACCACTGATGGTGCATGTCGGCTTCGCCAGGTACTTTAGCGCCAGCAGGGATGGTTTGGGGCGCCTTATCGCCGCGCTCGACCGAACGATCCCCACACCATCAACAACGCGTCTTCCCAAGCACTGCAAGAATTATCGCGGACCATGTCGAGAATGGAGACTGTTCTTCATGTTTGGGAGCTCCACTGTCGGTATTGCGACGCGATTCTACATGGGCTGTGCACTTTCCGCTTTTCCGAATTAGCCGGTCGCCCTTGTGGATGAATTACATTCCCAAGTGAGTGAACAGAGACTAACCGGTATTTCAAGGACAATTAATAAATGAATTCAACTCACTCAGCCTTGCGAAGCTTACGAAATGCTCTAGAAGCAATTGATAGGTTGGAGCCAGCTGCAAGGCTGACATATCTGCCGTCGTCTACCTTCACTGCCCCACTCTAGCCTAAGCACCTCTTCCTGTCGTCGACGCCGTTCTAAAGCTCATCAACTCCTCGAGATTTCTTTTTCAATATCTATACGCTAGATACGCAGCTCTATTTCCGGTATTCGCTGCAATACTATGCCTCCCCCGACTCATCTTTGCGAAAAGTGCAGAAGGCTGAACCTCCCATATCATGTTCAGCATGAACATGACACTGCCATTCGCGATTTGGGATACATTTCTGGAGAAATAATCGACAAGAATTGCTCTCAATGTGTTCAGTTCTCAAATATTCTACGGAGATCATCCAGCCAGGCGAATACCACATCTGGTTCCGAAGCTTTCTCACTACAAGTCAAACACCTGCAACTTGACGGTTATTCGAGTACCCTTCTAGCACCGGCCAACCGAGATCTGGAACGGGATTCTCGCAGATATCTCGCCCCCGTCTATGCACCTCCTCATTCTTGGGTTGCATACTTCGGCCTAACAGGACAAAGGTCAGGCCGGACACTACACTTGCTACCACGGCAAGTTTACTTCATTGACTCGCGGTCAGAGAAACACTCTTATTCGCCCTTCTGCCGAAAGCTAAACGAGAATTTCGCTGATTATGAGTTCTTGAGAGATCACCTAGAGTTGTGTCAATCGGAGCATTCGAATACGTGCCCAACTTCCATTCAAGACGGCAGATGGCTGCCGGCACGACTCATTGATTGTGAATCTCGTCTGCTATGCCCTGCCCAAGATAAGCAATATGCGTGTCTCAGTTACGTCTGGGGTGATGTACCTGCCGATAGGGCCAGTTCCGATAAAGTATTTGGAGTCGGCATCCCACAGACTGTTGCCGACGCCATGGTCGTCACTCGAGAACTTGGCATACGATACTTGTGGGTCGATCGATATTGCATCGACCAAAGCAATGCGGCAGAGAAACACAAGACCATCCGGAATATGGACTCCATCTATCGCAACGCTAGCGTCACAATCGTAGCTGCTGCGGGCAGTGACTCAAGCTATGGCCTCCCTGGAGTCAGCCGGCCTAGGAAAGTGTCAAGATCTTGTAAGATTGGTGGTCGGACCTTCATCGCAGTGAACGATCCAGCGCAGGATATGAGAGCTGCAGTATGGAGCACCCGAGGCTGGACATATCAGGAAATGATGCTTTCACGTCGTTTGATTTTCTTCACTGATTGCCAGATCTACTTTCAGTGTCGAGAACAGCTAGTAATGGAACAGCTGGAGAAAGAGTGGGCAGACCGCACGACGCGTGGCGACTTCCAAGCCATAAACCCAATGACCTGGCTTCCTTATGCGCACGGCAGTGTTTACCAGGCATATGATCTTATAATCGAATACTACGGCAGGACGCTCCGCTATAGAGCAGACAGTATCAACGCATTTGCCGGCATGTTTCGCGATCTGGCAGAGCGGACGCAGAGGCTGGCTCCGCGTCCGAGTACGTTTCTATCTGCTCCCGATCTACAGCAACTCTGCCTGCCGCGCGAAAACCCACATTTCTATGGTATTCCGGTGGTCAAGTCTATATACAGACCTTGTGATCAAGCCAAAATTTCGTCCGAGTTCGGTCTCAGCCTAGCATGGGCGGTGAAGGGAAGCCAAGATGAGAATCCATTAGCGCACAACCAAAGCAGTGCGGATCATGATTTTCCATCGTGGACTTGGGCTTCCAGAAAAGCCCAGCGGTCCGAACACGATCCAGGCGAACTCACCTATCTAGGTGACGCGACACTGAAAAATGAAGATCCAAAGATGGAATTAAGTATGAGCGTCACGCATAGGTCTGGACAACGCATGAACATGGTAGAATACGTCAGCCAAACGGCCGACTACACTTTCTTCCATCCCTGGTAGGTGTCCGGTATGGTTGCAAGCAATGCATCTGCTCATTTCATTCGTGTAGGCTGGACATTGCTACTTTGACAGCGCGTGGAAACCTGAAGCGCAAAGGGCGAAACACATATACCTTTTCTGGTCTGCCCGGCTCTGTCGCACGCCTGGACAGAATCCCTCGACACACAGTCGGGCCCGTGTCTGCCATGTACCTTGGCGTGGTCCATGACTGGTTTTCCGCCCACGGTATCCATCCCATAAGCCTGTTCCTTCTGTTAGAACAAGTTGGAGAAGACGAGTTTAGGCGCATTGGCATCTGTACCAGGTGTGACAAGTACTTGCAACGGCTACCGCAAGATAAGGGAAGGTACGCTCATCTGCCGAATTTGCATGAATTAGGTCTGCTATGGCCGACAAAGAACCTGGTCGCAGATGAAGCCCCAGCGCACGCAACCCAGCCGAGCGTCTCGCCCCAGAATACTTGGCCTACGACAAAGGAGCTCATAGAGAGCGGAGCGTTGCAGCAGAGTAAGCTGAGAATTATCTGAGTAGTGCGATGCTCATAGGACACAATGTATCCAGCGAACTGGAGTCGGACGAATCATTAGTTCCAGGTCTGCACAAAGGTCGGAAACCTAATATTACTGTTTGCCGCAATTTATCTTCATCGTCGGGTTCAGTAGCGCTTTCCAAGGACTGACGGTAGGGGGAGACGAGTCCTCGCTTGCCACGGCTGACCCAGATGGGATGCGGATGGATTGCTGATGAGAAGCATGATGGTCGGGAACGGGACGGCTTCCTCCTCTTCTTCCTCTTCTTTTTTTCCCTTTTCCCCCAACTGCTGCCTATTTCGTTCGCGCAGTCTTCGCATCGCACCGCACGCTGTGGTACTGTCCCCCCCCCCATCTTTCCCCCCTTTTTTTTCTCTTCTTCATCATTGCAATGTTCACCATACCACGCACAGATTCTCACATGGTAAACCGTTCGTCAGCTCATCGGTCTAATACCTCGGATATAGGATGCACTCTCCATGTACGGTTCCCATTACAAGCCTTGGGCGCTGCTGACTCAAAAAAAAAATGCACAAAGCTTCAGATGGATGATTGTGTGCAAAGATGCGGGGGGTGGGGGGGAAGATGTGCCAAAATGCAGACAAGGTGAGAACTTTTTGACCGCAGAACAAAAAAAAATGAAAGAAAAAAAAAAGGACATGGAAAGAAACGTTAGAGGGAATAATGATGGCTGTATGTTTCCCTTCCCCATCCCCTCCCCAAAGAGACTGGCCGCCTTTAAGCCTAAACATGAGGTGCTTGATGTGACTCCTACTAATGCATCGAATGCTTGTATGTGAAAACCGAGGGAAGAAAAAAAAAGAATCCTCCCCCTACCCCCGTTTACCAGAGGGGAATATATGCTGCGACTCAAAAGACGTCATGCGCAATGCATGGTGTACCCAAACCCCCCGTCAAATCTACCATCTACATGGTCTTCCTCACCCTCCTTCTCCTGCGTCCACTATCCACCTCGACACTCGAACTCAAGGTATCCCTCGCACTCCTGGGCGTACTAAATCGCTCTCTAATATTCTCCTTGATAACCTTCTTCGTCTTGTCCCTCTTCAACTGCCTCTCTTCATCCGGGTCAACAAAGCGATGGACGGTGCGATGATCACGGATCCTCTCCTCTTTGTCGTGCTTGCCCTCTCTTTCCGTCTTGGGCCAAGGAAACCCATAGAGTTTCGAGTGTCGCTCGCAGCGCGGACACTCTTTGCGCGTGTTGTACCCGTCCTGCTGGACAAAGTCTAGGTCGCAGGTCTGGCAGTTGACCCATTTGGAGTACTTTGCGGAGAGCAGGGCGTGCGAGGTCATGTAGTCGCCGGGCTTGCGCGTGTTTTCGATGTACTGCGCTTCGTCGCCGTGCGAGAGGATGATGGGCGTGCCGACGCGGTTTGCAATGTCGAAGCGGGATTTGGAGCGCGTGGTGCGCAGAGTGGCGCGCGGCTCACGCTTGACAATCTGCTGATTCTCATCGTCAAATTCGAGACTCGAAGAAAGTTCGCTAATGTCCGACAGGGTTTCGTCGTCTTCTGCGGGTGGGGAGGGCCACGGGGCGTTTACCGTTGTCACTTCCTCCTTCACCGTCACTACTCCCAACGTCGGCCGGTCGTGGATGGTTTGCGGGTCCACTTTGTCTTTCGGTTCGCTGCCTTCTTGCAGGCCGTCTTCGTCTACCGATGTGGCATCTGTGGAATGCGATGACTTTGGCGAGGCGGCCGCTATTGAGGATTGAGGCGACACTTCCCGGGAAGATATGGGTTCATGCGTGACTACGGTGAGGAAGCCTTCGCGCTGCAGAGTGCGAATATCGCGTGATATTTGTGGGGGTGCTGTCAAGTTGTTCGAAAGGTCCTCGATGCTTGAGACGGGTAGTTCCTGTCGTAATGACGATGTGCTGTGCGCCTTTTTGAGGGTGGTCTTGCGGAGCAGATTTGATTCGTGGTGCTTGCTCGGAGAAGTCTTTTGTTCGAATCGCGCTCGCTTGGGCGCCGGCGCACAGTCAGAAGAGGGGTCTTCAGCAGTCGAATCGTCCAGCGGGCGCTTTGCAGGTGCACATGTGTGCTCAGTGCTGGTTTCCTCCTCTTTGTGACTTGTGGTTTCGGCTTCCTCAACCGGCTCTCGCTCGTTTTCCTCCTTGTCGTCGCTGGGCTCGACTCGGCGCATGGGTGCCCAGCCATTCTGCTGCAGGTTCTCGCAAGTATTGCAGAGACACTCTTCGTTGTTGTCGCCAAAGTAGTCCTCGCCATACGACACGGTAATCTCGTCTCCTTCATAGATGGGCTTCACGGCGACAATCTGCATTCCGTCGTAGCCTTTTGTCGTGAGCTTTGCGTTGGCGTCGCAGTCGTGGTTGGCGAAACGCGCGGGGCCCAAGAAGAGTGAGCGTGTCTTCTTTCTGCTGGAGATGACCAGGCTGAAATCCTTGCGGGCCAGTTCCAACGTCTTCTCCTGCTCCTCCGTCATGGCGACCTGTACGCCCGTCAGGTACTTGATCTCTTCACGCGGGTTGATGTCTCGTCGCGCGGTTATCGAGGCCTCGTGCTCTGTGATTGTGTAGCGGTTCGTAGTGGTAACGTCAAACTGGCAGTCGGGCATGTAGATGTTGACATATCTCCGGAGATGGCGCCTGAACTGTTCCTGGTCTCGGTCGTCCTTCAGGCTGCCTAGGAAGCGGCGCAAGCCGGGCAACTGCAGCAGCTTCTGGACAGCCTCGGCGGGATCCTTTTCCCAGATGATATGCCGGCGGATGACGTGGGCGACGTCTTCCTCGTGCAGGCCCCGCGATCCTGTGAATCGGCCGCCTCGATTCTTCCGAATGGTGAACCAGCCATAGACCTTGTCGACGACAGCGTCGGTAATGATGTCGTCAAACGTCGCGAGCTTGTCCAGCGTGAGTTTCGTCGAGGGCGCCATGACGGCGCCGTCGTGGGAGAGGAGAAGATGTACAGAGAGGCGCGCGCTTGGTCCGGTATCGTGTGGATCGTGAAGCGGCGTCTGGTTTCGTGGCTAAAGGGGCGGCTGGCAGGGTCGGCTGACGTGATTGCTGCGCCCAAGGGAACAAGGACGCGGCATTCACCCACTACTGTACAATGGCAGGCGCGCCAGAATATGAAAGGGAAAGAGCGACGCAGACAATAGCAAAGAGACGCGCATGGGAGCAAAGGAACGACGGGCGCGCACGGAGACGACGACGAGCACAATAGCGGCTCAATCGTTGGCGGGCTGGGGCTCAGTGAAGACCCCTGCGCCTGCGTATGGAGACCCGGATCACACGCGGAGTGAAGGGGTGGTGGCTAAGCGAGCCGACCAGGGTCGAGCGGCGGCGGCTGACGGAGAAAGCCCGGGACGAGTTGGTCGTGCAACTTGGACAGTGTGACCGACGCAAACGCCTGTCGCCGACGCAGCACCCGCACACCGCGCCCAACTGCAGCGACGATACCCCTTTGACGAGCAAGTGAGCAAGTCAAGGCGCGCACAATGATCCAACTAAAGGTGTGTTTGACACGCATCCGAGGGCGCAGCCGTGGCTGATACATGTGGAAAAAAATATAGTCCCTCGTGAACTGCATCGACAATTCCGGCGCCGCCATCGTCGAGTGCGTCAACGTCCTGCGATCCAAACGGCCTGCGAAAGTCGGTATGTGAGACAATGGCATGGAGAGGGGAGCGCGGCGGGCTTGCAACAAAGGTTGACGCGTGCAGGCGACCGCATCGTCGTGGTTGTGAAGAAACAACGAAACTTCGGTCCCGAAACCGGCAACAGCGTATCCATCAGTGCGGCCAACAAGGTCCGACGAGGCGATGTGCGACACGCGGTAGTGGTGCGGACGGCGAAGAAGTGGCAGCGGCCCGACGGCAGCGTGGTCAAGTTCGACGACAACGCCTGCGTGCTCATCAACAAGGCGGGAGAGCCCATCGGATCCCGAGTCAGCGGTGTTGTGGCGGCGGAGCTGAGGCAGAAGCAGTGGTCCAAGATCCTGTCGCTGGCGCCCATGCACGTGTAAGAGAACAGGACAAAGAACATGGCATATCGCATGTGCGTGGCTGCATTTTGGGAGTCTATGGAGCGCTTGGGAATGTATTATTAGGTGTATGCCACTACGTCGCACCCACGGGTATCTGAAGACCACTTTTTTTTTCCTCCGAAACTCCTCGCAATATATGTCATGAGATCAAACGCCTGCTGCAACATGTACATGTCGCTGTCGCTTCAATTGTTGTCCGAGGGACGGGAGACGTGACCGCATCCGGCGCATACGTAGTAGAGGGCCTGGAGCAGAGTCAGAAGCGCTCGTCAATGCAGTCGCCCAACTCACCATGCCCGTCTCGGCGGTCCGCTGTTGCGACTGGAAGAAGACGGCCTCGTTCTCGCCGCACATGGTGCATTGCTTCTGCACTCGGGGTAACTAGACGCAGGTACAGTCAGCGAGCACGCCCAAGAGCAAGCAAGCAACTGTACTGGTGGGGAATACGCAAGACACGCCTTCACGATGTGGGCTGATCCCACATTTCCTCGTCAAAGTCGTCGTCGTCGTCGTAGTCCTCAAACATGTCATCCTCGTCGCGCATCTCTTGCTGGGGGCGCTCTGCCTGCGGGTCCTCGTCCTCGGCCTCCAGCACAAAGCCTGGGGCCGATTCCTCGCCGCACTCTTCGCACATGATGGGCATACCGCACATGGTGCAGCAGGGCATCTCTTCAGAAAGGGCGGCTTGGTATGCTTGTGCATCGGACAGGGAAGGACCAACCGTGGGATCTTGGGCAACCTCCGCTGTGACACCGGCTGTGGCTCCGACTGTCGACGCGATTTCGTGGCGCATCACGCATGATGAGGGCGCTTCCTCGGTGAAGTTGCATGTGCGGCAAGCGAAAAGCAGCTTGTTTTCGGATTTGTCCTCGCGGGGGAACAGCAAATTCGAGCTGCTTGTGGTTAGTGGGGGGGAGGGAGGGGAGGGGTTTTCTTTTGCAGTCCAAGGCGACTCACCATTCAGAGCAGAAGCGGAAGAGAATGGGCTCCTTGCCGCCCTTGACGCCGCCTGTCTCTGCTGGGGATGCCATGTTGGGGGGGGGGCGGTGGGGCGATGTTCGCGTCGTGTGTAAATGTCGGTGATTTGTGCGGCGTCGACTCGTCCTTGTACTCTATATCGCGAGTGTCGACGATCCAAAGGCGTTGAGTAGCGAAAGCTGAGACAGGCCAGGCGGCTAGTATGAATGCGCGCGGGCCACCCCACTTGCCTCCGTTGCCGGGCAAGCCTTTGTTTGGCAAAGTACCCCCCGCATTATCGACCTGGGACCGCCGATCGCCCTGTCCACCGCCTGCAATTCCAGACGTCGCTCCACGCTGTACCCTCGACTGTCCCTGCAGACACTCCCATCAAGCTCTGCCCTACCCGGATTCTACCATACTACACTTGCCTCGAGCCCACACATAGCCTAGTCGCAATCATGGTAAGCATCGCGCGACTCCCCTCCCCGTGCTTCACGCACAGCAGCTCACGCGCCGTAGTCGTCTGCCGATACTGGTCTGCCCGAGGGATGGGAGGTGCGCCGGTCCAACACGAAGAACCTGCCCTACTACTTCCACGCGCAAACCAAGGACTCGCGATGGGAGCCCCCGGCCGGCACCGACCCCGACAAGCTCAAGGCATTCATGGCGGCCAACCATAGCTCCAAGGGGGTCGCGCCCGCCGCCCAGGCGCCCTCGGAAGGCAAGATTCGATGCGCCCATCTCCTCGTCAAGCACCGCGACAGCAGACGCCCGGCCAGCTGGAGGGAACCCAACATTACGCGCAGTGTGGAAGAGGCCCGCGACATGATCCAGCGCTACCAGGAGCAGATCAAGGCATTCGAGGCAGGAACGAATGACGCCAATGCCAAATCGCTCTCGGAGCTGGCCACAACCGAGTCGGACTGCAGCAGCGCGCGCAAGGGAGGCGACCTGTGAGTGCCCCATCATGTTTTGGTCCGGCCCGGCTTGCTAACAGGGCACAGTGGCTTCTTCGGCCAGGGCGACATGCAGAAGGAGTTTGAGCAAGCTGCCTTTGAGCTCCAAAAGGGCCAGGTCAGCGAGCCCGTCGAAACAGCTTCGGGCGTGCACTTGATCCAAAGGTACGACGGCCTTCACACGTCGTGATGACGACACTAACAATACGCGACACAGACTGGAATAGTCGGTTGCACGCGCGCAGACCAAGAGCCCCGCAAGCGAAGGACTCCGGAATGGAAGCGTGATGTGCCGCGATGAGGGATTTACCATTTGCTGGGGCGTGTTCGGCTATGCTAGATGAAATGTGGTCGAGTGTGGCTCAGCACGGCGCAAAGGTGCTCAACAGCGATAGTAGTAGCTGCAATACTACTACGCTATGCCATGCAATTGAGACTCGGAATAGCCGGCTGGCTCAGCGCCCTCGAAACATGATGTGCATGTCAGCGTCTGGTCAGCCCGCCGCCATGATGACGTCTCTCAGGGTTCTCGTCGAGACGATGATCCGGGTCCGTACGACTTGCTACGCGTGCTGACGACAGGCAGACCATACTGCGTCGTAGTCGTAGTTGTGCGCGCGCGTTAGAGCCGTGGTTGGTGGGGCCAGAGCCAGAGGGGCGAGCATCAAATCCGCCGTCGACCACACGACAGCAGCGGTCCGTCTTTGATATAACGAGGACCGTCCGTGAATCCATTGTCCGTCCTATCCACTACTAACCACTTGCACCTGATCGTCCTGTCGGCTAACCAAGACGGCACGCTAAAATCTCGAGTACAGTGAGTGCGAGGGGCAGACTATGAAACACGCATGCTAACTTGTTTTTTTCTAGAGGCTTCCCGAGCCTCGCTTCGCCGTCGCCGCCGCCGCACAGTGCCCAGCCGCAAGCGCTGCAAACTCAAACCGTGTCAGCTGAGGCTGCTTTCGGCATCCCGACGACGCACTGCGCCTTCCTAACCCGGTTCCGGATCATTCCGAGGCTGTGCAAGCAGGGAAGCGGCACACAACTGACGTAGCGCCCAAGTGCCCTGCCCTATTTTTTTTTTTTCCCACCTCAGTCCACCTCACAACACCATCATCGCTGCATGGCCTAGCCCCAGACAGCCCCCCCAGACGTCTGTTCTGTGGCGTACTGCCGACATGTTCCTTTTCGGCCCATCTTGCATGTTGATGGCGCGGGCGCAATGCCGTGCAGCCTGCAGCGAGTTGCTGGGCAGCGCTTCCGGGTGTTTGGGCATCCTACATACCCTAGTCTCTTAGGCGTACCTTAGTACCTTTCACGTTGCCCGCGCACCGCAACGTTTTCCCTGCATCAACCTGGGGGGGGCGCGTTGACTGCGAAATTATGGGCTAAGCTCACCAACCACAGCTATCCCGCCTCATTCACTGCACACGGCGCTCGCTGCCCGTGCAATCTCCCGTTGCCAATTGGCGTAGCTGCTCTGTCGGGTATATGGGAAACCGCTGGCCACCTTGATTCCCATCCACACACACCAAACGCCGCCCGCAAAGTACCCTTACCCGCACACCCCTGCCCCAAACTCCACACTTCTTCCTGCTTACTCCGCTAAGCCCTCTGATCACCAGCCCGACCACGATCCTTTCACCCTCTTCCTCCACCTCTTTCCACCTCACGCACACTCCAACACACGGTTCAGCTAGAAACTTCCGTCGTTCCCTACAAATACCACTCACACTCCTTTGACCCATCGACAGCAATTGTCATAGCACCACGCCAAAGAGTCAAGTTCGCTGCCTGCTCCACTTTCGCCGGCCTCGCCATAGATCTACTCGAGTATACCTCACCGCCCGCCATGGCTACTCCACAGTCTCCAAACCCCATCTACCACAACCCTGCTCAGCCTCGCCCAGCCAGCTCCAGGCGCATGAGCGTAGCTACCCTATCCAGGTCGGCCTCGTACCTCAATGCTGTCCGCAACGCCACCCCCAAGGACGGCGATGCCTTTAGCTACGACCCCGCCCATTTGCGCCACTGGTACTGCCCAAGGGAACTCTGGGACCGTCTTCCTGATCAAGTTCAATCTAGTTTGGCCGCAGTGCAGCATGCCGGAGCTGCTGTTCTGACTGGTAAGTACCACGCTAGCGTCACTCAAGCGCTCTCTTGGATTGGCTGCTGGGTCACGTTTGCACGTCACGTGCATATGCCCCTCGGCTAGATGCTAACGACACACAGGTTTCGAGCGCCTAGACAAGCACTTGGAGAGTTCTGAAGACAGCGATGTCGACACTAAGCCTACCGCAGATGACCTCTTGGTTCAACTCGACCAGCTCCCACCTCCCAGGTTCCGCACAATCAGCAATGCCAGTAGTGTCTTCCAGTCAGACTCGTCCTCGCCCCTTACCAGTGTTTCATCAACCTCTCAGTCAGGAAGCGCGTCCCCTCTGACATCATCACTTCCTGTGTCTCAGGTTATGTGTCCTGGCTCACCCATCTGCCTTGGTCCCTCGGAGTTATCCCGCTCTCGTGAGCGCTCCTTCTCCACGCCCCTCAAATCCCATGACGCCTACTATGCTGCGGAGCTGTCGCACCTGCGCACCGAGGCCCTTCCACGTCTCCGCCATAAGACGTACAAAGTAGATACCGCATGGTGCGAGGCCAAAGCCCATATCAACCCGGAAGATGTCAATGCCTTTGAGAACTGGCTGGCCGAGAAGAAGTGCGCCATCCTGAGTCTCAATGAGAGGGGCAAGCGTCTTGCATCTGCTGTCGGCATTGCCAACACCGGCCTTGGTTGGTGCGCTCCCTAGTGGCTAGCGAGGCCCACTTCCATGACCTCGTCACTCGCAATGATGCACGAGTAAACCAGTCACACGATACATGACAGTAGTGCCTAGGACAGGCTCCACATCCTTTTCTTTTCGTCTCCTTGGACACTTCTTCTCTGGTCCCTGTTTTACTTCCTATGCGTTTATAAGCGAGGAGTTGGTCGGCATTTACTGATGTAGGCATCTACAAGAGAGATCGGAAACACCGGATCTACACTTGGAATGGACTGGCGTATACGGATTATTATTTTTATTTTCTTCTTCTCTTTAGACGCGTCTCCAGGATAGCGTAATCACGAGAGATGCACCCACATCGCTGGCAGAGGCCATGCGGTAATTTCTTCGACTTAGAGTTTCATACCTACAATGGTTCATCTCCGGGCGTCTGGTTCGCTCAGATACCGAATGAAAATCTTTACTTTACGATCCTTTTTCGTCGCGTCTTTATTTTTATTGAAAGTGATACAGCTTACCCGCATGGTCCAACTGATCCGGCAAGAAAATGCCGCTTTGCTGATACTACGGTGCCCAACCCAGGCCGTGTTGCGACGCGACTGTATTGTTTTTAGCTGCCCGACGCATATCTCGGTGAGTTGAACGCCTCAATCTACCTTCAACCACATGCTGACAGGGCGACGTGTGAACCATCCACAGGACAGGGGTTGTGTTGGCAGGGATGTTCTCCTGCAACAATGCGGCCAGGCCTGACACCGATCCTGCGCCCGTTCGCCATTGCTGCAGCCCGCGCCTTTCACCACCCTGCCGTTGCAACACGCCGAGCACGCACATCGACGTGTCTCATTCCAAGTTCTAGTTGCGCGAAACAAGACAACCATCCCACATACGCTGGGGTGATGGATTTTAACGCTAATCCTGACGCACTCAAGAAAAGAACCTGGCCAGGGTCCAAACTCATCATTGGCCTATTCAGACCAGCTTTTCATCGAACCACAAAGACAACGTTTCCGTGCCGTTCCTCAACCTTGGGTAGCTTGCCCGAAGATGCCGCCTTTCAATACGCGTCGTCGTCATCTGTGTCTACTCGAGCCTGCTTGCCTCGATGGCGACTGCTGTTGTTCCTTCCAAGTGGACTGCCACCGAAGTCACGCCTATTTTGGGAGTCCTTGTCTGCACGACCCAGTCCCCCACTGCCACGTCCTACACAAGTTCAGTATACGATGGTGGTAACTACAACATGATGACAATACTCACCATTTCGCTCGAGCCCAGCCCGCTGTCGTATGCCTGAGCAAATCGGCAGGCCTGGCCCAAAGTCGGAATCATCAGACTCAGAGTCTAAATGCGCTCGCCTACCTCCTCCACTACCACGCTGTCCTGGTATGCCTCCGCAGCTTCCCATAGCTTGGAAATGCATGGCCGCCATTCGATCCATGTCCATACCCATGCCGTCCCCGCCAAACCGGCCTCCCGCGTTGGCCCCGCGGGGTAACATGAAGTTGGGCCGCATGGCTTTCTTGTTCATCATACCATGTTGCATGTTCGCATTACCCATGCCCATGCCCATGCCCATGCCCCTCGGCCCATTCTTATCAGAAACGTCATCCGGAAATCCTGCCATGCTCATGCTCATGTCTGGGGGAGGATGATGATGATGCATGGAGCCATTACCAGACGGACCGGTCATGCCAGGTGGCATTAGCCCCATACCTGGTGTTGTGGCCATGCCATGTGGATTACCGCCCATTACGCCCAGTTGTTGAGCCATAATCTGCGGATCTATTCCCGAGCCATTCATCAAGTTGTAGGACGTCTGTCCCAAACCGGGAAGACCGAGCGAGGGCCGCGCGGGGCTTCCAGACTGGTCTCGCTGACGACTTGCTTTTGTCATGTCTTGCAAGCGCTCATCAAGCGCCTCCAACAAGTCGTCTTTGAAACCTTCAAACTCATCCTTGCGCTTTTTTTCTTCCTTGTTTTCTGTTCTCCTCTTCTTCTTCCTCTTCTCCTTCTTCATCTTCTTCTTACAAGAAGAGTCCGAGTCGCTTTCACTGTCGCGTTTCTTGCACCCGCTATGGTCGCCACAGTCTCGACCTAGGTCCTCTTTCAATATGTATCGTATCTCGCCGCTGCCGTAACCATGCTGTTCTTCATCATCGTCAGAGTCGTCGCGGCCTATTCGGCGGTCGTTGCGCGCGCGGTACAATACGCGTTGGCTCTTCCGACAATTACAGTTTGTGGAACATGTACACGCATCTAGAAAGGCATCGCTTTGTAGCCACTCTTCTCCCGACGGTCTAGCCTTTTTATGCAAAGGATGCCCGCGATTCAGCCGCGTCGACGTCCGCGGTTCCTTGCGCGGCCGCGCTGGTTTCCGCGCCTTCTTCGCGTCTGCATACGCGCCCATGGGCACATGCTCGTAGTGATCTGGCCGCGCTTGCCGCGAAGCCTGTGGCGGGGCCTGTGACTGTGGCGCTGGTATACTGGTACTCGACGTCGGACTAGGCGGACGAGGCCCAGGGTAGCTTGCGTAGGGATGCATCTGCGCCCCATGCATTTCCCCGCCGGCGACGCCGTACCTAGGTAGATTAGGGTTCGAAGTATACTCTGGAGGAGGCGCCTGCTGCTGCTGCTGCTGCTGCTGCATCTCCGCTATACCTCCTCCCCGCATCATGGGCACTCCGGTCGCCATCATCCCTCCGCCTCCTGCCTGGACATTGTTCAAACCATCAGTGTTGCCACCACCACCTATCCTCGGAGTAGCCCCCGGCGTGTAGTGCATACCAGATGCATACCCCGTTCTGGGCATCGCCATTGCAGGCGCGGACCGAGGTCGAGTATCTAGACTTTCAAAATAGCTTCTTCTTCTCCCTGCACCTCCTCGTCCCATGCCCCCTCCAGCGTACCCCCTCATACCCCCATCATTCCCATCCGCCACAGTCGTACTATCATCCCCCTCACTCCCCTCAATGACATCGGCGTCAGGCCATGCAGCACCATAGCGCGCATAGTGTCGACCTCGCATCCAGGCTCCGTTTCCGTGCCGAGAAGACGCGTAGGGGCTGTACATGGGCGTGTTGTGCGTGTGGGATAAGGTTCGTGAGCGTGTGTAGGCCGGGTGAAGTGTGAATGCCGTTCCTGTGCGATATTAGGGGTGGTGAGCAATAGGCAACTGGGGGGGGGGTGGAAAGCAAGGCAAGGCAGTAAACGGGAACGAGGCTCTACCTGATGGAACCAGGACTGTTCCCCCAGCTGCGTTGACCTCGACGAGGGGAGGGGGTCTCGAGTGAGACGCGCCCATTTCGCTCCTCTTCCTCTTCTTCCTCCTCCTTTGTACGCAGCGAGTCCGCGCGCGTGTATATGTGTGTATGTGTATGTAAGTAGGCAGTCAGACTATTTTCCCCGTCCGGCATACAGGCAGAGCACAGGTCAGACACGCGCCTATACTGAATACAAAATCTCACCGCACCCACTATCCAACATTGGCCACGTTGAATACTCGCTCAAAGTATAGAGTGTGCACGTCGCAGCTCCTTCCCACCCCTCCCCGCATGCACAGGACGGCATGCACATGGCTGCCAGCAGACTGTTTGCTGGTTTGCGGCCGTGTTACACGACGCGGACTACGGAAACGCTCTCCTCTTCCCCCTGTTTGTGTGTGTGTGGTTTGTGGCTTGTAGTTTGTGGTTGGTGGTACAGATGGCTGCACGACATGTATCGCGCGTGTCGCCAAAGCAAGGGGTGTTGGGTGTTGGGTTCTTCACCCCCTCCACACACACACACACACACACACACACAGGATGCAAAAGAGCGCCACGGTGACGTTCTTTGTATCACATTGGGTGTAAGGGAGAGAGAGAGAGAGGAAAAAAGTCATCTCGCGCCTCGCACACATCTTTCTTAACAGCAGTGGCAGAAATAAAAGGGTTTGTTGGCTTGTCTTGGCTTCCTCGTCTGGTACCACATGTCTTCTTGCCTGTCTGTCTGTCCAATATACATTGGTAATCCCATCTTGCATCTCGGCTCCCGTTCGCACTGCTACATGTGTGCGACTCTTATCGTCTCGCTTTGTCTTTTCCGCGTCTTTCTCGTGCTGAGTACCAAGTACCGGTGTTGAAGGATACACGCCGGTGGCGCGATTAGTCTTGAATCCTGAATTGAAAATCGAAAATCGAAAATGCCAATCTTGCAATGTGCGGTATACGCAGGGTGGACTGTAGTACATGACGTGGTTTTCTTCTTCTTTTTTTTTGAGCTGCATTTGGAATGCACTATCAAGTTGTGCGAAATTTCAACACTCCACGACAACACTGTAAAAGCGTGCAAATAAATACAGAAGCGTTTTCCCAAGGCACCTTTACGCATCTACGTGCTAGCTTTGGACTTGGAAAGCGCGCGCGCGTATGTATATAAATATGTGTATATATGTGTGGTCATGGTCGTCATGTATTTCTCCCAATGCTTGTACCGCGACGCGACGCGAAACCGCTACAGGGGAGAGGAACCAACGAGGCGCAGCCCAGGCACGTGAAGCATCGCAGTCAGTGGCATAAATCACAGTGCCCATGTATTGATACGGCAAGATAGCTTGCGTGCTCATTTGAGATTAGTCTGGGTTGGGGTAGACGCGTTGGTGGTAGGAATCGGCACATGCCATGTTCAGAGAGTAAAATAACAAGTCATATGTGTATGTATTCAGCATTCTCATCCTACTTCTCTCTCTCTCTCTCTTTGCTTGCTTTGTTACTTGAATCAACGATCGCATACTGCATCATCATCTGACTTCATCGCTAATTAGAATCATTACGCAGAATTCGCTCGCTCGCTCGCTGTTTCGTAATCCCATAGCTTTGCCCGTTTAACGCCAAAGGAGAAAAGCCAATCCATGTCACCCAAAATACAAGAAAACGAAAAATGAAAGCAGTGATAGCGACTCAACATGATAACAAGGAGAACGACGAGAACATGAAGGACTGGGGAGAAACGCAGGAAACGACAATAACAACCTCAACAGTTTCTCTGCGTTTTCTCTCGTCCATCATCATCAAAATACGCAGGTACGCAATGAAATAGAAAACGCTCTGCATCATCGTGTCGGCGTTGTTGTGCTGTTCGACTCTGGGAATAGATGCGCAGCACCCACGCCCGTCGGCGCCAAACTTCTCTTCCCTGTCCTTCTCCGTCTCCAAAACCCCAATCCGAGTCTGTGCGATAGAGAAGAGTACTGGCGAAGCTAAAACAAAAGATACGCAAATGAGATAAGCCAGTAAGCAAACTGAATGTTTCAAGGAAGGAGAAGTAGAGGTAAGGGGGTATCGATGATGAAAAGGGTGGAAAGAATGTCGTTGACTTTAGAAAATCATCGATCGAACCTGGTCTCTACGGTTTGGCTTCACCGCTCCTTCCTGCGTACGCGGCCGTGGAGGAGGCGCGTGTGACATGCGCACATCCTTCAGAGGCGGAGGTGGTGCATGCGATTGTGTTCGGGCATGACCCTTGACAGGACTAGGACTTGGCCTGGCAGCTGGCTGGACATCCTGCGATTGGGTGCGCACATGATTTGGACGGTGAACGCTGGAGCTGGCAGTCAAGGGATGTGACTTGGCTGGAACCATGGGCGCACCCATCTGAGATCGCTCTTTGCGTTCCTTGCGCTCCTTCTCGAGGACCATGGCGGCCCAGCCCTTGTTCTGAGCAATGTCTTTGCCGACGGTCTCGGAGAGAACCTTCATCCAGGCCTCCTTTTGTGCGCGGCTGTCGGCGTAAAAGTCAATGACCTCACCGTTGGCGAAGCGGATGCGGAAACCCTCCTCAACGAACATGTACCCTTCTTCGTCTTCGGCAAAGCCAGACTTTCTTCGACCACCAGTCTTGGTCGCAGAGGGTTGCTGCAGGGCGCTCTTGTCATCCATGAGCTTGGAAGCCTTGGCCAAGTTGATGGTAGCGCGGGGCTGGCGTGTGGATTCGTGGAAAGCTGTGAGTTTCGTACCTTCCAAGCGGAAGAATCGGCGGCGCCAGTACTGACATGTGTTAGTTTAGTTTGACGTTGTCGTGCATGTGGTACTTACTGGGCAATCGCCACCTTGCTGGCTCAAAGTACCCTCAAAGCTAATGTCCTTGACCTGTTCGGCCTCCTTCAGCTCACGAATGCAAGCATTCATGCTCTTGGGCATGTCATCGTCCTTGCAGTTCTTCGGCCTCGGCACGTACAGCAGCTGGAGGGTGAGCTTGCCGACCCGGTAAGGGGGACGACGAACAACACCTCCGCGCTTGCTCTTCACACTGCTTGCGCCAGTGCTGTCGACGGCCCATTCGTTGAAGCAAGGGACATCAACGGTCAGAGGGCGACCGTAAGCTTGGCTCTCGTGGTTGCTGAGGCAGACGTAGGCGCGGGCGAAAGAGCCATCTGGTCCGACCAGGTCATGAAGAAGGTCCCAGGCAGTTGCTTGGTGGTTACGCTTGGCGGCAGCTTGGGCTTCCTGCTGCTCCTGAAGTGCGATGCGGTCAGCCTCTTCCTGGGCCTTGCGCTCCTGCTCCTTTCTCTTCTTGGGGGAAGAGAGGAGGTTGCGGAAGGCGGAGTGCGACTTCTTGTGGTTGACGATCCTGGCGGGTGGGGCAACGACCTGCGGGACAGCTGGAGGCTCAAGCTTTGTCTGAAGGGTAAGCTGGAACTCGAGATCGTCAAGCACGACAAGCTCAAACTCTTGGCCAATCGGGGCAGACTGGTTGAGCTCCAACCATGAGGTAGTAACGCAGTGCAGGCCATTGTCAAGGGTCAGTTGGAAGTTGACGCGCTCAGTCTTGGGGAGGGGCAGATCAAGATCCTTGACGCCAACGACCTTGACAAAAACCCTGCCGCGCTCCTCTCCGTCCTCAAACTGATCATCAGGGGCCTGCTCAGCAACAGAGTCTAGGCCGCCAGCTACAGCGGACTCTTGGCCAGGAAGAGGGGGCGCAGGGCCCTCCGAGGTTCGTGTTCGGCGACCTGAGGCGGTGCGAATGCTCTTGCGACGGGGCTTGCCATTCCAGGGCTCCTTGGTCCAGGCAGCCTTGCGCTCGGCGCTAGCCTTGCGAGAGCTGGGCTTTCGTACTGCTTCAGGAGCAGACTCAGTGGGAGTGGGAGGCTTCTCATCACTAAACTGTCGGCTGCTCGCGACCACGACCTTGGTGTTCTCGCGCATCAAGTATCCCTTCTTCTGCGTCGCAATGATCTGGTCAAACTCCTTGTCAAGCCCAAAGCTGAGATCATTGGAATCATCTCCGAGGTTGAGGTCACCGAGCTTCAAATCAAGCATGCGGTTCTCCCTGGTCGCGAGGCTCAGCTGCGAGTCTTCATCGTCGACATGGCCCATTTCTAGATTAAGGGACTGGCGCTTGGGACTCCGCTCAGGGACAGGAGGAGCATAAGTACCACTGACTTGGCGACGAGTGGCTGCCATGTCAATGTCCTCCGGAATGAGGGATGGACGAGTTTTGAGCGATCCACCCGCACCTCGGATGGTGGCCTCACGCTGAGGAACCTCAATCTCCTCTTCCTCTTCCTCCTCCTCCTCCTCCTCCTCCTCTTCATCCTCCTCCGTCTCCTCCTCTTCAGGACCAGGAGAGGGTGATTGGACGACAGGATGACGAATGACTGAGTCTGGTGTACCAGGTTCTTCGGATTCCGACTCGGCATTCTGCGCTTCCTGGTCAGGAGTGACAGGGCGGCGAAGAAACTCGCGCATAGCGTCCAGCTTGGGAGCCGTGTCCAGCGGGCTTGCAGCTGTTGCCATGGATGCCTTTAGAGGGTCGAGACTGAGGTCGACATCCTTGCCATCGAGGTTGGAGTACATGTCATCGTGCTCGGCCTGCTTCTCCTCGGCAGCAGGTGAAGAAGGAACGACAGTCGGCGTTGGTGGGCCAGAAGAGTCGATGGTGCTCTGCGAGGTGGGCTGCTCCTCGGCCTGGGTCGAGTACTGACTTGCGTCGTCGTCATCCTCACACTCTTGTGGCATGGGATGGCGGATAACAGAGGATTCGCGTTCATAGTCCTCGAGTTGAGAGATGGAGCTGCCATCCACGTCGGTCTCGTCAGCCTCGTCGGCGTGCTCGTCATGGTTGATGCTAGCGTCGGCATAACCGTAGGCGTCGAGAACGCTATCCGCCTCGGAGACACCAGACACTTGGCGTGGGTGCTCGTCGAAGTTGGACGATGCCTCGCGCGAAGGGATAGGAACATCGGGATCAAGGTCGGCGAGGTCGCCATAGCTGCGCTCCGGACTGTCCTCGGGCTCATAGTGGCTGTACTCCTCCTCAGAAATGTCGTCTTCGCCCTCGTCGCCCTCAAAGTTGCGGCTCTTGACGCGTCGGAGGATGGACTCGCGGGAGATGCGCGGCGCTTTCGGCTCCTCAACGGCAAGCTCCGACTGCTCGACGTCAGCCTCGGCAGCATCTTGCTCCACCTTCTTGTTCTTCTTGTCCTGCGACTCTTGTGTTGGTGTGCTTGTGTCGCGGTCGCTGTCAAAGTTCATCAAGCGCAATCGGTCCTCGAGAGACATGGAGACTTCGCGCATGTTGAGGAGGTCGTGCTTGGAGATACCAGCAGCTTGCGGAAGCTGAGGAAGAGATCGTCGCCTGTCGCCAACTCGCTCGGCAGCAGCGGAGAGGCCAATGCTCGAGTCGCGCCGCCGGCTGCCATGTTGCGCTTGCATGCCAGGAAGAGGAGGAAGGGGTCGGGCGTCGCTGTCGGAGGCGACGGAGCCCAGGCGCGAGCCATGTCGTGAGCCGGTGGGGTTCGCGGACGGCATGGGGCTGTTGTCGCGTCCTTCGAAAACGTCATCGTAGACGTCTGTGAGGGAGGTGTCGGCAGCGTCTGGGCTCATGTGGCGCCAGTCCTCGGGCAACACGACGGGCGTCTTGTCCGTGTCCTCGAGCGAAGCATCGAAGCTGTCGTCCTGGTCAAAGCTCATCTCCTCCTCGGTCTCCTCTTCGGAATCGTAGCTGCCATCGCGTGACTCTGTGGCTACGGATGGATCGGGTGTGACCATTTCAAACTCTGTGATTTGCGGGGGTGCAGTGTCGAAAGTCACACTCTTAGCATGGCGGCGCAGGGGGCGGGGAGTCTGGTGGACCAGCTCTTCGTCGTCGGACATGACGGCGCTGGAGTCGGGGTTGTACTGCGGCGAGTTGAATCGGCCGTTGCTGACGAGCGACGACTTGGTGGGCGAGGCGCGACCCTCGGACGGCGACGACTTTGCGGGTGAGGCGAAGGAGGATTGGGTAGGCAGCTTGGCGGGCGATGTCTTGGACGGGCTCATGGTGGGAATCTTGGTTTGGCTCTCGGAGCGGCGGTGTTGATGGCCCTTGGCCAGGCTCTCGTTTTCCTCTCGCATGCCCTGGATGCCATTGCCGCCATAGGCATTTCCCTGGAAGGCGGTGCTGAGGGGGCGGCCGGCAGCCAGTGGGCGGTCCAGGGGCTGAACCGAGTGGGGATCGTATTCTTGCTTTTGCTCGCGCGCGAACATGCTGCTGTTCTTGACGCGTGACTGCTTTTTGAGGTTTTCAATCGAGTTGCGCTTGGGTGAAAGCGGTGAGCTGCCTTCGTACTCGTTCTCTGACGTGTCGAAGCGGCTCTTGGGCGACGTTGTCTGCTCCTTCCAGAAGAGACGCGGGCTGTGAGTGAAGGGCGACGAGTCCCGGAATGGGGAGCTCTCCTTGGTCAGGTGAATCTTCTGGGCGGTGTCAGCGGTCGTGTGGTTTGGTTGGGCAGCTACAGCAGCAGCAGCAGCAGCAGCAGCAGCAGCAGCAGTTACCTTTGTCGACTGGTTCCAGCTGGGAGAGTTCCTGCGCTGTTCATGGGGACCAATCTCGGACAGCGGACGGCCGCTTCCCTTGGAGGGAGAGGTCGTCGGCGTCTTGTTGATGCGCAGCGGCGACACCTACAAGCAGTGTGGTCAGCGTCGATGGCCATGATGGCGAGTGGTGGAGGTGGTGTGCGTACCGCTTCATTGCGCGACATGATTACCGTCGTGAGCTTCGCGCTCGCGGACAAAGGGCCTTTGTTGTGGACGCAAGGGCGGCTCTATGCGGACGCTGGCAGCTGGATGTTTGTTGCAAAGAATGGGCTCCCTCGAGGAGACGGCGGTGCACAGGCAATGTAAGCTGCGCTGATTAAATACGAAGCAAAAGAAGTGAAGGTCACCCACGGAGCGCTCAGGCTATTGTGCGATGGAGAAGCGGAGGAGGAGGTGTGGATGCGCAGGCTATGATATGGTTCGGGGCCGTGGACGCTATCTAGGTGTTGATTTCCGCCATGTGGACATGGCGGCGGTGTTGGGTCATGTTGCTGCGGTAACGTGCCGCTTGTGGCTGGTGGGCCCACAACTTATCCTACACTCCCGCCCGGTTTTCTCGTAGGATCGCCGTTGCAGCTGATGTCAGATCGACTCGCGTAGTGGCATGCAAGTGATGATGCTAGTCTAGCCAATTCTTTCCATTCCTCTCAACCTCTCCAAAATGCTGCGCCGGGCCACTCGTGTCTGTCCGTTTTGCGAGGCGACGTCGCTGCTCGGCCCTCCGCCGCCGCCGCCGCCGCCGCCGCCGCGAAATCTGCAGCCACTCCAACACGCCCGCCTGTATACCCAGATCCAGCGCGAGAGGGGCGAGCGCCATGGCACATCCGCACCCCGCCCCACGCGCTTCTCCAGAGGCCGCGACAATCCCAGGCCGTCGCGCATGGTGCTGTCCGAAGATGTCGCGCGCACTTCAGAACGCTCGGCCAGGCGGAAGCCAGATGCATTCGATTTCCTGAACCGGACAGAGGCCCCGCGAGGACTGGAGCGCATACGGGAGCAGCGGGAGGCACGCGGGAGCAGACCGGCCACCGGACGAGACAATGGCAAGAGGAGGTCGAGGGACGAGCCTTTCCATGCCCTCAAGATGCAGAGCTCCCTCCACCAGGTCCCCTACAACAACCGAACGGCGGTAAAGCGCAAGATTGAGGAGTACGACTCCTTTGACAAGTTCCCCCTCGCCGAGCCCATCCTGCGCGCCGTCAACGATGCCCTGCCCGGCCTCGAATACCGCAACCCCACGCCCGCCCAGGCCGTCGCGATACCCGCCCTACTCGGCCTGCAAAAGGCCCCCCGAGCCAAGGTCAAGTCCAACAAGACGGGGCCCGACTCTTTTCTGCTGGCCGCCGAGACGGGCTCAGGCAAGACGCTGGCCTACCTTCTCCCGACCCTGCATGCCATCAAGGAGGAGGAGCTGCGAGAAAAGGAAGACGCCGAGGAGCAGGCAAAAAAGGCAGCCCAAGAGGCGGCATCACAGGACCATGACCGCCGCACCGACATGTTCGCCGCCGAGGAGCCTGAAAACACAAAGGCAGTCGACCCAGCACGTCCACGAGCCATCATCCTCGTCCCCTCCGCCGAACTTGTTGCCCAAGTCGGCGCCGTCGCAAAGTCGCTCTCGCACACGGTCAAGTTCCGCGCCGCCCCCATCTCAGCCAAGATGTCTGCCACCGTCATCCGCAACCAGCTCTTCAACCCCAACGGCGTCGACGTGGTAATCAGCACCCCGCCCCTCCTCGCCAGCATCGCCGAAAGCAACCCCAACATCCTCGCCCGCGTCACCCACCTCATCTGCGACGAAGCCGACTCCCTCTTCGACCGCTCCTTCAAAGAGAGCACCACCGCAATCCTCGAGCGCGCCACCCCATCGCTGAAAAAGCTTGTCCTATGCTCTGCCACCATCCCCAAATATCTCGACAAGTACCTCGCCGACAAGTTCCCAGACATGCAGCGCCTCGTCACACCGAACCTGCACGCCATCCCGCGCAGAGTGCAAATGGGCGTCGTCGATGTAAACAAGGATCCCTACCGCGGCAACAAGATGCTCGCCTGCGCCGACACAATCTGGCAGATTGGCAAGGCAAAAGCCGACTACGACCCTACCGAGGGCAAAGAACCCGTGCCTACAAAGCGCATCTTGGTCTTCGTCAACGAGCGCGACGACACCGAGAACGTGGCTCAGTACCTTGTCAAGAAGGGCATTGATGCTCTGGCATTCCACCGCGACACGGATCCTTCTCGTCAAGCCAAGATTCTGAAATCTTTTACCAGTGATGCGTCGTCTACTAGCGCCGCGGCTGAGACGGAGCATCAGGCCATGCCGAAGTCGGAAGCGGCAAGTAGCCGCACTCTTCCTAATACCAAGGTTATTGTTACTACCGACCTCGGCTCAAGAGGTATTGACACCGTGTCTGTGCGCCACGTCATTTTATACGATGTTCCACACACCACCATCGACTTCATCCATAGGTTAGGTCGCACGGGCCGTATGGGACGTCGTGGACGCGGTATTGTCTTGTTGGGACCGGGCGATAGGGCCGATGTTGTACGCGAGGTTAGGGAGGCTATGTTTAGGGGTGAGGCGCTGATTTGAGACAAAAAACAACACACACATGTTTGTGTGACATGTATGAGTATGGAAGAAGAAAAGGAAAAGTTTACGTCAGCATATATTACCTGGCCTTGGGATTGTCGGGAATGATGAGACGATGCTACGAACATTTATATACCACTCTACAACGCAATCTTTCCCCCTTTTGCTTTGCCTCTATCCACAAAACAAGGCCTGGACGCATCTCATAGAACCACGGCTAAACAGCCTACTTCTCACCACGTGGCAACGCAAAGCGCACAAAAGCCCTTTGCATAGAGTACATAGTAGCCTCAGCACCAGCACCAGCACCAGCACCACGCCTTAAACTCGATCCCCCTAAGCACAAGCCCCGCACAGCAGCAGACTTCCGCACCTCACCCCAACACCACATGGTCGCGTAGCAAAATCGCTTACCTCGGAACCATTGGTCTGTCCGGCAAGATATCGGGCTCGATTTCAGGCGGGCTCGATGTCTCGGGATGGGGAAGTGAAGGGAAAAAAAAACACCCGGTTGCAGGGCGTGCGGGTTGCATTGGCCGTAAGCAATCGGAGCCTGATACGTCTTCTCCACGGCGTCGCAGAGAGGGCTGTGTAAACGGACATGGACATATCGAGCATGGACAGCCCTTGCAGAAGGCAAAATGGGACACGCCTTGAATTGTCTGCAAAATGTCGTCACTGCCCACGCTTGCAAGTTTGAAAAAGAACAGAAAAGAAAAGAAAGACAAAAAGAGAGAAAAGAAAAAGTAATAATCAACCATCCTCCCATCCGCAAACCCAGACGTCTCCACCTTGCAAAACGCATACCCATCAAACATTCCTCGGACCACAGATCCGCGTCTCTTCCACCACCAGCTCCAGCCCGTCTCCCCCCCGCCCACAAGCATTGAACCTGCTCCGCCAGCACCCGTGCTCCGGCCGCGCCGCCGAATCCAGCGCGAGCAGCTTCGCATTGAGCGTCTCGAGATCCCTCTGCTGAAAGATCCTCGTCATGGCGCGCCGAGGTTCCTTCTCATGGCTGAGTTCAATCTGCAGGTTTCTCGCTGCGCGGTTGGCCGAGGCAATGGTCGTGTACACCCCGGGGCGCGCGTGGGCGCGGTGCACACGGAGTGGTGCTTGAGAGCCCTCGTTGGCGTCGTCGGATGCTGGGTCCGCGCTTGGGGTGTCTGAGTCGGAGGAGGAGGAGGAGTCGGGTGGTGCGAGTAGCTTGAATAAGCGGAGGATGTACCCTGTGCTTGAGATAAATGATGGACCCTGCAAGGACTGGGGTGTTCGGTTCGCGAATCTGGAAACGGCGTGGCGCTGGACCCAGATCTTGATGTGGTTTTTTTTCGCTGGGTAGTCGTAGGGCGCAATGTGCGTGGTGAAGACGGCGCAGCCGTTGTCGTCTTGCTGGATGCTGTGCTCGACTAGCATGTCCTGAAAGTACTGGTGGCTGCTTTGGAATAGCCTTTCGGCCTGCGCATTGGCTTCGTCGGCGTTGGTGCAAGGCCGCACGCTGACTTCGATGCTCGTGCCGTCTTTCTCTTGCTGCTCGCTGGACCAGTGCTTTTGGAAGACGGAATACTCGAAATATGGCACTGCTTCTTTGAGGATTGTACAAGGCTGGGATGGAATGAAAATATCCCCGTTGGTGTTGGCTGCCGAGCTGGAGGAGATTGAGGCAGTAACTGGTGGTGATATGGGTGGCGCCTGGGCAACCTCAGGTGAAGCCGGCTCGTTTCCTGGCCGTGCTGGAGATGGCGGATTCGGGAGCGGCAGATTTTCAGGGGCTCCGGAGCTTGTATTGAGCTGACGTAAAGGTTCAGCAACGTCACAAATCGCTGGCGCGGGCGTTGCATGTATTTCCACGCTGCCTTGGTGAGCCCGCCTCGCTGTCTCCCCGTTTGCACCGCCCAAACTTGATTCGCCTTTGAACGCATCTTCAGAACGCTGAGAATGACTGGACTTGGCTGGAGTACCCCCAAAAGAGCCAAAGGGTATTGAGAGTACTGGTTCCCGGGCTTCAAATCCCATTTCGTCAACTGCGTTAGTTGTTTTGGAAGGGTCAGATCTGGACATGTCTGTTGCATGGGCGGAATCATATTCCTTTAATCTGGTGCCGAGAGGCTTTGACACAGGCTTCGAATTGATTTTCTTAGCATCCGAGGTGGAGGAAGTGGGAATAACCTGCTTCTGGTCAATTTTGTTTGGTGTGTTAGGCTTTGAGATGCTGGGGATGATTGTCGTCAAATCGGCAGTTGTTTGCTTCGCTAAGAGACTTGTTTCTTTGAAAGAGACTTTCGCCTCTCTCCCGATCGATCCGCCAGCAACCACTGGAAGTGTATTCCGAGCGGCAGTCGCTACAGATGCTCCGTCTGCCTTCTTGAGCTGGCCATCATCTCGAGCAGGCTGCACAGATTTGGTCACAGGCAGCGGACTCTTGGTGGTACCGTCCTTGGCTGGCTTCGTAGCAGTGTTGACAAGGGAGCCAGCCAGCTTCTTGGAGGCTAAGATAGTTGTGTAGCCGGCCTTGTCGGAAATGCCATCGGCCTTCCGCTGTTGTGATAGCTGTGCTGGCGTAGATGAGGCGGATTCGGATGGCCATGAACTTGCTTCCACAATATTTGATAGATGTTGCTTTTGTGTCGAGTTCGAGCCTTGGTGCTTGAATTTGGATTCCGCATTTGGCGCCACCCACGCTTGTGGTTCATCCGCAGCCATAAGTTGTGTATTCTCCAAAACTTTAGAAGATGCCTTGTCCGTGATTCTGGGTGTCGCCTCTCTGCCTCCAGCCATACTATTGCCAGTGTTCGGAGACCGAGTCGCATAACTAGTCGATGATCGCAACACTCCCTTTGAGTGGCTCGGCGGCAAACTCTGCCTTGGTGCAGGTGTTGCGCTTCTGTTTCTCCCTAGGAGCATACTAAGACGGGTTCGGTTTACTTGTTTGGCTGGGGAAGATGCTGTGACAGGTGTCGTTCGCAACGCGGTTTGTATCGGAACCCGCCTGATCAATGGACGTGGAGCCTGCTGAGCAACGGACTTTGATTGTGTAGGTTCTTCATCATCTGTGTCATCTTCACCCTCGTCGCTGCTTATAACGAAACCTCCCTTGGTCGCTGGCCGCTTCGGAACACTGGCTGAAGTATTGGGCGACAAGGGCCGTTTTCTAGGCGTGCCACCAATCGCCGTGCTTCTGACGGATTCTTCGCGTTTGGCTGACATCGTAGAAGGCTTTTGGAGGCCGCGTTTATTGCTCGCAAGAGGTGGCGATGTTTGTAGGCTTGTGAATGGCTCGTCGACTTGAACTTCCGGGTACTGGGCTTTGTAGTCGTCTTCCGATTGGCTACTACTTTCTGTGTCAATGAATTCAGAAGACTTGTAGGTGGTCTTCTTCGCGCGTATAGACTTCTTGATCCGTTGTACTAGATGTTTCTCCTCCTCGTCGTCCTCACTTGTGGCTTATCCCGTCACCTATCCTAGCGATTGGAGGTGTTTAGTCGGTTTTGAGTCTGACGTGGCATTTAAAGTTGGGATAGCGTTTAGCGAGTTCGGTCTCACTTGGTGAGGTTCGCTATTGATGCCACCAGCGAAGCAGTGGCGGTCTGGCGTGAGTTCACTTCGGAAAGGGACAGCGGATGAGGTAAGAGATCTCTCTGAGGATGTCATGTCTGTGTTTCTCCGTTCCAATATCTCCTTGCCGTGCCGGAAATTGAAAGTCAACTCCTGAGACCGCCTCGGGATGTGATGTGTCAAGATTGAAGGTTCTGAGTATTCGATAACCGTCTTTTCGAATCGAATAATAACCGGAAGTAAATTCTGAATGGAACTTGGGGGCTGAGTCTTCATACAAAACATCGCCGGAACTTGTCCGATCTTTCAAATCCTCGTCGTCCCCATTGTGGAGTCCTTCTACACTAAGAGGCCTTTCTCCTGTGGGCGGAGTGACAAACAACAGAGTCACGCTTCTCCGTGGCGGTGCGCGCTGTATTACGCGATGATCTCATAATTGTACAACAACTAGACGTTCTAGACTGATGTGCCCAACTACCAAAGGAACGCTCTAGCCTTTAGTGAAGGATCGGAACACTCATCGTCCTTGAATGGCAATTTCGAAACCAACAGACGTGAAAGCGACCCGAGGTTAAGGTAAGGGCTCCGATTAACAGGAACGAGATACTGGAGAGGAGTCTGCGCCTTGCGTGGCCCTATGAAAATGCTCCAGGCTTCGGGGTAGCCTTGCGGTAAGCACATGATAGGCTTGATTGGCTGCCGAGCTATGGTTAGTTACGGTCGTGCATTATGCGCAAACAGAACGCTGACGCCACTTCCGAAACCCTCACGAAAGAGCGACTCGAAAGGTTCTGTAGTAAGGGATGCAGGTGTTGGTACGCAGAGGGACCGTAGCGACGCGAGCAGAATGCGAATTGTAGTCGGCAGATCAACGCATACATGAATAGTATTTGGAATAATGGACAGCGAAGATATGATGAGAAAATTCGACTATACCGATACTACAAGATGATTACAAGACCTTGAGGGTGATTTGATAAGAGCAAGTCAGTATACCTTGGCTACTACTACTACATCTATTTCAGTTAGGACTGATCGAGAAACAAGCAAAGGGGCTATGTGAGAATGCCGATGATGCCACTGCATCTGATGATGCTGCTGTGGGTGTAGTGTAGCTTGGTTTTGTGCCTACTAGGCGCGAGGATGGACGCGTCTACGCGGAGCGCGTCACAACGGCGATGCGCATCATCAGAGGTCGGCTCGCGAGATGGGACATTTAATGATTTTTCCAGCTTCATAAATATTATCACTCCGACAGAGCACGCGAAGGGGGGCTGTTCTGATCATGCTGACGTTCCATTTTCGGCGTGTAGCTGTGAAGGCATGGAGGGACGAACGCCAAAATTGCAAGATTTGCCGCTGAGTCATCACAGCCCACACCCGTCTAGGAAACCACAGCCATCAATCGTCTGGATTCCGTCTACTTTGCGACATCAACTCCAAAGCCTTTTCGAGATGACGGCGCAAGTACCATGTGACGACTCCGAGATACCAGTTCCCGACAAGGTGCTGAGAGATTTGGCGAAAAATGTGGCCAAGATCCTACCCAATTTTTATGAGGAGGAACCTGCTACTGGCGTGAAGTAAGCGTGCAAAGTCCGTGAGCTTTGCGGTAACGGTGTCGAACATCACTGACACCGTGCTAGAAAGCTCCGTGGCATTCTTTCCCCGGTACTGGAAACTGCGGATCTGCCGGAGTTGGAGAACAGCCATCGGGCGGCCGCGTCCAATGCCTTGTGTGCAATTATTGAGCACTGTGCAGCTTCCAAATGCCAGTATGCACAAGAAGAGATTTTGAGCGACTTCATATGGATGAGGACGTTCAATATTTACCTCCAAAGGTCCGGCGATGCTAAGGGCAAGTCAATGAGGCAGATGCTCTTGGTTCTCACAGGCGTTGTCACCAAGGACCAAAATCCACGCGCGATCGAACTTCGAAAGCAAGCCACCGCTTGTTTTTTGGATATCATCTGCGAGCGCGAGGACCGTATTAAAGTTAAGCCGGCTTTGCAGGGTCTCGCACACTTTCTGCTCAAGGAGGTAATCTCAATCCCAGAGCTGGTCAGTCTTTTCGACGAGCAGTTGAAACATTCATCGGGTGCAACCAAAGATGTTGTGAATACTCAAACGGTATTCCTGTCATTTCTCGCCTGGGTTGTTCACCACGACACCTCCCTATCCGCAGGCCACCTGATCAAAAACTTCCTAACCCAAGCTCGTCGTCTCCCAGATTATTGGAAGGCAGAGGCTAGTCATGAAGAACTGCCTCTGTGGGTAGATCCGGTAGTGAGAACTTTACGAGATTGGCCGGATCGGATACAGGAGTTTAAGACTCATGTTTTCCCGCACTGCTTCCTGCCTAACATTTCAGAGTACACCTGCTTTTTGGCCTACCTCCGATTTGGCTCGCACGTCCCACACAAAGGTGCTTTACCGGAACAACTATCTTGGAACAGCGGTCTTCAGACTCCTTTTGACAGCACCGAGGAGTTCAGAATCTTGCTGGCGGCAATTGCGACTGGAAAGGAGCTCACTATAGTAAAAGACAATGGTAAGCGCCAGAAACCCTGATTCTAGCTGTTCATGACCTGTAATGCGTACTGACTTTCAACGTAGATCACAGAGTAAATAGTAGCATAGAGATCCGCGACGACGCTGTCTATTTGCCTGACGACGTCGCGGGAAAATGGATGTCGGACCCAGAGCCTGAGGTCAGACTCGCCGGAATGTTCCTTTCGGTATACTCAACTTCCGTAACGAAAGTTGTCAGTGGTGGTGTCCTCCAAGCACTCAAGCGTAACCTAATTCACCTACACACCGAAACGGATTCCAACTTCCGCCGGGAGGTACATGGATACACGCAGAAGCTGTTTGACCGATTGAGGGCGAGTACAGCTACATTGTCAAAGGGGATGCTGAAAGGCGGAGCTGCTAGCCAGGCTCGGCTTCCCTTCCCAAAAGCGGCATTCGACCTTGGACTATCGCACTCTAAAAGCAAGCAGCAGGATTCACTTCTGGAATCCCTCTCCTTCATTGTCTGGTACAAAAGATTTCTCCAGTGGGAATTACGCCCAACTGCATCTTACCAGAGCCGTATTACAGCACTTCGTTCGTTTATCATCGTACTACGCTCTGGTATAGATCCTGGCGTCCCATTCAACAGCCTGTCCAAGTCTGCGCAAGGACAATTGAATTGGGCACACGAACTTCGTATTGGAAACATGAAGTTGTTTCGGTTGCTACTGGACCTAATATTGGATCCTTTTGACGACGTCCGAGATGCGGCTGTGGCAGTCCTACAGTTGTGCCTAGGGGCGTTGCCACAAACTGAGAAAGAACGTGTCATGTCAATCATTCCTCCATTTATCGCACGAGCGGAAGCCATTATGCTTCTTACTGGAAGAGCTGATCAAGCAGATGGCGTTGCTCGAGCTTATGGCATGGTCTTCGCCTCGGCTAGCAAGGAGACAGCAAGCTCAACGACTGACCAATTCTCCTCAAAATTGGCAATCTTTGAACATCTGCAAAGTCAGCTGAAGAACACGCTGGACATAGCGCATACAGATCTCTCACAAGCTGTGGATGGCCGACCTGTTCACGGTATCTTTGCTGCTTTGCGCTACGTCGTGGACCAGCCAGACTTCTACGCTCTCGTGTCGGGTGTGCCACCAGAAGCATTCGCACAGTGGAAACGCCTACATGGGGATGTCGTTGAGAGTATTGAGAGCTTATGGAATTGCGTCTATCATGTTTTGTGCGCAGATGCACCGGAAGGACACGTTCCCGACGAGATGGAAGACGAGGGTAGCTTGGACACCAAGGAAATACTGAGCTACTCATGGAGGGGTCTAAAAGAAGCAAGGTAAGCAAGCCCTCAAAGTTTCGAACATCCCTAACATTCTTCAGTGTGCTACTCCGGACTGTGATCTCAAAAGCTCCAGTAGGCGACAAAGCAACCGACCTCATGAGCCCACAGCTTTTCGAGAAGCTGGGGAGGCTATGCTTCACTCAGTTACTTGAGCTGCGCCACCGCGGCGCATTTTCGACAGTGTCTCAGACCTTTGCTGTCTTCTGCCGCCGCTGCGTGACGTCAAGTATTGTCTCGCTTCGGGCATTGCCGGAAGCGTGGTATCAAGTATGCTAGTGATCTTCGCGTAAGTCGCTTCTAAGCTGACATTTACCAGGAAACTCTAAGCTCCATTCAAGCTAAATCGGATGCCATCACTCGGAGATCCGCGGGCATTCCTGCAGCCATGTCAGCCCTGTTGGCTGCCGAGCCGCAATCAAGTGGCAAGCTGTTCCCGCGAGCAATGAAGGATCTCACCGCAGAAACTCTGGTCCAAGCTCAGAGCGCAAATATCGAAGAGAGTCGCCTTCCCCAAGTGCACGCGCTAAATTGTATCAAGGAGATATTCACAACGTCGAAATTGAGCGTCGCTTCTGAAGCATACATTGGCCAGGGACTTGAACTAGCTGCAAAAACGCTAAACTCACCAATGTACGGCTTCGAAACTCTCTCCATAATGATCTTTTGACTGACCTGCTTTCCAGATGGCCCCTTCGTAATTGTAGTCTGATGCTGTTCAAAGCCCTGATAGAGCGACTACTAGGCAGCGATGAAGCTCAAGACTGGAAAGAACGCGACCGAGCAAAGACGTCGCGTTTCTCCTACGACAACTATCCCAGTCTAGTCAACATCCTGCTTGATCTGCTTGATCCAAATGGCAACCGGGGAATCATGGATGCGCCTGAGAGTGGCAGCTCTCCGCTTGATCTTCACGGTGCTGAAGGCGTATTCCCAGCGCTTCAGATCCTGCGTCAAGCGCGACCACCTGGAGACATCTCTAAGATTCAGAGTCTGGTGCGAAACCTACTTCCAAGTCCCCATTGGCATATGCGGGACATGGCAGCAAGGACGTATGTATCGCTGTGCTCTGTCAACGAAGGCTTCGGTGCTCTCGGACCGATCTTGGATAATCTGCCGGAAAGCCACAATGCACAGCATGGCAGGCTCCTGGTGACGAAGTACTTCCTAAGGAAGATCCTGCGCGATCCAACTCAGTTCAGTAAGTTTCTCTAGAGTACATGGTGTGTATGGTCACAGTATGACTAATTGATCATAGCTCTACACCGCTTCGCGACTATGATGCAACAGATCTGTAGACATGCACCAACCTGGTATGTCTCGAGCAACTGCCTTTTCGTGCGAGCCGCGTTCCTCGATATCGTCAGCTTGTGTGGTATGACCATGCTTCGCCAGACTGGGGCAGTCTCGATTATGTACGCCTGGAACGATCTCGCTGCATCAGTATTCGTCGGCCCGGAGTATAGCATGGGACCTAGTGACCACCACGGAGACGATTTGTACCGAAACTCTCTGGCGCAAGTCTTCTTCGTCGACCGAGTCATCATGCGAGACGATTCCCTCGGCGTCATGGTGTCGAACGAGTACCAATGCATCGGCTCCGCCCTCATGCTCCTGGCAACCGAAGACCCAGATACCTGCATGGCAGCTCTCGACACACTAGACGCAATTATACAGTCTAAGCCCACGCACGACCTGACGGTTCCCCTCTCGCTAGTTCTCGCACACATCCACCGCGTGGTTCTCGAAGCCAGCGACGCAGAGGTAATCTCCAAAGCCCAGTCGGTCCTCGCCTCCGCCTTGACAAACCGAGATCTCCATGCCGACTTCTTCACCCTGACAACCGACGACCAAACCCTCCTCAGTTTGAAGAAACTAGAAGAACAATGCCTCGGAGCGCCACCCTCAAACATGCAGTCCGGCCTCCACCTCCTCGGTTTCTTCCTCGATCACGCCTACGCCTCCCTGCCACACCAGCGAGCTAGAATCCTGCCCGCAATCGCACGCTACATACGCCTTCTCCGACAGACAATCCTGGACACCAATCCCTTCGACACGCGTTTCGCCGCTATCCAGTCTCTCAACGCACTGCGCCACATCTTCACCGCGCGCGCAAGCTCGGCTGCAACAGGGCCGCTGATCCTGAGCCTGAGCCTCATCCTATACGATCTCCTCCACGACGACGACGACGAGATACGAGACGTGGCCGCAGCGACAACAGGCGGTTTCCTGCGCGCACAACGTGTCGTGTACAAAGACACAGTGCCGATACTAACAAGCCACCACTTGTTACTCCATCTCAGCCGCGCATTCACCCATTCCCCACATCTAGTCGTAGAAGCGGTTCGCCGCTCAACCAGCACCACAGCAGCATCCACGACGACAAAAGATGCCCTCGGCACGCCCTTTGCACAAACCCTGGCCCAAGAGCGTAAACTAGATACCGCGCTCTTCGCGCAGGAAAAGCAGAACCTGTACAAGGACAACGTACTAGATACACTCCTTTGGTCCCGCCTCCTCTTACTCCTGCCCTCTCCTCCTCCTGCCCCTGTCTCTGCTGCTACTTCATCCCCGACTCATCACTCCGGTATCCCGCCAGCGCTGTCTCAATGGGTCCTCACGGCCCTCGACACGCTCACGCAGACGGCGGGCGAAGAGGACGACGGGGCGCTGGGCTGGAGTTCAAAAGCCGAGGTTTTTACGCTTGGGATCAGTGTTTTTTGTGCTGCCGAGGTGGTTTTGTCGTCCGGGGGGGACGAGAGGGGGAGGCTTGATGTCATGGTGGCGTTGAGGAGGTTTGCGGATACGGGGGCGGAGATGGGGGTGCATGGGTTGTGGATTGAGAGGGTTGAGGCGGTGTTGGAGAGGAGGGTTTGGAGCGTGTTGGCGGCTGTTGGGGGGAGTTTGGTGGGGGGGTTGTGAGACGCGGGGAGAGTGTTGGCGGGGTGGATGTAGATGTGGATGTGGATGTGGATATGTGATTCAACTCACTTTTGCTCGCTGGGATAGAGAAAGATTATGTACAAGGGAAGAATGTGATGAGGCTTTTATTCAGAAACATTTGTGAGACTGATTCGACTTGGAAGTAGGCCGTCTGGGTAGAAAAGGAAAAAAAGGGAGAGAGAGAGAGAAAAAAAGAACGAAAAACGCTCCAAGCTTTTCTCATAACCATCTACTCCAAACACAACAAACAGCATCAATTTTCCTCACCGCCGATAAAACACATTGACCGGACTCTCACCAACCTGGCGACTCACACTCCCATACTTGGCCTGCCAGGCAAAAAAATACAACAAGGCCGCAAGCGGCTGTCCAACAAGACAAAAGCTCATCCAAAAAATCATATTACCCGCGACCTTGCCCTGAATCCATTTGACCTTTTGAATAACATCGGTGAGGGCAATGAGGGGAATCTGGAACATCATGCCAGCAAACGCGACACCAATGACATTGTGCGTGGGGACACCGACGAGCAATTCATGCAGGACGCCCGAGAAGAAGAAGACGAAGATCTGGGCTGCGGCGGGAGGAACGCCACGGCCGACGAGGGGGGAGTAAATGTGTCGGCGCATAAAGTTTGTCACGGGCTTGTTCCACGTGGTCCAGTAGGTGCGGATGGACGACACGTTCCACCAGTCGCCGTAGAATTCGCGGTCGCCGAAGCGCATTACCTCAGCGAGGGCGTTGAGCGCGGATTGAAACAGAGCGAAGAAGCCGCACAGCCAGCAGAAGACGGAGATGGTGGAGAGCTTCATGACGCGCTCGGCAATGGAGGTCAGGTTTAGCGTGAGGATCTTGTCGAGCGAGTTTTGTAGCAGAGGTGCTGCGTATTGGGCGGATGCGATCCAGATGACGATGCTGAGACCGGCTAGTTCGGCCAGGCGCTTGAAGACAAAGTCCCAGCGAATCTTGTCTGTTCGAGGGTAGACGGGCTGGTAGACCAGGGTTGGGGCCCACCAGAAGTAGCAGAGGTTCTTCATGTTGATGTTCTGCGGATAGGGACATGCTTTGTACAAGTCGGGGAGCGGATCGGCTTGCTTGGGGTGGAGGTAGGCATGGCGAAGGTCACGGTTCGTAAGCGCGTACGAAGCGCACTTCAAGAAGACAATGACTGCGTGCATTTCACATAGCGTGCCGATTCCCGGGTGGTAGATGTCGTAGTAGACGTATTTGGTAGCAATGTAGAGGTTTGCGACGGCGTTGACGCTGTGGAAGAAGGCGATGGTGTACCATGTCGAGTTGAAGCTACGCAGTGCTGCTGCGTACTTGGCGGGTGAATCGTTGTCTCGTTCCTGAGATATGCGGGAGTAGGCCCGATTCGCTTGCCAGGCAGCGGCCAGCTCAATCAGGTAGGTTACGAAGAGGTGGGCTGGGACCAGAAGGTATAGGAGAAGGCCGGTGATGACATCGGAGCGGCGGTAGTCGTGGCAGGAGAGACATATGAGGACGCCATACTGCTGCGATTAGCATGCAAAAGAGGATGGGATATGAATTGCATACCTTTTGCAGGTTCACAATCATCAATCGCAGGTTGGACACGACTACTCCTATTAGCCATGGGCGGGGATCGTCGGGGGAGCGGGAGATGTACTCAGGACCAGGATCATGAGGTTCCTAAAGCCAACAAAGCTGGGGTGCGCGTCTGCATCGTGGCTCAGACAGGAGTTGCGTCGTGACGAGTGGGTAGCAAAGACATGTCGATACTTGGTGTCGCGGGCGAGCTTGGTGGTGCCGTTGGCATTGTGCTCGGTGGCTGCCTTTCCGCGGTACACGGAGGCAGTGGTAGAGCGGTTGACATGTGACGAATCAAGCGCCGAAGAAGTGGCCATTTGGGTGATTGTCGCCATGATGGGAGTGCGAAACGATTCGAGGAGCAGTCAGTCAATCCCCGGAGCGCAATGGCTCCTGCGGCGGTAATTAACAAACTCAGCGAGGTAGCGAGGAATCGGGCTGATGGTCGAATGCGGCAATGGGAAGGGTGGAAGCAGGACGACTTGGCCGTGGCCCGTGGCAGCCGTGGTGATTTTGTACTCGGAGTAAGCGCGCCATGGCCGAGGTGTTCGCTGCAGTGGGTTGAAAGATACGAGGACCCTTTTCGATTCTGTTGGGAGTCTTCTGAGCGGGGATCTGCACGGTGATGCAGCTCGACCATGCATGCGCCTGCGAACCCCTTGGGTAAGTAGTGGCTTATCAGCGTGGCGTGTCGAGTGGCGCGTCGAGTGGCTCGTCATCGGTGGCTTGTGGGTGTGGCTCGCGGACCTCTGTGGCTTTGGCGCTAGATCGATCCCCGGTGGAGGTACGCGACAAAGCACGCGCTTTCACCATACGACCGCAGCTTGCGCATCGCGACCCGCCAACCTGTTCGTTTGTCGCTACCTCGCTCCCTGATAAACGACTTGATGCGCATCGACTAGACATAGAATTCGGCAAAAGAAGCCACCATGGAGCGCGAATACCATCGCCCGGATTTTGAGGGAGGGCTGCGACCTCGACCGAAACGTGAGTATCACCATCACATGGATCGCATTCCACAGTCCAATCGTTGCAGTGTTTATGCCTCGTGGGATCGTTATCCTGGTGCCCCCATCAAAGCACACTTCGTGTGTCGAGATAATAGCAACTGACGTAGTCTGTAGGTGCGGTGACCGACTATGGCTCGACAACGGTGCAATGGATGCGCAACCGCCGTCCACGATACAAGAATATCTCCATGCCCGAGGTGGAGAGACCAAGCGCAAGTTACATTGTCGATATGCAACCCCCAGCAGCACGAGTCGCCAGCGCCGCCGAGTCGATACCTGCAAAAGCCGTACATTCTTCTCTCAACAAAGTCAAGCACCCCATAAACGTAGTCAAGTGGACGCCAGAAGGCCGACGACTGCTGACCGGATCCACGAGCGGCGAGTTTACGCTATGGAACGGCATGGGCTTCAACTTCGAAACCATCATGCAGGCCCACGAGGCTGCTATTCGTGCCGTCGAATACACCTCTACCGACGACTGGTTGCTGTCCGCCGACCAGACGGGAGTCGTCAAATACTGGCAGACCAACTTCAATAACGTCAAAGAAATCCAAGCGCATACCGAAGCCGTGCGAGGCCTCTCAATAGCGCCCACCGACACCAAGTTTGTCACATGCGCCGACGACACCACACTAAAGATCTGGGACTTTGCATCAAGTACGGAAGAGTCAACGCTGACAGGGCACGGATGGGAGGTCAAATCGGTCGACTGGCATCCACACAAGGGACTACTAGTATCAGGGTCCAAGGATCACCAAGTCAAGTTCTGGGATCCGCGGACAGGGCGCTGTCTCACGACACTTCATGGACATAAAAACCCAATATCAAAAACCATGTTCGAGCCCGTCCAAGGAAACATGCTAGCAACATGTGCCCGTGATCACACAGCCCGCATCTTTGACATCCGAATGATGCGCGACGTCTTACTGCTCAAGGGACACGAGAAGGACATCATCACCATGGCCTGGCATCCCATGCACAAGAACCTGCTGTCTACCGGCGGCGTCGATGGTAGCATCCATCACTACCTCCTCGATGAGCAGAACCCGCCCGCCGGTGTTGCGCCCTCCATATCGCCCTACGACGCCGCCGACTCACAAAACGCACCTTCTCAAACCATATACCCAGCCCACAGCCTCCAGTACGCCCACGACTTCACCGTCTGGACCATGGACTGGCACCCACTCGGCCATATTCTCGCCTCTGGTTCCAATGACCGTGTCACGCGATTCTGGACCCGCCCCCGACCCGGCGACACAAACTACGTCAACGACCGGTACCACATTGGGCAAGCCGCCGCAGAAGCCCAAGGCACTTTCGACCGCGGCCAAGGACGGCGGCAGAAGATGGAGGAAGAAGAGCAGGAAGCTGAAGATGAAGCAGAAGGTCTCGTCGACCAGAAACTGCCATCGAGGAATGCGGCTGGTGCACCTTTCCTCCCGCCAGGTCTCTCACTACCAGGCCTCAATGCACCTCCAGACGGCACCTCTAGCGCTCTTCCCGGCATCGGCGGTGCAAACCAACACCCCATCCCTCCTCCTCCACCACCAGCAGGCATGCCGTTCCCCCTACCCCAGCCCAACGCAGGCGGTCCGCCAATGCCGCCATTCTCTGGAATGGATCCCGCACGCATCGCCCAACTCATCGCATCGGGCTCTCTCCCTCCACCCCCAATCCCCCACCATGGCCCCCCACCACCAAACGGCAACGGCGCGCCTCCTTTCCCCCCGCCACCGAATTTCCCGGGCTTCCCCCAAGGAATGCCGCCCGGTATGCCGCCGCTCCCGCCTGGTATGCCGCCTCCGGGCTTCCCTGGGTTTCCGCCCCCGCCAGGGGCAATGGGTGCCCCACCGCCTGGTTGGCCAGGCCCACCGCCTCCTCCACAGCAGCAGCAGCAGCAGCAAGGGTTTGCGGGAGCTCAGGGGGGTCCTGTTGGCGGTGATGTGAGGAAGAGGGCGCCGTTGCCGGATCAGCAGGATGCGCTCAAGGCGGAGATGAACCAGGGGCGGTATAGGAAGGCGAGGTAGGCGGGGATTTGCGGGGTGTTTGACGTCGTGGTGGCTCGTCTGCTACTGGAAATGCGAGCAACGCGAGCCGAGGTAGTGCGTGGTGGAAGGGTGGAAGGAGCCAAGCAAGTAGGGAATCGTGAGTGTAGACTTTCGATCCCCCACGTTCTCCAGCCTTTTCTATTGAAATATACCCCTGAAAAAAATTTGAGTATATCGCTTTCTATGGTTTTTTTTTTCATCATCTCTTTCCATCCCCCATCTCTCCTCGTACACCCTACTCTCTGTTTTCCCCCTAAAATTCTTCTCTCTCTCTCTCTTTCCCTCAAGCCTCCTCAAAAACTCCCTGCCCATCCACCCCCCTCACGCAAACCACCTTTGCCCTCCTCGCCAACTCAACCGCACCATTCCCAATACCCTCTCCCACATTCCACAATTCATCGATAAAAGCCGGGACAAATGTGCCCGCGCCCCTAACATCCCCCCTTTCCGCCGCATCCTCGGCCGCAATCTCAAAATGCAGCACACCCGCCAGCGCCGCAACGAGTTTATCCCCCGGGTTACTGGCCAGGTACGCTGACAGCGTGGTGCCCAGCGTGCACCCGGTCCCCGTGACACGAGCAAGATAGCCATGTCCGTTTGAAATGGCGTAGGTGCGAGACCCGTCGGAGAGGACATCTGTCGCGCCTGTCATGAGTACGACGTTGCGTTCGCGGGCGGCGAGGTGAGTGACGAGGGAAGCTTTTTGGGCGAGCGTGAAGAGGGCGGTGCCGCTGTCTACGCCCCTCTGCTGGGTTGTTGCGCCTGAGATGGGGATGCCGGATGCCGTTGCCACGGCTAGGATCTCCTTTTCGTTTCCCTTGATCAGGTCGAAGTAGCCGCGTCCCAGTAGCGAGGTCAGCGCTTCCCGCCGGACGCTTGTCGCGCCTGCGCCTACGGGGTCGAGGATGATGGGCCCGCCGGCGGCGTTGTACGCTTCGATTGCTGCTTGGTAGTTTGTCAGGCCGTCGGGTGTCACGGTGCCCATGTTTATCACCAACCCGCCACCCAGTTTGGACAAGTCGCCGGCTTCGGCGCCGTAGTTTGCCATGATGGGGGATGCGCCTATGGCGAGGGCGACGTTGGCGGCGAGGTTTTGGACGACGAGGTTGGTCATGTTGTGCGATAGTGGACTGGTTTCCCGAACTTTTTTCGTGCATTTTGCGGCTTTGGTTAGAAGGGATGCGATTTCGTTCTCTGGGTTCTCGTGCGTGAAGTGGGGGGCTGTGCTGGCGAGTGCGAAGGGCGGTGAGGAGGTGAGCAGTGTGGATAGGTGAGAGGAGGCGGCTTGAGGGTCTGATGCCCCGATTATGGCTGAGACTACGGCTACGCCGTCGATGGTCTTGGGGTGGGCGTTTGCCGGTGTTGGGGCGAGGAGTTGGTGTTTTATACGCTGGACATTCGAGGCGTTGACCCCGCCTATACATACAGTTCCCACGCTTCTTTCCGTTTCGTTGCCTTGATCGAGATAGCTTAGAATCTTCCGGATTCCAGGGATGCCAATAATTTCTTTGGTATTCTTTTTGGTGTTGGTAGCGTACAGAGTGCCGATGCCCAGGTAGTCTGCTCCTCGTTCAACGGCTATCCGCGCCTCGTCGATGGAAGACACGGTTGCCCCGATGATTTTGGAAGTGCCTAGAATACGCCGCGCTTCTGCGACGTTCATGTCATCTTGGCCCAGGTGCACGCCTTCGCAGCCGACTGCGAGGGCGACATCCACGCGGTCGTTGATGAGAAGTGGAATCCCGTGCGCTTTGCATTTCTCGTGAAGCGCTTTTGCTATTGAGATTAGAGCGCCGGTGTCAGAGGTTTTGTCTCTGTATTGTACTATGGTCACCCCTGTAGAAGGTTAGCTCATATGTGTAGGATGCGGATGAACGCCTCGGACGCCATATCTCGCCTGCGAATGGTTCACACAAGTACGAACCTCCAGCCAGAGCCTGTTCGACTACGTCAACCAGGTCTCGAGAGCCAAGAATGGCCTCTGTAGAGTCTGTGACAAGGTATAGAGAGTAATCAACTTTTGCGCTGCTCATATTTCCTGATTGTATGGTTGAAATCAAACTCATTTGACTCAGATTTAGACCTCGTAACGAGTTAAGGCGCGACGGAGGATGACGCAATCTAGACGCTTTTGGTGGAGCACTTAAATTGGTTTAGCGAGAACGACCATCTGCTGAATCTCAGCATCAGAGCATTATCCCATCACACCTTCCATCTCTGCGCAGCGGTGATATGCAGTCTTTGAGCAATGCAGATGCGCCCTCACGCTCAACTGCAGGTCGCAAGTCGACCCAGGCATACTATTTTGTTGAGCTTTGCTCCACCACAGCTCAGCTGCGTCGTGCTCCTGTAGGACGCAGCGGCCCGCCTCTCGCACCGTTGCTCTTCTTTGATGCATCTTCTGTTGTAACAAAATTTGTTACAAACGTGAATAGTTACAGTGGTTACGACAGCTACCACTGATGGATTTTGACGGACAAACAAATACGAACAGCCACGCACTACGGATCACCCACCTCATACTCGAAACCCCGGGCTATTGAAGCGCTGAGTACCGGAAATGGCAATATTCTTATATGAATCTCTTCAGTCCAATCGATCTGTCAGGCTGATCAGGTCCCTACCAGGTCCTCACCCAACATGCCAGATGATTACAGTGGAAGTTGAGAAAGCCCCGCCGTATGTAACGCTGTCATAGATATGGCGGTATAAGACTCTCAAGAGTCATCGTTGTGAATGGAGCTGAGTTATCCACCACGAAAAACCTGGCAGATGCCATGGACGCTATTTGTGTTCACACGGGAACGGGACAAGATGTTTTGGACGGATTCAATACGTGTGAACCAGGCAGACGTCCAGGAGCGCAGCAAGCAGGTCTGACTCATGAATACGATATATCGTTCGGCTGAGATTGGACGAGCTTTCGGACGCCTGAACATGGAACGAGCATGGAAACCAGGGAAAGCAAACTGCCTCTACTTCACCGGCAAGACATTGATGAAAGCATTCAGCCACACTTTGGTGGCTGCTATCGGGCGACGGAACTTTCAAGACAATTCCAAGCTATCGCAAGGATTCGCCCTAGATTGGGGGCTGGTAGACCAAGGTCAAACCAACATGACTGCTGAAGAGCGACAGAGGCAGAGCTGGATGTTTGTCAATACAAATATTATGCCGATTGGTAGGAGGTTGTTCGAACCCCGTCGAGGTTTCATCGGACTGGTACTTGCAGCTGCTCAAGTAGATGACCCGATCTTCGTTCTCATGGGAGGATAGGTCTTGTGTAACACGAGTTCATCGGTAAGTGCTACGTGCACGGTATGATGGACGGGCATACGTGTGAGGACGAACCCTTCGCACTAAGAGACATCGTTTTGGTGTAATAGATATTGAACATTCTATGTCAGCTGTCACATCATGATGAGTGGTTTATAATCTGACAATATTAAAGAGCCATCTTGCTATACAACGTCAGTCTTAGTCGGCTAGGCACTAGCCATTCCGACATTTCAGACCTTACGAGTAGTCAATCGCGTTGTCCACACGCAAGGTATTACCCAGTCTTCTGGCCCAATTCACTTGCGCATCTCTAGCGATAGTCGACTCATCTTCAAACACACCCTCCTGATGAGTCCTGGAACTGAGGCTATGGACGTACTCCCACCCCATCACACCACCAAACCCTCCATTATAACCCCTATACTTCTCATTCAATGCAGCGCTGACATTAACAAGTGTCTCAATAGGCACGTACCCAGCCCCACTTTGCGGATCAGTCAACACAGCCAAAACAATCCTCTCCGGGCTCCATCCAACCTCGATCACAGCATCGTACCACGCAGTCGACAACGCGTTTCCCCAACCACCATAAAACTGCGTATTATACCACGCTATCTCAGCCCCATAAACGCTTCGCTCCAATTCTGCATACGAAAACCCACTAAGATTTGGAAGTGTAGGATATACTGGGCTCGGCGCAGTGCTGCATTTAGGCTGTGGATTTAACGGATACAATACTTCAAGGATGAATGGATTGGGGATCAAAGCAGATGCGACTGGAGCGAGAGTGATTAGAAAGTTTGTGCCAAAGTCGGTGCGCAGCCGAGATATGAGCCGCGTCACAGTTTCGATGGGGATCTCTTCTTCGATGTCGATGTCGAGGCCGTCGAGCGCGGTTGTAAGGAGGAGGTCGCGCAGGGGTGTGTAGTATTTCTCAAACTTCTTTAGCGTTAGTTTTAAGTGAAGGCAGATGAGGATTCGGTGAGTACCCACATCGGAGCTACTACCTCCTAATAGCTTGTAAGATCCCTTTGCTGCACCACCAAGCATGCCCAGCACTTTTACACCACACCGCTGCAGATGCTTTACCTCGTTCCACAGACTGCTGAACTTTTGGTCAAATGGATTATCTTCATTCAGAGTAATTTCGCCAGGCTCTTGGTTCAGATGTATGGCCGCGATTATTATGTGCGTAACGCCCGTGTGATCTGTGAGCAAGGGGAGGAGAGAATGATAGTTTCCATCGGAGTCATGGAAAGTTTGATGATACAAAACGAGGCGTGATCCGGTTTGTGGCAAAATAAGGTTTGCAGGTTCCTGAGGCGATGAAGGATAGAGAGTTGGCACGGGATGGTAAACAGAGTCGCTTGTATCGGAATCGAGATTAGTTTTGATTTTCGGTCCTTTTGGATCTTAGTCTTACGTGCAATATCGCTCATCGAAATCGAGCTCAGGCACACTCGTGTGTTCTATTTCCAATCTACATCTGGGCTGTTGGGCGGCTGTAATGAAGGAAGTAAGAATTGCAGCTACAAGGACGTTGATGATGAAGAAAGTCATTTTGTGTATACTGAGAGATCGAGCCAGCTGTAACTACGTGCCTATGCACTACTGGGATGGGTTTAAATAAGGCGCGATGTGTAAGCATAGTTAATACCTAAGATCGTGGTCAAGTGAGTAAGCAGTAGATGCGACTTGGCCGTAAGCCAACAATATGCACGCCCCAAGTCGCTGAGTTGATTGATTCTAGATTCCAATTATGTCTGCCACGATAAGGCTGCCAAGCTCTATTGTTGTTACTCCTGTGGGGCCGTGTAGCATCTCACACCGACTACCTGCTTTTGTAAGATACTTTGCCCGAACATAAAAGGCTACCAGTCTTCTTCTCTTTGCCCATTGTACACATATACAATCATTCAAGACTTTCCATCATACCTCAGTTTACTCAAGCACGAGCACCATCCCGAAGATGAAATACCTCATCGTCTGCTTTGCTTTCCTTGGAGCGGCAGCGGCGGCGGCGGTGTCGCCGGGCGATAATCTCGGAGAAGCGTTGCGTGAGGAAATGGGCACCTTACTTCGACGAGCAGCAGAAGTCGGTCCAAACTTCACCGGCCCAAACTTCAGTGAGTGCTGCAATGGCTGTATGCCATTCCGACTTGCTGCTGGATTTCGAATCCATGACCGATCCTTTCGCTAATCTCATGGAACTGTACACAGCCGAATGCTAAGTCTAAGCGCCTGCGAACATTTAACTGGCACTCATATGAGCGAGTGAGGGTGGGTGCCCTTTTGATGTTTGGCAAGAGAAGCGCTAGTAGGTACGCTAGTGGGTGAATAACGTGAGAGCGGGCCTAGCTAACACACCTAGGTACTCTCTAATATCAGGGCTCGGTTGTGGGGAAACATTGAAGAGGCTCATCTGCATCAGACAGCTTTTGATAATTTTTCGCGTCGCATGTATCTTAGTTGGGAGTAAGCTGTCAATCGTTGATCCTGTAGAAACCTCGTGCATTGCCTAGTGCTGGCTGCCGCATTCATGTATCTCATTCTTCACAAATTCCTGGTGCACATATAGCCGACCTTAGTTGCGAAAAGAATAGAACTACCCACACCTTCGATGGACGATTAAACGAGCCAGCACTGGAGGAGGGAGCAAGTCAGCGCGAGCATGGTAGCAGCCTGATCAAGCACCACCATATCACATAACTTTCATGTCTCTGTTCGATGGAGAAGACCTTTTCCGCGCTTATCATACTGAAACTGCAAAGGGCGTCGTTACCATTCAACCGCTGGATGAGGATTATCTCCAGCAGTATTCGCAGGCACAGCTTCAGCGGCACAGTCTAGTGAGACAGCGGATTGAACAGAAGGAAGCCGGCTTTGATAATGTGAAAGAAGCGGAGAAGTTGCAACCTACTATCCCCGAAGATACTGCTGACGGTCAAACCGCGAAATCGGAACCCTTTCTCAAGCTTCTCAGCAATGACAAGACCTGCTGCCGCCTACCGACGACTGATGAGCTAAACGACGCCGAACTTGACATACTCAAAACCAATTTTTATGGGCCCGGTACTAGACCAAGCACTCGGTTAGAGCGTTTTCTAAGGAAGTCGAGGCGCCAAGTTAGACGACGTGGAAGAAAACACTCGGATTTTCGTTGCACAGTACAAATCACGCACAAAGGGTTCAATGTCAAACGAGATCAATATTTTTGTAAGTCAAAACGCACGAACACGCCACGGCTTTTATGCTCACCAGATCAATAGTAATGCACCCCTTTGGCCGAATGCCAGCATACCTCAGCGTTGAACAAGATATCGGCGTGGCAGGCAAACGGACTGATATCATAGCCGGTAAAGGTAATTGACTAACAATGCTCCTGTACGGTGGTCTCGGAACCGGCAAGACCCTCACCGCCGAAAGCGTTGCAGAAATGGCAGGGATGCCGCTTTACCGCGCGACTTGTGGAGGCAAAGGAACGAATACAGACGCCTTCAAGAAATATTTCAGTACTTTCCATCACTTGGGAAAGATGTGGAACTGCGTTCTTCTTCTGGATAAAGCAGATGTCTTTCTGGAGGAGCGTTCAATGTCTGACTTCAAACGGAATAGTCTCGTCTCTGTATTCCTACGGATGTTTGGGCTTTACGATAGAATATTGATTCTGACGAGCAATCGTATTGGCATCTTCGATGAAGCATTCAGGTCTCGTATGCAGGTGGCGTTGCAGTACGAGAATCTGAGCCGGTCTTCTAGAAAGCAGATTTGGCAAACTTAATTGACACGCTCGAGGAAAATGGGGATGATGCAAATTTCGACGAAATCAAACTTCGCGTAGATGACCTGGCTGTGGAAGAGTTGAACGGTCGCCAGATTCGTAACGTTCTGACCACCTCACGGCAACTGGCTATTTACAGGAACAGACGCCTCGGTTGAGAATACTCGGAGCAAGTACTTTCTGTCTCTTCCGGCTTTAGTGCATATCTGAAGCGTATGCAGGGTCATAAGGACGACCAGAGAGCCCGAGATGTTGGTTTACGATGATCTCCTGCCTTCAAAACGTCTCCCCACGGCACATCTCCTATCCTCAGGTCTTGACCTTGGCTGGCCCTGTTTCTTTGGTCTTCTCCAATTCAAGCTGCTGATCTGAATCTTGACGCAGGCGTTCGACAACTGCAACTCACTATTGAGTAAAAGATTAGAGTCAGTTTACATTGCCTGCAGAACCAATACGAGGAGGATTTCCATTATGGTCATGTGCTGGTCCCAGTACTCTACGTATCGCAGTGCCCAAAGGATGATTTTTCCACTATCAATAGTCAGGTTGATCAGGTCCACCATGAACGTCTTTGGGGTCATCAAGGCGTACTTATCAACGAGGAGTGTTCTATTGGCGCTTTGGGCACTCCATGCCTCCAGCCTGGCGATCTCTGAAAGGGCGAACGAATTCCGGTTGCGGCGCCTGTCCCACATGAATCTGCAGTATCGCAGCGACTCTCCCGATGTAGGCAGCCCATTCCAAAGAGGTAGCGAAAGCATCTGAGTCAAGTGGACACGATTGAGCGTTGCACATTGAGAAGCAAAATCCACACGGAGCTCTTGGTACATTCCTACACCCACATCAGCAGACACTCAGAATATTCGAAGACCGCACTCACCCATCATCGAAGCTCCTATGGAGTTGAATCTATCCTCGATCATCATCTTCAGCCTCTTGTTCTCCTGCACCTCGCTCACCACCAGCTACAAATGTCTGGTTCCCTGCTCCACGCCCTGCCTAGTACTGCGCAACTCCGCCTTCATAGCTACGTCCGCCAATCGTCTGGTTTGTTGCGCTTCAGGCGTAACGGTATCGAAGAATTCTTTGAATTGCAAATCCCAGGGCTGGAAAACAGCTTTGAACGCGTGCCTGACTCGGCCATCTTCATTCCACTCCAGCGACACCAGAAAGAGGTTCATGATATGGGCATACAAACGTGCCACATAGATCTTGGTCTGAGCCGTTGGGTAGAGGATCAGCAGTAGTCAATGCTGAGGAAGCAAGTCAGCTATCTGGGAGAGTGCTTTTGCTAGTATAGGGGCGTTTCCGGCGTGGTTAGTTATGGCCTGTTTTTGCATCTCAGCTCCTTTCTTCTTTGATTTCATTGTCGCAATTATATCGGCATTTGAATAAAGTGCGCATATGAATGCTTGACATGAAAACCAACTTGAACGCCCCCCAGGCTAACGATACGTACTCCGGATGATGCTGAATCAAAACATCAAACAAGTTGCCATAATGCACAATCTTTTCTGATAATCCCTATAACCAACTCTTCAATTTCATCTTAGACCGCTCAATCGCTGTCGTGGGCGCTATGGTCTAGAACACGTCCTCTGTGCGTGACGTTCGCTGCTCGTAGGCATTCTGTGCTTCACGCAGGGCTTGCTGGACGTGCTGGATGCTGGTAGGGATAAAATTTTGGGTAATTGTGGGGAGAATAGCAGCAAAGTCGGTAGGGGAGAGGATGGAGCGCAGGCAGAATTGCGCGTGGGTGAAGGTTTGGTGGAGGACTTGGGAGCTGCGGGGTTAGCGTGTGCGATGGAGGGACGCAGTCCCACGGAATGGGCGAGGGAAAAGACACCATGAAATGTGACATGAAATTCGTGTGGTTTGACACTCATGAGGAGAATGTACGTTGGCGGGACAGTTTCGTTGGTGTACCAGCCTGCAATGTCGCCAGCCTGATCGACCGGGTTCATGATGATCTAGGCATGTCTGTACTTCTCGGGGATCTCAGAAATGAGTGGTATTGGCTGTTACGACATCATGAGTTATCGTCGCAATACTGCGAACTTCATGGCCTTGCTCTAATGTTGCGAAAGTCGAATGCTTCAATGGCCTTTGCACAGCCCGAGGTGGCAAAGCGGCAGTTTATGGGCTGCCTTGCATATTCAATTGACTGAGGCTACTATGCGGTGCCAAGCAACCTTATTAAGGGAGCGAAGATGTATTGTAGTTGTTGAGGCCTTACGGAAATCATGCTTTAGGAAATACGTGTATTGATAAATTGCGTAAAGCCGATGGTAAAAGTGGAGGGATACGGCATCACGTGGCTTAAAAACGTCGGATCCCACGCAGTCCGGTCCGCAGACGACGACTGATTTGCGATGGAACTCTAAGTAGCTTACTAGTGACTTTGAGAACGGACCCCGGAAGCCCGGGGAGCCGTGGGTTTTACGCCGTGGATCAGAGCCCAGTCTAGATCCAAGACAATCAACATAAGTAGCTAGCAGATATGCCCAGATTTAATTGATTTCTTTCTAACTCTGCTATTCTTACGCGATCTTGCTGATCATACTAAGCATTTGCACATTCAAAACTGTCTTCCGCGACACGCGCAAACTACAGTCATGGAAAACATGCCTGTCCGCCCACCGTTCGATGTAAACTACAAAAATGCCAGCGGTATACCAAACCCGGACCAAACTCTCGAACTGGATGTCACGCGAAAGACCATGTTGGCAATGAACATCAACGAACAATTCATCACCCAACAGCAACCGGAATATAAACACATCACCCTTACAGCCCCCGGCGTCAGCGGTCTGAGTGACCATCCCGTAACTATTTCAGGGTATCAAAGCACCCACGGGACGCGCCGGACATGGCCCGCCGGAAGACCGGTAGTCTACTTTGTTCACGGTGGAGGCCAGATAGCCGGAGACCGATTCATGGGTGTCACCGAAGCCATGGCGCACTTCTCGCCTGCTGACGATGTCTTCTTCGTAAGCCCTGAGTACAGGCTCGCGCCTGAGCACCCGGCGCCCGCGGGTGCACATGACGTTTATGCAGGACTTGTGTATCTTGTCTCACACGCGACGGAATTGGGCATCGATCCGGCCAGAATAGTCCTCTACGGGTGTTCTGGCGGTGCGGCTATCGCTGCGTCAACGTGCCTCCTCGCACGTCAACTCAACGGCCACAGGGTGGCTGCATTGCTGCTGAACATACCGATGCTGGACGACCGTCATGAGGAGTATGTCAGTGCAAGTCAGTTTCGCACGGACACAGTCTGGCCTGGGTGGACGGATGAGTGGGCCTGGAACGCCATCTTGGGGTCGAACAGGGATGATCCTAGTGGCGTGAGGGTCGCTGGTCGAGCCCAAGACCTGTCGAATCTCCCCCCAACATTCATCGATGTTGGCGCCTGTGAAGTTTTCAGGGACGCGGCCGTCAGATTTGCGACGAGGATTTGGCAGGTTGGAGGAATCGCTGAACTACATGTTTGGCCGGGTGTATATCATGCAGCCTCAATGTTTGAGCCGGACGTTGCCGTGGGGAGAGACATGAATCAGTGCCAACAAAGGTTCTTGCATAGAATACTGAACATGGCTCAGGAGTCAAAATGAACTCTTGAGATCCAAATTTGTGAGCCTTGGTACATATTGATTGTAAAGAGATGGGAAAAAATTATCGAGACGGTATCAGGAATTTCTGTTCTCGTCCTCGACGCTTGAAACATGTTTTGGATACAGAAAATTAGTACGCAAACATTTTAGTTGTGCTATGCCTAAGTAGCCACGACGACGGTCCGTGAGGGTCGAGAAATGGAAAATGTTCATGCTATGTTTCTTTTCCGATAATTTTTTTGTTGCTATGTAGATCGTGCTCAGTTGATTGGATACTATCTAATACTACAAGAGCTGGGTAACATCTCTCGTTTGTGCAGGACCCGGCCACTGTATTTTGGCTACGTGATGAGGCTCCCCGTCGTAGTAAAAAAAGAAAAAGAAAAAAGGAAGGGGGGTCCTTGGGGAATGCTTTGAGAAAATGATTGGGGAGCTGTTTAGCATCGAATCCAGATCGAAATTTGCATTGCAGTGAATTGAAGTTCTGATAGATACATACGTAAGCCCGATGTTGAAGGCCGCATCACGTGCGCTAAGGACGTCGGCTACCACGCTGGCAATGAGGCAGTCCAGCATGATGAGGCCGTCGCTTTCCGGTGACGGACCGAGTCACTAGCGACATTGAAAATTCAAAACGGCGCAGCGGCAGGCTACGCCTAGTCGTCGCTGTAGGCCGGCTTCATGCAGCGGCTTCCTGAAACAATGGCATCATGATGCAGGCAAACAGCAACGCCCCAAGCTACGAGCACTGCTTGCTTCACCGCACAGCACAGCCACCAGCACGCCTTGTCGTTGTGTGCAGAGCGGAAAACCACATGACGGCGCAAGCAATCAATGACAGCCTGGGCGCACCGGCATGGTTTCCATAGTTGGGTGGGGTGGCTACCTAGGTATGGGCTGTTCGGTAGAGTGTTCGTGCTAGTGTGGCTCGGCAAAATCGAAAAACTAAACTCCGTCGACCCCATATAACTTCCCACCACCACCCGCGACTCGCACACACTCAACCTCTGCACAGCACAAAATCCATCAGCCAGACCCGTCCGCCCCAGTGACTGCCACTGGCACAAAGAGTACACACTCACGCCGCCCCGTCAAACCGCCTGCTCGTCGCAAACCCGCGACTTGCTCCAACCGCCACCTTCGCCTACAGGCCGCAAGCACAAACCGCACCTCAGAGTCGCCAACGACAACAGGAGTATATGTATTCGCGCCAAAGCTACTCCTTCCGAGTCGAACCTCCCCCCAAACTGCAAAAATTTCGCTGTATGCGGATACCAAGCAGTATCATACACCAGACCAACGGCTAATCCACTGCCCCTCTTGACCTCGAGTCACAACTACCACCCCCCAACACACCAGAGACTGCTTCTGCGCATGTCTCTTTCGGCCCTCGTCAACATACCCGATCCGACCTCGTCCGTCCGTACGCTGCACTACCAGTAACAACCTCACCAACCCGTCCCCCGCACCACCGTCACCATGGCTACCGTCAACATTCGCCGCGATGTCACCGACCCCTTCTACCGCTACAAGATGGAGCGTATCCAGTCTAAGATTGAGGGCAAGGGCAACGGCATCAAGACTGTCATTGTCAACCTGACCAGTGTGGCTGGCTCCCTCGCCCGCCCTCCCTCTCACGTCATCAAGTACTTTGGGTTTGAACTCGGAGCCCAGACCAACACTAGCCCCAACGACGACCGCTGGATCATCAACGGTGCTCACGACGCCAGCAAGCTCCAGGACTACCTTGACGGCTTCATCTCCAAGTTCGTCCTCTGCAAGAAATGCAAGAACCCTGAAACCGACGTCCACATCAAGGATGGCAACATCACGCTCGACTGCAAGGCTTGCGGAAAGATCTCCGATGTAGACCCTCGCCTCAAGCTTAGCTCCTTCATCCTCAAGAACGAGCCCAAGAAGGGCAAGAAGGACAAGTCCAGCAAGAAGGCTGAGCGCCGTGCCCGCAAGGAGGCCGAGGCTCGTGGCGAGGCTACTTCCCCCGACAACGGCAGCCCTGGTGAGAGTGCAGAGGAGAACGGTGACGAAGGCGACCTGGCACTCGAGGCCGGTAGTGATGACGAGCTCACTCGCCAGATCAACGAAGGTGCCAAGGAGATTGAGGAAGAGGACGCCAAGGAGGTTGAATGGTCCATCGACACCTCTGAGGCAGCCATCAGGGCCCGTGCTCAGGATCTCCCTGACGACCTCAAGCGTGCTCTTGTCATCGAGGAGGATGAGGAGGGTGGCTCTAGCTACGACACCTTCGGCAAGTGGATCATCGACACTGGTGCGGAGAAGGGTGGCGTTGAGAACCTCGACAACGTTGACATCTACATCAAGGCCAAGGAGCTCGGCATCGAGACCAAGCACCGCACTCTCACCGTCATTCCCCAGACTCTGTTCACCGAGAAGATCGTCAAGCAGATGGAGGGTCGCGCTCCCATGCTCAAGAAGATGATCACCTCGGACAAGCATGAGAAGGCTTTCCTCGGTGGTATCGAACGCTTCGTCGGTAATGACAAGCCCGAGCTCATCCCTCAGGTGTCTGCCATCCTACTCAAGGTGTACGAGAACGACCTCGTCTCCGAGGACCAGCTCAAGGCTTGGTGCTCCAAGGCCAGCAAGAGGTATGTCGACCTCAAGGTCAGCAAGACTGTTCGCAAGTCGGCCGAGCAGTTCAAGAACTGGCTTGAGCAGGAGGACAGCGACGAGGAGGACTCCGAGTAGGACTTCTACTTCAATAACTATGTACGGTGAAAGTACACGGATCAGCTGGTTGTCGACTGTCGTTACCTTTGTGTTGCGTGTTTGCGTTGACTTGCTTGTTACTGCTTTGCTCCTGGATGGTGGATAGGTAATTCTGCACCTGTTGGGCGATTTTAGTTCGGGCTGAAGACGATTCTTGTATTCCTCTCTCTGCTCACCTAGCCAATCATAAAAAAACCTTGCTTTTGCACCACCTCGCTTCATGACCGTGCATCGCTACACTTGTGCCCCACTACCGTTCGCCGTTGTTAGTCCCTTACACCTGGTACTCAGGCCCACATTCGCGCACGCCGGGAAGTCTCTGCATGCATAAAGATAGTGAAGACTACAGCATCTATAGGTGAAAATACCATCCTGGCGCATGAGCTAAGTTTGTGCAGAGATATCGTACCGCACCTGCATGCCCCCACTCTATGATCAATATTCGCTAGATCATGATATCCGCCATTGGAGGACTCATCATCCTTCCAGTAGAATCCCATTTATCTTAGCCCTCAGCCTTTCGTAGTAAAACTTTCCTATACATGACAGCGCAGGCAAAAAAGCAAATGCCGGGCCTCGCCTAGGCCCTTAACCCGCTACTGCACGGCGCGCGAGGCACGTTCTCGTACACGGTCGATCCCCACAAGGTGGGAGTGCTAGTCTCCGAAGCTTAACCCCACCGAGGCAAGAACAAGCGGAGCTCCCATGCTCTGGACGGGCGGCCAAGCACACTTTTTTTCACGACCGCGCATGGCTGGCCGTAGCGAGGGACGCGCCTGGATGAGGCGTGGGAGAGACACATGGTTATAACGTGGCGGCACCCCCGCACATAAAGCGAGCTGCTTCGCAACCTCTCTCCCTGCTCGAGAAAATACACCCACCGTGAGCGACTTTGGAGTTTTGCGCTCACGTTGAATGCGAAAAGCTCCCATTTCCTAACTGCACTCTATTACCCGGATCCTGGGATAGCGTATCCACCGTTTTCTATTCGCACTCCCTCATCGGCCTCTCCGCGCTGGTTTCCACGGCGACTTTGACAGCGCCATGAACCCCATACAAGCCTACCCCGCCGACGGCGTCGTCGTCCAGAATGCGCATCACGAGAACTTCACTCCCGAGGCAGTGGATAAAACGGGCACGGGACATTATGTGACATCTGAAAATGAGTCGCATAACGGCGCGGGCGCTCACGAAGTTCTAGAGCGCGATGCGCAGACCAAGGGCCAATGGTTCCAATATGTCAAGACGAAGCAGTTTTGGGTTACGCTTTTGCTTGGGCAGGGTACGTTACAAAACCAGTCCTTCCTGAACATTCGAGTTTGAGGCTTTGGAAGAAGAAGAAGAAGAAGAAGAAGAAGAAGAAGGGGCTAATATGTAATCGTTTCAGTCCTCGCCATCTGCATTACCTCGACCAACACATTTTCTTCCCTGCTCTCGAACGAAGGGACGTCGATCCCCGCCTTCCAGTCCTTCTTTAACTACGTCCTACTCAACATAATCTACACATCGTACACGCTGTACAAATACGGTTTCAAGAAATGGTGCCGCATGGTGCTGAAAGACGGCTGGCGATTTTTTATCCTCGCGTTTATGGACGTAGAGGGAAACTATTTCATCGTCTTGGCATACCGCTACGTAAGTCCCTCATCCCTCCTCTCCCTACAAGCCGCAAGCCACAAGCCCAAAATTAGACATAATTTGCTAACGATAGCGCTTTCTCAGACAACAATCCTAAGCGCGCAGTTGATAAACTTCTGGGCCATCGCCGTGGTCGTAATAATCTCCTTCTTCTTCCTGCGCGTGCGCTACCACTACACGCAAATCTTCGGCATCCTGCTCTGCATCGGCGGTCTCGGTGTCATCTTCGGGTCCGACCACATCACGGGTGCCAACAACTTCGGCGCCACGGACCAGGTCAAGGGTGACTTGTTTGCGCTACTGGGCGCTACTTTCTACGGCCTATCCAACGTCTTTGAGGAATGGCTGGTTTCTGAGCGCCCGCTTTATGAGGTCGTGGGTCAGTTGGCGTTCTGGGGTATGCTGATTAACGGGACACAAGCTGGCATCTTTGACCGCGATGCCTTCCGCTCTGCGACGTGGAATGGCGATGTCGCTGGCTACCTCGTTGGTTACACGCTCATCCTCGCGCTTTTCTACTCGCTCGCGCCCGTCCTGTTCCGTATGAGTTCAGCAGCTTTCTTCAATATTTCCCTGCTCACAGGCAGCTTCTGGGGCGTGGCTATTGGTGTCAAGGTGTTGGGGCTGAGCATCCATTGGATGTACCCCATTGCCTTTGTGCTTATTATTATTGGCCAGGTTATTTACTTCCTCAGGCAGAGTTTGGTGGGCGAGGCGTTGAAGCCTTGGCTGGGGAAGGAGCAGGAGAGGGGGCATGCCGGTGTGGGAACCGCGAGGAGGAGGGTGGAGAGGCCGGAGGCTATTGTCTAGGATGGCGCTTTTTTTATTGTTAGAGGGGATGGGAGGATGGGATCGTAATACCCTTGTTAATGTTAATGAGGGAGATGGGTTGTTATCGCTTTTCATGAATTGATGATTTTTTTTTAGAAGACGCCCGGTTGTGTCGTACTCATCAAACAGAGGTTATGAAAGAGAAGAAGAGGTGAAAGCTCAAATGAGCTATGTTGAGATGAGATATCCTTGGCCTGCTGGGTTGGCAATGCGCATTATCGGGGATTGAAGTGAGGCTTCTGTGTCGCTTAGAAAGGGGCTTTCAATCCTAACGACTTCTGGGCAACTTTCCAGGGTACGGTCTGAGAAAAAGATATACCAGACCTGAGTACAAGCCAGACGGTGACTTCGGTATCTTCTGTTAATCTGAACAGCCGTGTCTTCATTTTCGTCAATCAGCCTTTCGTTGTTAGAAAGTCTTAATTTCAAGTTGGTCGACAGTCATTTAGACCGTTCAAGATTGTTGCGCTATGGAGTAGTAATTTTCAGTAGTAAAGTTTCGAGTTGAATCGGCAATGCGAGTGCCTGGGTACATGATGCCGGCACGAAATATGGGCGTCTGTTAGTATGGGGCCCCTTCGTATTTGGTGAAAAACGGTGACGCCTTTAATGCAAAATCCCAAGGCTGCATCTAGTAGTAACGGTGCCTACCTAGCTATGATACTATTTTCAGTTCTATCTAGGATTTTGGACGGAAAATTCGGAGGTAAGGTACCCAGATGACACTCAGTCCGAGCGCAAGCATGTGGAGCGGGACTCTTGCTTGACGGTATCTACGGTTGAGACACCAAATGGTATCATAATACTTGTCCTCTTGGTCTTGAACGATGAGCGCGAATAGGCTGGTAAATGGGTCTCCGCATCGGGAACCCATTTTCTATTATATCTCCACCACTACCTATACAACATAGATATTAAATAGCTTATCTTATAGCTAGAATCTAAATCTATATTATATACTTAGAAAATATTTCTCTAGGTCTAATAGGTAGAAATTTATTTGCTAACCCACGTTGCCAAGAGTTGGGTCTCCTCATTTTGCTCCGATCTAAGATATCTAGCTAGCTATCTTAGCTAGCTAGACATCTTCTATGTATAGAAGATAGATCTAAATTCTAGCTATAAAATGAGCTATTCACTGTCTATATTGTACAGGTAGTGGTAGAGATATCGCGGAAAATGAGTTCCCGGTGTGGAGACCCATTTTCCACTCTAAGCGCGAATATTCGACTTGGAAAGCTTGCAATTAGATTCACCAACAATTATAACCTGAAGTCATGGGAATGATTCGGAGATTAGACAGCCAACGGACACTACAGACATAACCCTGTTAGTAGAAAAGATGAAGATGTTCTCAGCGTTATTCATATAAATTGACAGTGAGCTTCAGCATCCAACCACGTAATTATACATCATAGGTAGTCACATGTACCGTTAAGAAAGGATTGAATGATTTCTGATATGGCGAAGCTGGCTCCTATATCTTGTCTGATTTCCTTCGGGACAGCGATGATGGAATACTTAAACCAGGGATATAGGAGCCTCTCTGCAATTTGAGACACACGATGATGAGTTCGCGTACTCCCCGAGTGCCATCTCTGTTACTGTATGACGAAACAAGCTTTTCAGCTCTTCCTTAGCCAATTTCTAGTCAAGAGCGTTAGGTTCGGGAGGATTTAAGCTAGAGGATGGCGTTAAGGTGAGTTGCTCACTGATGAAACCTTAATATCAGTATCCAAAGCTTCTCGACCAGGCTCTAATTCGTTGACTCTGGAACTTCTTAAAGCCTTTTTAAAATTTGAAACTTGAATGCTTCTCATTTCTGCTTTATTTCTAAGCATGATTCCTTCTCACTCCAAACACTGTCATGGCGTTCCTCCCCATCTTTTCAATGGGGTTTCGATTCCTTGCAGGAACTGCCGCCTTCGTCTTCCCGAGTACGTGACCTTTAATTCATTCGACTCTGCCTGTGTACAACGATCAATCATCTTATGGCCTGTCCAGAGCGTGATTGCATCCCGCTGACGACGTCGGTGGTTAGGCCAATTCATCCACTATGCCTACGGCCGCGAGGAAGGTATTGCCAAGACTACTGCTGACTGGAAACTCGACGCCGATGGCAACATTCGTAAGTTGACAATCCCCTCGTGCACGCCGGTTCTTTGACCACCAGAAAGCCATTCGCATGTTTGCGGTACGCGATCTCGCACTAGGCTACATGCTTTGGGAGAGTCCATCACAGGCCGTCCTACACAAAGCGCTGGTAGCGGCGGCTATCAGCGATATAGACGACGTTCTTGCATCTGTGCTGGGATACCAGAAGGGTGCTATTAGTGGATTGGCTACCTCCAAGGCCACTACGATGGCAGCGGGGTTGGCGGCTTTGCAGCTCTGGGCCGCTCGGAGAGCTATGCAATAGATAGATGGATTCTCAGCAAATACAATTTATCAGTGTAGCTTTAAGTATTCGAATTGCAGACTAAAGGGTCGCGTTGCGCTGGACGGGTCGTCATTGGCTACACGCGTGGCCAGACAGCGCCACTTGTCACCAGCCACGTTTCACACGGCTCTCCACTGCAACACTCTACACCCGCCTACTCTATCAACAAACCTGATCATACCTAATCAATCATATCGAATCCTACTATCCATTACTCAGCCTGATACAAAATGTCGTCCCGCGGTCTCCCCGAGGTGCTGATGCAAAAAGTCGACGATTACGTAGACTCACTGGCGCCCCAGATCCAGCCCCGCATCGCCTCAGAACTGGAAGACTTCCAACAAAAGACCATCGACAGTCTGGAAACACAAGTCGTCGACGCATTCCGGTCGCTATTCAACAAAGACGGGCGGCCGTCTTCGTCAGACGGTAGTCGTTCCGGGCCTTGGAATCTCAACGATGCAGCGCCTGACGCTTACGGCGGCCAGTCGCTGCCTTTTGCCGACGAAATCGCAAAGCTAACACGGAGCTTTGGACAAATTTCCGATGAGGCAGGCGGAGATTTGCGCGACATCTTCGACTTGACGGAAGGTAGCAGAGGAGGTGTAGAACAGAATCGATCTCAAGATGTGGATTTCTCGTCTGGAGCACGGGGTTTCCTGTCATCGGCGCTCAACGTGGTACAAGACAGTCTGGACGAGCGCGGCTCAAAGGGGGGTCAGAGTTTTGAGATTGGGGGTATGCTCGGTATGATTTCCAGCACCATCAAGGATGCGTCGCAGAATCCCGAGGAGAAGGCACGGCTCATTAGCCCGGAGATTAAACAGACAGTCGGCGACAAGCTGCGTTCGCAGCATGCACCCATCGCGGAGCAATTCACGCGCATCGCTCTCGAGCACATCAAGCGGTGGCTCCGTGGAAACACGAGCTCGCGTGATCTTGGTGATGGTGCCAAGGCCGAGATTGCAGAGCAAGTAGGGGATCTGGTCAAGGGCCTCGGAAGTTTGTTCGGTAGTAAGAAGAGCAACCATGAAGAGTCAGCTCGAGGCTTCGATGACTCCAGCCGCGACGGCGACAGTGGGAGTGGTGGAGGCTTCTCCCGTGTCATCAGCGACAAGCTCAGCACTGGACTAGCCAAAGTGCACCGAGAAGTGCGTCTCGAATTCCGCAAGATCCTCGGTCAGATCGAGAAGCAGCTTTTCGAACTCCTGCCAGACCAGTTCCAGCGTCCATTGGAAAAGATCTTGGGCGGAAACCCCTTCGATTCACAGCTGGATCGCGATGCGTCTGCAAACGCAGACCGCGGTTTCGGAGACGACATAAAATCCAAGCTACTAAGCAAGATCCGCGACCTAGTACAAAAGGTGCAAGAAACACTCCGCGAGAGCATCCTCGGTGTTGTCAACGGCGGACACCGCAGGTTCGAGCGCCAGAGTTGGGTTTTCGTGCAGAGCATGGTAGAGCAGAAGGTACAACGGTACCTGCCCGACGTGAAGATCAACGTACCAGATGATATTGGAAACGAGAACGTCAGCGTAGGCGACCCGAGCTCTGGCTCTCAATACACGGGTGGAGCAGGTGGTCATCAACCCCCTTCCCACCAAAGCAACGATTACCACAACTCTCCTCCACGCCATGATCGTCCTCCCCCTCAAACCCACGACGAGCCACCTCAATACCACCACGAGCAACAGTACTCGGGCCATCATCAGTCGCAGCAGTATCCTCCCCCACCTCCACAACAGGACTACAGGCCAGAGTACCATGCACCACCCCCTCAGTCAGACTACCCGTCTCAAGATTATAGGCAGGAGCATTATGCGCAGCCCCCGCAGTCTTACCACCACCAAGCTCCTCCGACAGACTACCAGTCCGGACATTATCCTCCGCCTCCGCCGCCGCCTCAGCAGGGGTACCAGCAGCAAGGGTATCCGTCTCAGGGGTATGGGCAGCGGGATTATCGCGAGGAGGAGTATAGGAGGCATGAGTATTAGAAAGGTGATGTGGGGGTTTAGACCCTGGAGCTGAGATGCTCAACCTTTTACTACGATTATGGCTAGATAATACAAAATGTTCAAATAAGCATATCCTTGTTCGCTACCGATTCTAGCGCTAGTATAAAACTTTGGCTTTGAGCTGGTCGTGTGTGATGAGTGGCGCCCTGGTGATGTGTGAGATGACTAGCGGTATACCTCGACTACAAAACGGTCCCTGACCTTGAAAGCAGCTCGTCTTTCTGAAGCAACTCTTCCATGGCCACATCACTTGTGCGACATATGCATGACAAAAAAGGAAACATGAAGTATTACTGCAGGCTTGGTGGCCCAATCGCCTCGGCTGAAGTATCGTATTACGTCACTGCTGAACGCAGCACTATCCACAGCTTGCTAAAACGCCATCAATGCAAAATCAAAACTAATCAAAACCCATGGTATCATGATTCCGCGCATCCAGGACGCCTAATCGCCGTGTAATCTCGCTTGAAGCGCCTATTCAACGCCCGAGTGCTCCAGCAAAATGCAAAACATACTAAGAAGACGATGAAGCAGAGTCTTCAGCAGTGGGTGAGATAGCTGACGGACCATCAGCCCTAAGCGCTCTCAACGCGACATCCACTTCAGTGGTCGCCATCTTTTGCCACTTTTCCCTAGTATCTTGATCCGCGAGCGCGTCAGCGCCAGCTTCTCCAACTTTCTCGTATAACAAACGTGATACGTCACGGTTAACGTCCGTGTACTGTTGCTTGGAGACTTCCTTCTTCAAGTATATCGGCTTCAAAACAGCAGTGACCATGCGCTGCAACTCAGCTTTCGTTGAGTAGGAAAGTGCGGGACGCGTAGGCGACGAATCCTTTGAGCGAGGTGGACTGCTTAGACCAACAGAGCGATGCACGAGCTTGCGACGACCTGCACGATCGTCGTCGGCGGGAGAGTATGGTGAGTAAGTGGGCGACAATTGTTGTTCTTTTTGTGCAGGCGATACGGTACGGGTTAGGTTTAAAGGTGGTGGTGTTGCCATGCCAGGAGGCTTATGATAGACTGGCGACAATCCAGGGGAGGAGTGTTGGGGAGAGCAAGCACGCTCTACGATAATGCGACGAGGCTGAGGGGCGGCAATTTCCTTATCGCGCTCGGCAAATCGATCAACCTCAACTTCTTGTAGCAGCGACTGCAGAAAACCAGTGGCTGGGGCAGAACCTTCGCCATTTTGAGCGGCCGGTGGCGATGACGCAGCTGCAGGGGCGTGCGTAGTAGTGTTGCGACGAGCACCAGCCGCCGATGACTCCCCGTTTTCTATGTGCATACGTGTTCGAGGGCGCTTAAGCTTGCGTTCTGGCTTCTGCTCAAGAGGCTCCGTATCTGCGGGAGATGAATCAACAGACTTGCGCTTGCGTCCCCGCCGACTACTCGTGCTGGCGACACTGGGTGCAGGTTGTGCGTCCGCCTGTGCGAGTTGTTCGCGCGCCTTTTCGAATTGATTCCACGCGCGTAACTCTTCTTGTGATTCGGGGTCTTTTGGAGTTTTGGGCGGTTCGCGATGGAGTGTTCGGTTTGTGGGCCGTGCCGTGAGATTGGAGTTGCGGCGGCGACCAGTGACAAGATTATCGGTGACGATCTGAAATCGATTGGCTGCTCCCGCCCGTCGCGCGACACGCATCCGTTCTTCCCATCTACGATCCTCACGTCGAGTAACGTCGGATTGGGTCTCCGATTGCTCCTCTTCGTCAAAGGGAAATTCGATGTCGAACTGTAGCCGGTCCCAGACGCTCTGCCAGACTCCCACCCACTCGTCAGGGGCTTGGTTGTGACGGGGCACACGGCTCCTGCCATTCACCCAGGCAGCCGGGCCACGGACGGCGGGTCGTCGTCGGGACGCAGCCTCCAGCAGGCTGGGGTTCTCGACACAGCCCTGGCAGTACCAGGGACCGCGCGAGGGCATGCGATCAAGGCCAGCACAAAAGACATGGCACAGCTGCTCGCAGCTGTGACAGTACATGAGCTGTGATGCGTCACCAAACTCATCACAAACCATGCATGCGTCATAGCTGCCGTCATCCTCCAATGTGTAGTCATCCTCGATGATCATGGATGGGTCGATGTCTGCGACTTGTTGTTTGTCCTGGACGGCGTATTCGGACAGTTTGGGACCTATACGGATGTTAGTGGGTGCTTGGTCTTATTGGCGCCACTCGGTGCCGCGCGACAATCTAGGGGTGGGCAGAGGTTATGCTGAGCTCGACTGACCATTTAGCCAGTAGCCAGGCTACTACCAGGCAACAAAGACAACATCACAGTCGCAGAACTCCTTAGTATCCGGGAAAGACATACCTCCGAGGCGTGCGCTGAGCTCTACCATGTTGAAGCTGGCTCGACATATGGGGCAACTGTTTGCTCGTTCGACCCAAGGCTTAAGGCAATCGTTGTGTAAATCGTGGCCACATGGAAGGAGATGTGCTACCATCTCATGATCCTTGCTAGACGATGCGGCCAGATTCATATTCTTGGCGTTGTGCTCGTGTTGGACATCAGCGCCATCCTCAAGTGGGTTGGTCGCAAGCGGCGATGCGGTGGCGGTAGGGGCGTCGTCTTGGGGGACGAGATCGCCGAGACAGACTATGCACGTCTCGGCCATTGGTGTGGTATTTCGAAGTAAGGGAACGAAAGTACTCGTCGACGCGATTCATAAGTTGGGAAGATAGTCAAGTAGAGAGAGCGGGGACCGTGGTTTAAGTACGCGGACGCTAGTGGCTTGGCCGGCGGATCATTGATCATTCATAGCCCTGCAGCAGCCACACTCTATAGGCAGTCGCGCCAACCCCGGAAAGCCGTGATAGGTGCTAGGAAAAGGACCACCGGGTGGGTACCGGTACCATTTTCGATGTGGGCAGTCCGCATGTAGGCCGTCAGCTTGCTGTCATCCCAGTCCTAGAAGCGCAGTCAGTTTTCTGAATTACCTCACCACGTGTTAAGCTGTCCCGATCTGGTGTTCATATGACTTGCCGGCCCACTGACTGGTGACTCTGACATGCAAACATGTCTCAGCTTGGTCGCTCTGCTATACTCTCGCTTCTGTGTAGCGGGGTCAGGTGTTCGGTGTGCTCCCTGTACCGGCGCTGCGCATTCCTGGGAACGTATGTGTCGTATTCGTAATATGCAAACCAAGTGTTGCAATGGGAAGGTCGAAGGCAGGCCAAAGGATGCGTCTTGGAATTCCAGACGGCCTATCTTCGATGCGACTTGTCACTAGATATGCGGAGATAAGATATCGGCAGCTGCCGCTTCTGGCACACATGGTCTGAAACGGCCGTCTACAGCCATACATTGTCCTGAGTACGTGGGTTGATGATCTTGTCTCAGACGCACCTCCCGCAGAGCCGCCATGTAAGCCCATGGGACACGGAAAACATGGACGTGTTCGATGCGACGCTGGCACGACCAGTCACTGTCTTCGCATCGTCGCGTTCGAAAAGCGGATCGATGGTCTTTGTGGCTCTGCGCAACCAGAAATAGGTATGTGTGGTTCTTATATTTCTACAGCTACTGCTTTGCGCGGCTCTGTAAGCGCTCGGGCAATGGAAACCGCGCGACGCGGACGATACGAACTCGCAATACGACTGCGAGTCTTTACAGGTGGCCAACAACCTCGCAAACTAGACTTCCCCAAGTGGCCTACAGATTTTGCCAAGTTAGCGACATTGCTAGGAGTAGTTATTGTTGTTGTTGTTGTTGTTGTTGTTGCAGAAGTTGACTTCTTCATCCCCACACCCGCTCTTTCTGACCAGGTTACCCAGCTCTCTTGTATGCGCTGTTGACAATTTAGTATCAGGCGAAAAGCCACGATCCTTGTGCGCGATCGAAAAACAATGACATGAGTGGCGGTAGGGGGAGCACAGCGGTGAGAAGAATCTGTTGTCGATTTGGAGGGGTATCTTGATTCCAGTATTTGTCGCCAAGACGTCTAGCCGCTTGCGTACTAGCGTATGTCCCCAGGTCACACACGAGAAATGCACCGCTTACTTTGCACCTGGCATCTTGCAGATCTATTTACTGAACGTTGTGTCTGTCTGATTCATCGCGTTCACGGCCTCACATTAGTTTCTGTTCCGCTTCGTGGGTGGCAACGCGCTACACAATGCATGCCGTATCTATCGCCCACGCCGGCGTCTTCCTACCTCGGCATGACCTCAGGCATACCAAAAGAAGCGTCATGTCCGACTCGTGTCGTAGTCATGAATGTGAAATTTCCCTCTCCTAAAGTCACCTCATCTCTCTCCACGACTTCGTCTTCCATCGCCCAATCCCTCTGCAGTCATCAAAATTTCCACAATGGCTGAACAGACGCGTCAATACGAGCTTGTACTGCTTGGAGCAACTGGATACACCGGCAAACTCGTCGCAGAGTGGGTGACCACGCATCTCCCTGATGATCTCAAATGGGCCATCGCCGGTCGCAATGCGAAGAAGCTACAAGGCGTCGTCGATGAATTGTCCAAGTTGAGACCAGATCGCAAAGAACCAGGTGTGTAGCGACACTTTTTGCATCGCAAGCATGGGACAATCGAGTCGGGAAACTGACACTCATCAGTCATCGAGACATGCGAGCTTGAGCAAGAGCAACTAGAAACACTTGTCAAGAAGACTAAACTCGTCATCACCACTGTAGGCCCGTTCATGCACTATGGCGAGCCTGTCCTCGCTGCTTGCGTTAACAACGGCACGCACTACCTCGACTCTACTGGCGAAGTCCCGTGGATCTACGACATGGTCGCAAAATACGATGAGCTTGCGAAAAAGAACAATACCATTATCATCCCCGAGTGTGGTCTCGACTCCGTTCCCGCAGACATCATGGCGTACGTTCTCGCAAGGGAAGTGCGCAAGCGCTACAATGCAGCCTGCGAGCGCGCCATCATGACACTCTACGACTTCAAATCCGGCATCAGTGGTGGTACCTCCCTTACCATGCTGGAACTCTTCAAGAAGTACCCGCTCAGCCATCTCGGAAAGTCGATGCATCCCTACTCCTTGTCACCAATCAAAGCAGACAGCGTTGTCGCACCGCCTACAGGAGGCTTCCCTTATAACCTCTTCGGGCTGCAAACCATTCCTGAACTCGGCGGTATTCAGACTACTGGCCTAATGGCTGCTGTCGATGAGTGCATCGCCCACCGCTCGTGGGGTCTGTACCAATCCTCCGGCGATGAGACTCTACAATACGGTCCAAAGTTCCGCTTCAACGAGTACGCGCGCGCACCCAACTTCTTCTTCGGCCTTGCACAAAAGGTGCTTCTTACTTCCGTTGCTGTTGTGCTCGCCATTCCGATGACTCGATGGATTGCCGAACCCCTCTTCAAGATGATCATCCCAAGTCCAGGTCAAGGGCCGGCCAAGGAGAGCATGAAGGAAGACTTTATGCATTACCGTGGTGTAGGAAGCACCGAGGAGGGGAATAAGGTCATCGCGAACCTGGAGGTTGCTCATGGAGGCTACGTTGCGACCGCTATAACGCTCAGCGCAGCCGCCAAGGTACTTCTGAGAGGAAGGCTCGAGGACACCGAGGCTGGAAGGCTTGGAGGTGGTATCCTGACGCCCGCGACACTGGGGGATCAGTACGTGGAGACTCTGAACGAGTTCGGCATGAAGATCAGGGTAGATTAGTGAGTGGAGACATCTCTGTCGTCACAACGGCTGAAATTCAGGTATTTGCTAGTCTCTTTGCTTTCATTCTTATGATTAATACAAATCCGCGTCTCATTATCTTACCACTTCCCCAAGTATCTTTTGCATCATTGCACTTCTCATTTGTCGACAGCTCTCCGAGATTTCTAGCCTTCTCTCTCTGACCCAGAGGTCTAATATGGGCAGTCTTCGACCTCGAGAACATCGTTTCGGGCTTCTTGATAGGACAAACACGAAGTGACAAAGAGCGTTGTTAAAATGAACGGAAATCAGTAGCGGAATCATACCTGGGTTCAATAAATATGAACATGACTCTAACTATACGTCTTCTTGCACCTAAAGCGTAAAGCATACCAATCACCCTCCACACAAAAGGACAATTTGAAGAAAAGAGTTGCTGAACAACCACAATACCTCGACGCCACATCCCAGCCCTGTCATAGACATCTTTGTAGTCTCTAACCCTCGTGATTCCTCTCCTTACATATGGTTAGATGCCATACTCGTTCTCCGGAATTCAGGGACGAAGACCCAAATCCATTAGCTGAGTAAAGTCGGGGAGGTCAAGGGCGTGGAACGGAAGCGACTCCAGTGGCTTATTTCATGTTGATAACTAGTATCAGGCTTTTGTGCTAGAGCGGTTGTTGAAAGTAAAAGGGATGTGTGCTGCCTCTTGAGTTTGCGTTGTCGCGACCTGGGGCACTCTCATTGTGTGCATAATAGGTACTCTTTCTCATGTTAAAAAAAGAAAATGCAAGCATCTATAAAAAAAAAAGAATTGATTGCTGATGCACCAGCGACGAAACTGTGAGGATCTTCGGACACTTTGCGACTCTTTCCCCTAGTCAGTCTAGTGCATTTCCCTCCGTCTAGAAACCCGTCCACGGCACGTTATCCGTCGCGCTAGCACGCCACACCTAGGTCCCAGAACATCGTCACTGAAGCCGGAGACGCCTCCATCAGCCCACGCTGGCTTGACGGGGAGTTGTTTTTGGCCGGAACATGCTGCATAGTTTGCGTAAGCCAAGTACATAGTCTGTTTCTACCAGAGCGAGTGGCTCAGCACCCAGGTAGGTACGTTGGGAATAAGAAGGACATGTAGCGATTAAACAGCTATTGACGCACCCTTTTTCGTCTTCGTCTTCGTCTTCGTCCTCCATCTTTGAACACACGCATAATGTCATCAAACCCCTCGTCATCACCATCACCAAATCCCTCCTACTCAATCTACTCGCACCCGCCCCCCCTCTCCGCCCCAATCGTCTTCACAACAATCTTCGCAATCCAAATCTTCACAACCCTCTTCCGCAGCTTCTGCGTCCGCGGCCCCCCATCGCGCAAAGCAACCGGCAGAAAATGGTGGTTCATCGCCGTCCCCGCCGCCGTCGAGACAGTCGGGTACGCGCTCCGCATCGCGTCTACACTCAACCAAACTAGCGTGGGACTCTACGTCTCGTCGCTCGTAATCATTGTCATCGCACCGCAAATCAGCGCCATAGTCGCGTACGTGGTGCTCATCGCCATCATGGTCGATTTGGACGCCGACGACCTGTCCCCGGTTCGCGCACGCCATATCGCGCCTATTTGGCTCGGGTTGGATCTGGTGGCTGGTGCGCTGCAGGGCGGTGGCGGCGGCCAGCAGACGAATCCGGGGAGTGTACGTGCGGGACTCATTCTCGCGCTCGTGGGCATGGTGATGCAGACGCTGGGGTTTTTGGTCTTCTCCGTTGTCGCCTGTGTTACGCTTCGGCGGCTGTCGTTTACGCACAAATGGGCGGATCGGAGACGTGCTTTGGTTCATATTTCCATTGCCCTGGTCACGAGCTGCGTGGCACATAATGTTCGCTTTGTTTACCGCGTGGTTGAGTTTGCGTGGCAGATTGCGACGTTTGAACCGGGGCCGTACAGTTATGCGCCGCAGATCAGACCGGTGTTTGAGTATGTGTTTGATGCGACGATGATGTTTCTTGCGATTGCGGTTTTTCCGTCGTTCTTTTACTTTGGCGAGTTGAACATACCGAGGATTAGGGGGTTCGAGTATTGGATGATGGATAGGGAGAAGAGGCAGGTTATGCATAGTGGACAGCGGAATGATGCGTGATTGAATTTTGTAAAGTAGGCAGTCTCCGAGGTGGAATACTTAATAAGCATCTACTATTTGATGCCACATACGATTCTCAATACAGTTTTGTGAAAAAGTGAGAAAAGAGAGAAGTAATCAATGTCAGACTAAACTGCGTGCTCATTGTACTAAGATTCTCTAAATTTGCTCTTACTCTAAGCTGTCAGATTTCATCCGCGAGCCAAGAATGTTTCAACAAGTCCTCTGCGGTAGCCTGATTCTCCATATCGAGCTCCAAAATGGTGCCCATCAGCGCAACCAAAGTCTCCGCGTCCTTCTCGTCGATCTCAGGGGTCTTGTTCTTCGCGAGTAATTCCTCAATCGAGTTGTGTACACAAGGTTCGTTGCCGCTATACGGCTGTCGACGTTTCCGATCCGGTCCGTACCATTTGCTGGCGCGGGTTTATGCCCCCATTGTAAAGTCAGGAAGTGGGCGAATGGCATCGTTGAGTTGAACCATATGTTCATCGTCAGTATCCTCTTCTTCCTTGTTGTCATGGCCAAGCTTCATCACAGCAAACAGCATTCTATCCGTGAGAAACTCAAACATGAGACACCCGAAGCTCCATATATCTATACAGGTTCCAAATGGCTGACCAAGCATCAGCTCTGGAGCTCGGAGTGCGACGGGTGTGACCGCATCTTTGGGGGGACCGGATGTCCAGAATGCTAGACGCATGATGATTAGTTAAATACGGAAAGGCTGTGAAGTAATACAATGTTCCAAATTACCTGATCCAAGATCCGACAGCTTGACTACAAACTGTGAATCAAATTATACACGCTTATGGAGCTATTGTTGAAGATAAAGCTTTGTGAGCGCCCATCGATCGGTCTTGCCATCGACTCGTTGCACTGGAAAAGCAGACGTAGCTTCATCCTGCCGTAGTTCCTCTTCTTCCACCGAGTCAATGTTGCTTACGGAAAAGAGAAGGTTCCCTGGTTGGACGTCACCGTGTACTATGTCGTTCCGATGTAAGAAAGCCAAACCGTGCAGCGCATGCGTAAGAATCTTCTGTGCCATCCATTTGGGGTGTCTTTCGACTAGAACAAGCATTCTCAGGTTGTTCTCGATTTTTTTAAAGTGCCATTGTTCAAGATTATGAGGGGGTTTAGAGTATAGTATTGGTGGAGAAGAGTAGACAGGGGACATTAAGACGGATTAGTATACTTAAAAAGTGTCAACACTGCTTAAAGTATGAGAAATAAAGAGTGCCAGAAATAAACTATTCATCTAAAAGTTGCAAGGCCTTTTTCTCACACTCGACTGCTATCCATACATAGGTAGCCTCGAAGAGTGAAGAGGGCTGTAATGCCTTAGGTAGGGTCCGTGCACTGACGGCAAGAGCAACGCCAATGCTAGTGTCGCAAGGTGGACTAGAGTGGCAATGAAAAGGGCGAAATGAATTGCAAGGGCTAAGAATGATGGAAAAGGGCTAGAATGACGTGAAGGCATTGGTTGAAATGAAAAGAAACAAGATGACCGAGGCGCTCAGGTAGGGTGGTGGGCTTAGCTGAGCTAGTATGTATTGGACTACCTTACCGACTCTTTACTTTACTCGGAATCCTCGACTACTGATTGACACAGAGTCAGGGGTATGTTCTTCTCCATAGATTGCCATCGAATATCACCATGTCCGAAATCCTTTTGGTCCCTAGCCAGTCGTCCAGTTGTTTGGCGGCGGTCCACCATTCGCATGTCGACAAGCCATGACAGCATCGGTATTTGGGTCTCCCAGACTCCCAGAAGAATACCCCCAAGGTTGTTGATCTTGGGTGTTCTGGATACGGAGAAGCATCTCCTCGGGTATTTAAAGTATCAACTGTTGACCCTCAACAGTCGCGTGTCTAGGGTCGGTTTGAGCAACCCCTCGCCTTCAAACCCCTCCCCCGTTTGTATCCTCCTTCTTCGCCACGCCCGTTCCACTCTCTCGTGCCTCACCCGGCCCCTGCTTCGCCAACGCCTCAATCATTTCCGCAACCGCTCTTGCCTTTGTCCGATTCGCCTCTTCATCCGCCGGATCTGCGAGGGTATCGAGGCCACCAAAGAGCCAAAGTTCCTGCAAGTCGCGGATGAGAGTCGAGATATCCTGAGCAGTCTTGATCTACACGTAGAGCATCAGCACAGCCCATGTTCCAGAGCTTGCCCCATGTAGCAGACGCTTAGCATAGAGACAGCCAGTGCCTGACTTACCAAAGCAGCGCTCTGTTCCTTAATCACCAATTCCTTTTGCGCAGACGTCGCGTAGTCCAGTACAGGCTCGTACGTAGTCTTGCTATCGATGGAGGAGTAATCGTTTGCTTCGTGCATTTTGACGGTGCGGAGGATGGTGGAGAGGTAGCCGTCGCCGCCCCATGGGTCGTCTTTTCTATTGTCGACAATGGATGTACATAGTGCCTCTGTCTTGGCTGTGGTAGGGGTCAGCAAAGGCGCTTGCCGAAAGGTAACCACCCAGTACAAGGGCTTCTTTCTTGTTCAGAGTCGCGCCGCTCAACCGAGAAAAACCCCAGGTGTGACGTACCGAGAAGCGCCTCCTTTGTACGCTCTGACTGGTTCATGGTGGCGTTGGGTGCAATGGGGATGTGGGATGAGTTGCCGAGTGTCGGGACTGAGCTGCAGCGTCCGCGGTCATTGTCTTATCGATAAGATGCGATTGGTCCGTGCAGTCGCGTTTCCCATCTTAATGTGAGGATTTCCATGTCTCTCACGTGAAGTCGGTACAATGGCAGGTAGCTTTCGCATTCGCATCATCGCGTATGCCATGGCTCAGACGAGATTGATCCCAAGCACCAGGTCTTGGGAGATGAAGACCTGCCCAAAGCCTGGGTTTCGCGTCGCGCTATTGACTTTCTCTCCTGGCATGACGTCTTCCAGGGGTCCTGGTGTGTCGCGAATCTGGGACCGAATTATTTTATCCATTTATCCCCGCTGATGGCGTTGTGGATCCCCGGGGTCGGTTGGAAAGCATGGCGCCATGATCTACGCGTCCCAGCTACCAGTCTTTTGCTGGTCCGTTTAAGGGGCAACTATCAAGACTTCGGAAATGGCGACTTGGGTGAGAGTTTGCGTCGTCGGAGTGACGTGGACGACGTCTTTTGGCGAGTCGAGTGTCCGCTGAAGGTGAGGGTCGGTTCGGACGATGCACGGAAGTTCAGCGGTTCGCGTGATCTGATCGACGCCACCTTTACTTCAGCAGATCGTCAGGAACCCGTACCAGTTCCACATTACGCCCGCTCGACTCAGGCAGCAGGGACGTTTTCGTTTTGCTTCTTCGTTCCCATTGTAGGTTTCGTGCACCGTTATCGGCATATTCAACACCTGCCGTTGTTTTCCTCTGGTACTCTATCGCATGCTAGGCCCACCAAATCCACCGCAGGTATTGGCCCTGCATGCCCAAGGCACGTTGCCGTGTGAATGGCTGGCTGGCCGAGTTGTGGACCCGGGAACGCCGCACCTTATCTCGCCGCTACCACTGTCTGCTAGCCTGTTTGAGACGGCTCCAGTCGTGATTTTCCTGTTACAGGGTCAACACAGCACCGACTACTGCAGCGTGCTGTATTGCTGGCCGGGTTCGGAAGGCGTCCCGTCCATGGCTTTGTGGCTTGCATAGGTCGGACCGGAATTGCTTTGAGAACTGTGGATCTGCAGTCAAACCGTGCGCTTTCAGCTGCAAGGAGTTGTCAAGTGCTTATGTGAATACTGAATAGCGCGAGCGAGATAATGCAAGTTGCATAACAAATCATTATTGATTGCCGTAGCTTGATAGCTAGCTAGTCGTAAGTATTTGCGATAAGGGAAGTAATTCAGTGCGGTCGTATGCTGAAACACTTGGAAAAGACGCCCAAACTCCTGCGCTAGTTGTATCCCTGTCAATGCTCTAGTCCTGCAAAGGCATCATGCAAAAGTGAAACTGTCTCGAGGAAAATCGAAAGTGTCGCAAACGCCAAATGATGAGAATGTACAATGGAATGGAAGTGTGGTCGGGGTTCGTCCTCATGTAGGTATCGCTTGTTGGTCGTGTAAATAATCTAGTCGTTAAACGGAGCAAAGGATGCTGCGTCGTGAAAATGTGTGCCACGGGCCGCGACTCTTGGCTCTTGGAGATGTCGAGCGTGAAGTTGTACGTGACGAAGAAGGGGTGGAATGGGTTACAGTCTCGCTTTTCCGTCTGCCGTGATTAGGTTTGTGGGTTTGTGAACTAATCACTCGAATCATTTCGTGCTCGTCCTCGTCTGTTTCCTTGATTTCATCGGATCTGGAGCTTCCTATTTTGTATAAGCATTGGCATTCGCTGGTATTCCATGTACGTACGAGAAGAGGCCGAGGTGGAGGTGCGCCTGGATGTTTCAGGTGAGGTTTCGACCGGGTCTGTGGTTGTCAATTAGATATGACCTGGAAGATGGATGCTACTCAACGTACCGTCCGGGCACGACACATTGGAAAGCGGACTTCGTCGTTTTGTCATAGAGGACCTGCTGCTTGCGGTCTGATAGACACGTGGACGACTGGTCGCAGCAGGTGGGTACGCCGGCAATGCAGGCACTGGAGGTATGTCGCCTGACACTGGCAGACGGCTACCATTTCCAACGGTTTTCCCATTGGCATCAATTGACAAGCGTCGGATAACAGCATCTATGGAGAGTTCGTCCTGGGTTTTACATTTGTGGCCGAGAGTACGATTGACATTTGGTTGAACTCCGCTCCTGGCGCGCAGTGCTGGATGTATGAGGTTGGAGGAGCGGTCCAGTTTGCGTCGCACTTCTTCCGGCAGTGGTTGTACGGCGGCCCTGCTCCTTCTTGCAGCTTTGATTCTAGCCTGCAGTTCTTGGGCACCGACCGAATTCCGGTTTGCGGACGGTGGACGCTCGACGTGAATGGGCTTGGAAAAGGTTGTAATGGGCGCAGAGGTTGGTCTCGCAGATTCAATGGCGATGGCAGTCGGTTCGGATATGGTGTGAATGTCTTGTGTGTTTTTCTGGCTGGACAAATTCGACATTATGGATGTTTGATACAGGTACGGTGCAGGCGTGTATGGATCAGGTTCAGCTTGACTTGCAGAAGGCATGTCCAGAGAGCGGCCGACGTAATCTATAATGGATAATTGTGTCCCAACAGACGGGCGGGAGGCACTTCCGTAGCGTGGGAGACTGGGTTTCTGTCAATGCGCCGTTGCTTCTAGCGCTTCAGACAGGGCTCCGATTTTGGAGGCGCAGCTGGTGAAACTAGATGAAGTTAGCGAGCGTTGATAACAGTTCAATGTCGCTTAGCGGCCGCCAACAAAGCTCAGCTCCGTATACGAGGAGCCTGAGTCTGGCCTCACAGGGAGCCTTGCGAGAACGAATGCGGAAATGGGCGCGGAGTGTGGCGCGATGCTGAGAGGTGGGTGATTGGTCTCCCGCGCGGTCGTCCCCAAACACAGGCCGCTAGTGTTAGACGTGTGCCGGTGTATCAAAAATGTACCGTGTCTATAGTTAGTAGTCCGATGATTTGGAGATCTATGAAGTTGCTTGCGACTAGGCACTGGTTCTTCGGGGGCCGTCGCCATGATGACAGCTCGTACAGTAGCGGCCGATTCCATGACGCATGCACATGGTTGTTTTGATAGTTTCGCGGACTCGGTCCGGGGTAGGACGGGGTGAGCAGTCAGGAGAGGCGCGTGCTTTGGCAGCATGCATGTTCTGCGAGGGTAAGCTTTCAGCTCGCCAAACATGCTCGCCATCCATCTGCCTGAGAGTCTACGCCTCTCGGCCTGCACCGCAGCACGCAGGAATGCATGGCGGGACATCTGGATACACTTGGGTTCTGCAAGCGCCGATGCTCATCCGGAAGAGACGCATCGCCCGTGTTGGGTTGGCGAGGAAAAGTGATGGCATTGCGGCAAAGGGACCTCAGCCTGCCATTTTCAATCGTGTCTAGGCACGTCTTCCGACATGTATTGGAATCAGGAGCGGAAGTGGGCGGCGCTGGGATGACCCTGTTGAGGTGGACTTGGTAGCCTTAGTTACTGTGGGTATCGCGATCGCCCTTTCCACGTTCAGATGGCTTCGGCCGCATATCCCCATGAGCCTCTGTTCAGATAGGAGCTACCTACACAACTCAAATGACGGGGGGAGCGCCCGCGGCTGTATGAACTGCGGTAGCAGACAGATACATGTTCTCATCCATGTCTGCTAAAGAAGGCCGCTCACGTGCTTCGACTCAGACTGCAGCCCTTGGTCGCTTCACATTCTTGCGGCAACATGACAATCGCGATTCCCCATGTTCGTTTCCCATGTATACTTGGGGCCATGTCAAATACGAAAGGCCAGATTGGACACTGGAGCGAGGAATTGGGTGGGACGTCAGGGAAACACCCAGCCTCACACAGGAAAGGTGATGAGGCAATCAGCGGTCGCGACTCCGCAATATCAACATGTCCTGAGGCTGTCCGACCAAAAACACCACCTATGACCTCTCTCTCTCTCTTTCTTTCTTTCTTTCTCTCTCCCCCCCTCCCTATATCTCCACTTTGTCGCGCGCTTGCATGGTGTTGAGCGGCCCCGGACACCGCCAAGATGATTGCGTCAGTGAGGCGAGGGCGCATCTGGCGGCTGCCGTCATACGAGGCGAGAGCTGCACTCATTCACACACTCTCTGGGACGCATACGCATACCTTGGAAGCTACCCGGCCGAGTGCAGGAAGCTACCCCGCAACCTCTCTTAGATCGCGCACCCGCACGCACACATACATCGCCGCCTATCCCCAGGGTTCAGCGTGGTGTTGAGGCTCTTCTGCCGCCACACTGGTCTAGGCTCTTATCTTAGTGCATGCACTGTGCCCAAGCCTGGCCCTGTGCTCTCCCGCCTCGACTTTGCGACCCACGACGCGACTGCAAAAGTATCCGAGGCTGATCACCCTTCCCGTCACGCCGCCCATCGCGAGTCTCGATTCACTGCAGCGCGCGCAGGGGACCCGGTTATCGTGTCGTCTTTTGTCGCGTCACCGACACTGCGACAGCCCGCAAGCGCCGCCTAGCCTCCTAATCGTCATCCGCCAGCACGACACCCAGCCGCCCCATCATCACCCTCCATCCCCGACGCTCGCCGCATCCACCGCCAATTATCCGCGACACACTGCGCAAACGATCGCGACCGCGCGCCTCGCTCCGGAGGGTAGCCTGCCCTAGCCGGAGACTGTCGACACGCCCACGCCGGTTATGGCAAACGTCGCTCCGCCACCTGCGAGCGAACGAAAGCGCGTCAAAGTCTACGAGCTCAAGAACAATGACTGGTTCGACCGCGGCACCGGTTTCTGCAAGGGCGTAGTAGCCAACGTACGTCTTCCCCGGCACTGCAGCCTGCTGGCGCAGATTTTGCGCCATTGCGGCTGCAACAGCGTCTGCGAGTCTTGTACGCTAACCTGTGTGACTGCAGCAGGAAGAAGCGAGGATCGTAGTTCTATCCGAGGACGACCAATCGCGCCAGCTTCTCGAAACCCGCATCTCCAAAGATGATGGCTACCAGAAACAGCAGGGTATGCGCGCGCGCGTCATGCGATATCGGAACTCCAGACGGCAGCTGACAGTCCGCAGACACGCTCATCGTATGGACCGAGCAAAACGGCACCGACATGGCCCTCAGCTTTCAAGAGCCAGAGGGCTGTGCCAGCATATGGGACTTTGTAAACGAGGTACAATCGCGGCTGCAGGCCTTAGCTCAGGGTACGTCCACCCCATTCCCATAGCCCCAGGCAAGCTAATGCTGACCCAGACGATGGTCTCTCAGACGACATCGACCACATTAGTCCCATACTGCTCCCAAGTCCAGATCTTGGCAATCTCCACGAGATCGAGAACCACATGCGCGCTGCAAACTCGACGCCGGGAGGCCGGGAAGCCCTCGCCAAGTTTATACTCGCCCAAGACTACATACCGAAGCTCATCCCTCTGGTGGACATGGCCGAAGACCTCGAAAGCGTATCCGATCTCCACCGGCTATGCAGCATCATGAAGATGCTCATCCTGCTCAACGACACCGCCATCATCGAATACGTCGTGACAGACCCCGTGGTTCTGGGTGTCGTTGGGGCGCTAGAGTGTAAGCCGGGGCCCGCGCGACTCGCACATGGCTTTTGCTAACATGACACAGACGATCCAGACTTTCCCCTGCACAAGGCCAACCACCGACAGTATCTCGACGATGAGTCCAAGTTTAAGGAAGTTGTGAAAATCGAGGACGACAACATAAAACGGAAGATCCACTACACATACCGCCTCCAGTACCTCAAGGACGTTGTTCTCGCCCGCATTCTCGACGACCCCACATTCAGCGTTCTCAACTCGCTCATATTCTTCCACCAGGTCGATATTGTTCAACATCTTCAAGCCAATGGCCCGTTTTTGAAAGAACTTTTTGCCATCTTCTCACCCAAAGAGCAAAGCCTGTCGCGGAAGAAGGACGCTGTGCTGTTCATTCAGCAATGTTGTGCAATAGCCAAGAGCCTGCAGGCAAACGTCAGGGCGCAATTATACCAGAACTTCATAAGCAGCGGTCTACTGGAAGTCATTCAGTTCGCGCTCAAGCACCAAGACGCCTCGGTCCGGGTTGCAGGAACAGACATACTTGTGTCTTTGATCGATCACGATGCCCTCATGGTCCGGAGCTACATTTTCAAGGCCATCCAGGAGAAGTCCAAGCCGCTCACTGACACGCTTATCGAACTACTCCTCATCGAAGTGGACTTGGGGGTCAAGGCGCAGATGGCCGATGCCATCAAGATCTTGCTGGATCCTAATGCAAACTCGGCATCTATAGAAGCCCTGGGGCGAACCAACAGCGACTTCCTCGCGAAGATGAGGGGTCAGTTACCGTCCATACCTCAGACAGACTCTTTCATCCAGAACTTCTACGACGAATCCGCTCGAAAGCTCTTCCAGCCTCTCAAAGATCTCGAAGGCCGGGAGTCCAGTAAGTCTCTAGGCCATCTTCCTATGAAAGCAGTGCTAACATCGCATAGTGGATGATGTGTCCATGCAAGAAGTATCCTTGTACGCTCACCTCGTAGAAGTCCTGTGCTTCTTCATTCGCCAGCACTCTTTCCGCAGCAAATACTTCATCCTTTCTGAAGGCCTGGCGATGCGAGTGGCCCAGCTTATGAGATGCCCGGAGAAACACCTGAAACTTACCGCACTCAAGTATTTCCGCACTGTTCTCGGCTTCCATGACGAGACACACAACCGCCAGATCATCCAGCACGAACTCTTTGAACCAATTCTGCAAATATTATTTGACACGATGCCCCGCGACAACCTGCTCAACTCGGCCTGCTTGGAGCTGTTTGAATTCATCCGGCGGGAGAATATCAAGATGATTGTCCAACACTTGGTTGAGACGTACAGAGAGAGGCTGCAGTCCATCACCTATGTCGACACCTTCCAAAATCTGATACTGAAATACGACCAAAACCACGAGCCAGTCACAACTCAGGAGCTCGATAATTCATTCACCAGTGTGGACAGCGACACGCCCGCGCGACATGCCGCAAATATCAACGGCGGCAAATGGGGCCAGGGTCTCAAAGATATGGATGCAGATGAAGAGGCTTACTTTAACACATCGGACGATGAGGATGAGGAGCTTACGTCGGCTGCTAAACTCGGTATCAACGGAGCATCGCCAGTCCGACCTCTTGTCAACTATCCAGATGACGATGCAGACGATGCTGATATGGATGATCTGGCTACCCAATTGCCCGCCTCTGCCCATAAAATGTCGACAGCAACGCAAACTCCGGAAGAGTCTACGACATCACCAAGCTCGACTTCCGCAAGCTCTACGCCGGAACGTATATCGGAAAAGCGTCGCCGAGAGGAAGATGAGGAGGATGAGCTTCTTGCGAGCATATCTACATCTGCAGGTCCAAAGCGTCGCGCCTCGACAAGTAGCAATGCAAGTTCTGGAAGTCTGCGGAACTTGCGCAGGAAATCACCTAGCGTGAATTCTGGTAAAGATGGTGGAACACCCAAGAAGATATCATTATCTATCCCACTAAAGAGTAGTGGGGAGGGTGGCGAAAACGAATAGTATCGCATGCCCCCTCGGCCACTAGCAACAAGACGAGAAGCAGGATATGTGAAGGGAATCCACATTCCTGCTGCGCAACGCGCTTTTAAACTGCCCTAAAAGATACCCATTTGGAAACTTGGGGAGACAGACGACGTTGTATGAAATGGGTTATACGGGATTTTTGCTTCTTCATGCAAATGTTTTTCATCGGGTAGCGGCATTGCGAAGGTGTAATTGTCTAGGCGTTCAGTGTCTTCACCATTTCGGCGAGCGGAACGGGTTGGGACTGGGCATGATGGGATGATGCGCTGCGTGTCGGATTATCACCGTGCGTTTGGGTGTTGGATTTTCTGTGTATGATCAAGGGCATCTGGCCTGTGTACTATACCTCAGAGTCTTCGTACGGGAATGTCAACTCGTATCCAAGTCATCGACGTGATTTCATTAGCATTCGGTGAGGTCTCAGTTAGGATGCTAGTACAAGGCCGCTCGTTGGACATGACGTTCCTTCGCGTTACTTTAGCGCGTTTGGCCCCGCTTGCCTTTTACACTAATGCGATAACCCACGTCGGCGTCTTCCACCTGCTTTGCCTCAGCCTTGCGTCTCGATTCCATCAGCGTCTCAAGGTCTCTCACAGCTGCTGGAGGCGCAACGCAATGTCCGACGAGCAGCCTTCAACTCACCTAGATACGACAAGTACATTAAACGAAAACTCCCTCATGCCACCCAAACCACCAACGCTCACATTGATCCTCGCCGCCACCCCAAGCCTTGGCATAGGAAAAGATGGAGTCCTGCCATGGCCGCAACTGAAAAAGGAAATGGGCTTCTTCGCACGCGTAACAAAGCGCACTACACCCTCTCTCTCGACCGATGGGAGTAGAAAAATCAACGCCGTGCTCATGGGACGCAAGACATGGGAGAGCATACCGCCTAAATTCCGGCCGCTAAAAGACCGCTTGAACATTGTCATCACATCCAGCCCCGAAGATTTCACCGACAAGCTAGACAAGAAAACAGACGTAGAAGGACCAATGGTATGCTCTGGCATCGTGGACGCAATCACCCAGCTCGAGCGCCAGGACAAGACCACATGGCCTAGCCAGAATCTTGAACTCGACAAGATCTTCGTCATTGGAGGCGCGAGCATATACAGGACGGCGCTTGAACTGCCGCAGACGAAGCGCGTGCTGCTCACCAAGATCCAAAAGGAGTTTGAGTGCGACACTTTCTTTTCTGTGAACTTGGAGGAGGCTATGGTGTGGAAGAAGGCTGGAAAAGAGAAGCTGGAGGAGTTCACGGGGGAAGAGGTAGCTGATGAGGGGATTGAGGAACAGGGGGTTAGATTCCAGTTTCACATGTATGAGCGTGAGTGAAATCTGTGGGGGTGAAAGAGAGATAGAGTTGGGTTTGGGGAGCAGTGACGTATTTGAGGAAGGCACGAGCAAGGAATCACTCTCACCTTCACCTTTAAAGGGATCTCCCATTTCCATTCATCAATCAATCACCCAGCTTAATCCTCAACCCCTGCCCCTCGCTTTCCCAACTCTCCTATTCCCTGACCCCAAGTCTAAAATGCCACAACCCGACATGCCCACCCGCACAGTGTGGAACGAGCTATGGGAGGCACGTAAGTATCCTTGTCCCGAACCTATCCCCCTCTCCTCCCCAACCCTTTTTTCAAACTCATATCATAATAGACCCCATCCTATACACGACACTCAACCTAACCACAACAATCAACACTACGCTCCTCTTCCTCTTCCTCATCGCCTTCTTCTCCACCGCCTACGATGCACTCTGCATCTGGTTGGGCCGCCGAATACGCCAAAACCACACCTACAACACCTACACGACCATCAACGGCAGCAGCAGCGGCGGCGCAGTTGAAACAGCGCCATATCCATATGGCATACTATCCCACCTCGCCCGTACGCGCAGCACCGCCCTAGAAACCGTGTACGCCAAAGCGGCATTCCATGCCTCACTGTGTCTCAGCCTACAGTACACGACCAGCTACTTAATCACGCATGGCGCCCGCATCCTAGCTTCTGCTTTTACTCTCGAGCGGAATGCGCCGCGCAGGCAGTGCGCCCGGCTGCTTGAACGCGGGCTAGAATGCGACGCTGCGTTGCACTTTCACGACCCGCTTCTCGTCCTCGCTGCTGCTGGTGTTTTGTGCGCGGTTCGCGGGTTCGAGCTGCATGTCGAGCTGCCGAACCGGGCTCGTCGGGCGCGGCATAGAGATGGCGAGTATAGTCTGGGGTTCCTACGCTTGATGGCCAGGTCGCGGGGTGTGGTGCAGACGGCTCTTGCGGTGCCGAGTACAGTGGTTTGGGTGTATAGTCGTATTTCGAGGGATGAATGGCGGAAGTGTGGGAAATTGTTGCTCCTTCAGGCGTTTGCGTCGCTTGGTGTTTTTGTCGTGGGGAATGCGGTTTGCGCTGTTGCTGCGCTGCCGGTAAGTCGCCGTGCTTGTTTATTGGGGCATGTTTGAAAGGAAGGGGGAAATGGCTGACGTGTAGAACTAGGACTTTCAAGGGACGATGGAGAAGTTGCATGGGTCGGGCATCACAGGTAGAAAGAGAGTCTGATACATGGCAATTGTCGCACAGGAACGAGCTCTAGCAACTTCTTCGATTAGCATCATACCCGCCAAGCTAGTGTAGACATGGCATTCATGTCACAATTACCTCCAAGTAGAATCAAACCAAAACGTGAGCGAGTCGAGAGTCGAGCAGGAAGTCCGCCCAAACCACTACCACACACGCCCGTCCTAACCCATGACCAAATCCCAAGCCGCCTTCGCACTCATAAGCACCATGGTATAATGCGCCAAAATCCCCACCGCACCCCAGTACCGTCCCTTGCCTCCATTCTCCGCGCTCCTCGTATACCCAATCGCATACGCCACACGATTCACGCTCCACAAACCGCCCAACACAGCCGCGGCAACCGGGTGCCGGAGCCCCGTAACAAGCATGGCGCCGAGGGCGGTAACGTGGTTCTCATTGAAGTTCTGGTGCGCGCGCTGTGCCGCGTTGAAAGCGAGCATGGCGGATTTGGCGGCGGGGGTGGGCGCGGATTGCACCTGTTCGAATGAGGCGTATTCGAACGGGTACGGGATCTGGGCTGCTTTGCGGAAGGAGCCGACGCGGCCGCCGAGCCAGGAGGCGGTGAAGAAGGTCGAGACGGCGGCGGCAAGGACGTAGCTGTTGGAGAGGTTAGAATGGGGGGTGAAGAGGGGTAAGGGGGTGAAAGGGAGGAATGGTTGCTGGTGCTGCAAGCTGGGAAGGGGGGATTGCGACGTACCCGTACTCATCAGGGACCTGAATAATCGCCATGATGTCTATCTTTTGTCGTTTGTAAGGTTTGCAACGTGTATTCGTGTCGATTATGTGTCTCCTGCTTCAATCGTCGTCGTCGTTGTCTGTTGCTTTTTTCTGCTCAACTGCTTCTGCTCAATGGCCGTTGTCGTCGAAGATGCCCCCTTTTATACACGTAATGCTGCACTCCACTCTTTTTTCTTCTCAATTGAAACCCCAATAGAAACCGGTAGAAGTCCTGTGTTCGGTCCCCAACTACAATGTTCTGTGACGCGGACGAGTTTCAGCGGGGCTCCGCTTAGGCCTGCCAGTCAAAGGGTCCGTGAGTTCGTTGGCGCAACATCGCGCCGCTGCGGAATACCGCACCTTGGACAAGATGGCTGCTGCCTTGCGTCTGCTGTGTTGCACAGCGCCATCAGGGCGGTAGGGCAAGACATCTATTCCGCAATAGAGTGTCAGAGCGATGCAGGAGGTGTGGGTTGTGCTGCATAAAATGCGCCATTTGCCGGGTGAGCGAGCTCATGTTGCGTAAGCTGCATTTGAGCGCCCTCGAAGGTCTTTCGCGCATGGACACCAATGGCCATTTAGAGGATTGTTAGAAGAGTTCAGGCGTAGATTTGATTTCGATAGCGCAGAAAGGAAATGGCAAAAAGTATTAGAGAGAAGAGGTCATGTTGATACTTTGTAGGCGCGTTGACAGATTAGTAAACTTATGTTCTTAGTGGCATTTCGTGATTTTGAGGGCTCATGACGACAACGCGATTGCTTACTGTTGCGACACGAATACGGATATGGGGAAGTCAAGCTTGGCGTAAGACGGATCGAGAGTTCGATGGATTGCCGTCTATCGACTCGGGCTGACTCTGTCCCCGACCCGCATAGATTGATGTGTTCTCCTTGTCAAGCATGGTAAGAGCGAAGAGCGAAGGAAGAACTTTTTTTTCTTCAAATTGGAGGTGTATTTCATTCATATGCATTCACGCGTACATCCGTCCAGAAATCAATCCAGCAAGCATAAGCCAATCCTCACGATGCCATCATTGCACATAACCCCTTCTCCCTCTTCATCAACACCCACTCGCAGTCACAGCCCTCACAGCCACACCCTCAATCCGCTTCTTATACACCGTCATCTGATGCTTGAGCAAATCTCCATAAACAACCTTCCTCAACAAGTCGTCGTCGACTGTTACAGCCTCCACGTCGTCATCACTCTTACTCCCCACTCGTTGCCGCAACACGACTAGTCGGCCTGCAGGCGACAGCGTGCACGCCGGTATCGGCCAAGCGGGAAGCGTCGAAGCCGTCGAATTGGTATTATTCGTTTGCAACGAGCTTTTGGAAGGCCGGGTGAGTCGGGGTGCAAAGCCGTGTTTGGACTTGCATTTCGGCGGAGAAGAAGAGGGTGCGGCCGAGACGTTGGTCTTGGACATGGATGCCATTGTTGAGGCGATGTTAGAAGCGACGGTGGGTGCTGGACTGGCGTACAGCTTAAGCAGGCTGCGGAGTACGCCCTTGTCGGCTCTCGGAATAGGATCACCTTCGTTAATAAAGCCGTAGAAAAGGCTCTTCCTGTGCCGCTTGTCTTCGGGCTTCTTGAGCGGCCGCAGACTGACGGGCGGTGCACCGAATGTGATGCAGTGCACGCGCTTGAAGAAACTAGTAAGATAGTTGAGCTCAGACTCGATCTTGGTGCTCATCATGTGTGCGTAGAGCAGCGCGGCTACAGCTCCGCCTGCGGAGTGGCCGGTGATGAGCAGACTGCAATTTGAGCGCGCGGGATTCTCCTGAAGCAAGACTTTGAGCCGTTCCGCAACGGGCTTGACCATCTTCTTGGCCACATAGAGGAAACCGGCGTGACATAAATTTCCCGGGTCATCAAGAAATTTGCCGGGGCTACTCGGGGCTGAGTTGTAGTTGACAGCCCAATCCATGAATGTCTGACTTCCACGAATGGCGAAGACGATGGTGTTCAGCTCTTCCACGGGTATGGATTTCAAGACCATGGCCTTTGTGCCGCTACGCCAGTCGGCAGGGATGTGGGTCTCCGTCTCAGGATTCTTCTTGGTGCCTGGTGGTACATACGCCTTCTCAGAGTACGTTGCCGCGAGACAGATCAAGGGATAAGTGGGTAGGTACACCTTGAAAGGTGGTAGATGCGGGGGCAGTCGCGAGTTCGCATAGAGCCATACTTTGGAGAAATGGTTCGACTTCCTCTCACTACTAGGCTTGGGGTATACCCCTTCCCGGACCGGGCGTCTAGATTCACCGAGCGGCGGACTCGGCCTTTGATCCTCTTGCTGCTGCTCTTCGCTCATTTCCATCATCAAGTCCTGCTCTTCTCCACTAAATTTATCGTCATCGATGCTAGTAATGACGGTGTCGAACTTGGAGCTGATCATATCGTAAAGAGCAGCCCCGCGACACAAAGTCTGCATGCTCTTGGTGGCGACAGCAGCCGTGGGACGCTCGATGTAGTTCGAGGTCAAATTAGTCACACTCTTTCCGGCCATATCGCGGAGGTTTGTATACGATTTGGCGGCCATGCGGTCGAGGCTGTCCCATTGTTGTTGGAATGGGCCTTGACCGCGGGGCTCGTGAGGTGGCGGGGAAGCAAAGCGGATGGTTGATTGACTAGCATAAGGCTGGACAGGCTGCGGAGGCGGAGACCAGTACCGCGGCACATCCTGGGGGAAGGCTCCAGGCATCTGGTTGTATCCCGGGCGTTGAGGTGGACTCGCCGAATAGCTAGGTAGGACTGGCGGCGAGCTCGTAGCATTGGGGAAGTAGGACTGCTGGTGTTCCGTGTAGTGAGGAGGACTCTGTGGAGCCGGCTGAACCGCTGGTGCAAAGTCCTGCAGGTACATGTTGGACACGGCCGGGCGCGGCTTCCTGGACGACGATCGCGTCTTGGGGGTCTTTGATGACGACCGCTTCTTCCTGCTCCTCCGCTCCGTCTCAGTCGCATGCGCCATCTTCTCCCTGTCCCTCCCCAAGATATGGTGTAATTTCGCAAAAATGATGGGCGAGGCTTCGTTATCGCGTGCAAGGCTTGGTGTGCTCTCAGCGCGGTAGACGTCGTCTGCCGGATCGCGACGTATGCCAAGTCCTAGTCATAGCCGCTGCGACCTTCCACCGACGTTACGCTGCTGGGGCGTGCATAGAGGGCGACTGTCCTTGTTCTTTCAAAATGAGGGTGTGGTTTAGTCAGGCTGGGTTTCAAAGACGCTGAGACAAACAAAGCTCAGGTCAAAGGTGAGAGAGTGAATGGAACCGTCTGGAGTCGGAATGGGCGAGGCCGCTTGTTAAGGGCGGGACGCTGGCCAGCCATGCAGGTCCAACCTGGAAGCCGCGGCATAGCCACTCCGCTAGCCTTTCACTGGCTGCTTACCCAGAAGAGTTTGTGATTGGGGGGTACTGTCTTGGCGCTGCACGTACCAGGCCATGCAGCCAGCACTGCATGTATCCACTATCTGCAGTCCAAAAGCCCGTCCAGACACGTCGTGTCCAACTCCGAGGCCGAGATGATGCATTGGTAATAGCGCGAGGGTATCGGTGAGGGAAAGACTTTGTTGTTTGATTTTCACGTACCTGACGCCAACACTCCCCACAGGTCCGATGAACGGCCGGCTGACTTGCCACATGACAGGATGCCGTCATAGCCCTAGCACCCCCCCATTGTAATCATCAAGATGGGATCGAGGTCGAGGTTCATGGCTCGAGTGCATGTCTAAAATCAGTGCGAAACGTGGCGCCGAAACTCAATTCGACAAGGCTATCTACCATGGCCACCAATGAAGCTGTCTTGTTCCTCTTCTGGGGTACCAAGTAGACCCCTCTCTTCACTCTCTTCGTCGTCGTCGTCTCTCTCTTCTCGGAGCCCTCCCCTACTCACACCTATGCCTGCACCACCTTCTTCTCGCTCTTCCTCCATACCTTCCATTACATACCAAACATCCTTCTTGGTGAGCAGCCCTTTCAGTGTGCCTCGATCAGTGAACAGGACATAGCGCAGGCCCAGCTTTTGAAACATGGATACCGTGAGCTGAAAACTAGCCTTGGCGTTCAGTGTGATGGGCGTTTGATCCATCCACGGCCGAAGATCGAGAGACGTTGTGGGGTCTGAGAGGGGTTGATGGGAGAAGTAAGCTTCCGTCTCGGGAGCTAGGTTTCGCGGCGGCATCAGAGCAGCTTGAAGTGCGTATTGCAGCTCAGTTCTCGAGATGTAGCCGAGTAGCAGCGCATCGCGACTGTTGTCAATCACCGGAAAACCGCGGAACCGATGGTGAGACAACAGCTCACGGAGTGACCCGATACTATGTCCAATTGCAGTGATAGCAGTCAAGTCTTCGATGCGCGTCATGACATGACTTGCGCTGACATCGGGAATGGAGCTGCCGTTGTCGTCGCGATTGTCGAGGAAGGGGTACCCTTTAAAGTGTATCCAGGACTCGTAGATTCCGCGTGGGGAGATGGCATCGCCAGTCCATTTACTGATCATGACTGCAATCATAATGGGCAAAACATACGTGAGGGCTCCAGTGAGCTCGAACATGATGACTACAATCGAAACGGTCATACGCGTCGTTCCCGCGAGCGCCGATGCCGCGCCGATGATGGCGTAGGTCCCCGGTGTCACACAGGGAACGTCAGGTTCGCAGGACTGGAAAAAGAAGAGAGAGGGCCAGGCATTCTGGACCACCTCCATAGATAATCCTACTGCACGGCCAAAGAGACCACCGATAGCCATGGAAGGAAGGATGATGCCGGCTGGGATCTGCAGACCAAACGTGAAGCTGGCAAGTATGACGCCCAAGCCAGACGATATGAGTAGAAGAGCAAGGACGCCCGTATTTGCTTTGCCGGATTTGCAAAGACCTAGCGTGTCCTCGGTGAGGTCGGCGCATTCGGCGAAAAGAACATGGACAAGCTCCGAGGCTTGGGCGCGCATGAACTTGATGGGGAAGTTGACGAGTGCCGTGATAAAGGATACGATGACAACCTCTGTCACCGGCCCTTTGAGGTATTGCCGATTCTTTCGCCATTCAGCAACGCCCATGTTGAGCTTGATGAAGAAGCCTCCGAACAGTCCACCCAGAATTCCAAGGAACACAAAGGGCACAAGCTCAAAGTCATGCCAGCCACTGTGATATGTGACCTGGTACAAGACAAGTTTGCCAGTGCGGAATGGGTTGCACGCTTGCAGAGTAACGGCTGCAACCATGGCGCATACAAAACTACTCCACATGGTCTTGTCTGGAAAGTAGTAGGACAGCTGCTCGAGACTGAAGAGTACACCCCCGATGGGTGCACCAAAAGCAACAGAGATACCTGCTGCCGCTGCTGCAGAGAATACTTCTCGCTTTCGTGCTATAAGCAAGTCAATTTATCGTAACCAAAAGGCAGTGTGCGCTGCTAACCTTCGTTGCCGTTGACGGTACTGAATAGCTTCATGACGAGGTTGGCTGAGCAGCATGCTACGTGCACCAGCGGGCCCTCCTTGCCCAGCCAGAGGCCCGACGCGACTGCCAAACACTGACCAGGTTAGCTGCTGACCGGGAAGCCTTCCTCTGTAATGTGTCCTACCAAGCCAATTGTTTTTGTGACCAATGTCCAACCGCCTAGGAAATGGCGAATGACGAATCCGCCTAGGACTGTCTTGATCTCAGGTATACCGCTGTGTTTGGCGTAAGGGGAGAATTCGCGAACCAGCAGGCTAGCACATGCAGCCAATAGTACCTGGTGGCTGTTAGCCCTCTCAGTCTACTCGGATCCAGCACGGCGCCTTTGGCAGCGCACTCACCGAGAAAAGGATGAAGAATATGTATTCGACAACAAATCTTCCGCTAGCACTGCCGATACCCATCGCAGAGCCCCACGAGTTCCAATCGTGGCATGCCTGCTCTTCCTCGATTCCCCAGCAGCAGAAGCTCTTGTTCAGGTAGAATTGTCCGTCTCCGTCGACATTGTGACAGTATCCCGTCTTCAGATCCGCCAGCCAATCGCTCGCGACGTCGATGAAGGCCGCAATACCTCCGCTCAATATACCTGCAGCGACCAGAATGATCCAGACTTGACTGGCATCCGCAAGCTGCTTCACATGCCCCAGGATGCCGCTCGCACCCGTGTACAGGTATCTCAAGCGCTGACGTTCCTTGGCATATTCGAAGATCCAGTCGATGGCAGTGAGGTCATCGTAGCCTACTCGTCGCCCCGGTCCCTCGACATACCAATCTAGCCCGTTGGCATCTTTGGTGTCTTGGAGGTGTTCGCCGGCGCTGCCTGGTGTGTCGAGGTAATTCAGGATCAGCTCGGTTGAGCCATTCGCGCGGTGAGACCGCGGCGTGGGCGACGCGCGATTGCTGGAGGAGGTGAGCGGCGAGGGGAGGAATCGCGCGAAGCCCGAGGCAGAGCCCTGCGTCTTTGGCCTGCGCTTGAAGGATAGTCTGAAGATGCAACTCAGTATCGGAGGCTTGTTAATGGGCATCTGTGTGCCTACTGTTCAGGTAGATCGTGCTCTAATGGATCGTCCGCCAACAGCGCCTCCTCGTCGTTGTGGTCGTCTTGAACGGCTGGCTGCTTCCCGTTCGATGTGCGGCTCGACGATGCGTCGTGTCCGATCGGCGACCGGCTGTGTGAAGAGCTGGACATGCCCTCGACATATGCTCTTTTGAAAGCTTAGGCGCATTGCTCAAGCGATCATCATGGGGAAAGATGGCTTGGCTGGTAGTTGTCGTACCCGCGCCGTAGGGCTGACCCTCGATAAGACAGGTGCAACGAAGAATACGTGGTCTGTGCGCCACCGCGTGGAATCACATGCGAAAACACCCGTCATGCTGGGAAACCATGTCATCTGTCGATATTCATCCATTGGCCTCGACACTAGAAATATCCGTCGTATCCTGCTATCGTACATAGGAAAATTGCCCCGCCTATTCTTGGTTGAAATCGACTACAGCCCTTCCTGCAATCTCCCCGCGCCTCAACTTCTGCACCGCCTCGTTAAACTGGCTCATTGGATACACTGTGTAGATGGGCTTGAGCAGTCCCCGCTTGGCAAAGTCGAGCGTCTTGTCCACGTCTGCCATGTTGCTCACAAGCGTGCCTTGGACAGACTGCTTCCGGAAGCACATTTGGTTCGGGTCCACGTCTATGTGACCAGTACCAGTGGGGGGCAAGCCAATGCACATAACCTTGCCACCAACGCGAGTACCGAGGTAGGATATCGAAGAAGGGTACGTTTGCACAGCAGTGACAAAGACACCATGTGCGCCGATGCCATCCGTCAATCGCACTACTTCCTCGGCAACGTTTTCAACCTTCTTGAAGTCGATAAAGTGTTCTGCGCCCCCCGTTTCCATGCAAAGCTTCTTCTTGTCATCGCCGGTATCGACGGCTATGGCACGTAGGCCCATCGCCTTCGCTAGTTGCACACCTTGTAGTCCAACCCCGCCTCCGGCACCAGGAAAGACTGCCCAGTCGCCCGGTCGCAGTCCCGATTGTTTGATCGAGGTGTAGATTGTCGAAGCTGAGCACATGATAGGTCCAGCTATGTAATCGTTTACTCCGTCTGGTACGAGGGTCGTGTATCTCTCGGGAGAAACTACGTATTGTCTGTATGAACCGTCGATCATCAATCCAGTCAACACAGCCTTTGCGCAGTAGCATTCATCACCCGTACGGCAAAGCTCACATGAGCCGCAAGTGTCTTGGATTGGCTATGACATGTCAGCGATCATGGCCCAAGAATGTAATTCGCTGATGCCATCAGGGTCTGCTCACCTTGTAGCCCGCACGCATACCTGGCTTGAGGTTCTTGACCTGATCACCAACCTTCACAATGACTCCTGAACCTTCGTGTCCAGCACACCTTGTCCCGAGGTCGGACATCTTCGGCGTAGCCCAGTCATTGAGCATAAAGTGGATGTCTGAATGGCAGATGCCGGTCGCATTCAGCTTGATGAGAACATCGGTAGGTCCTGCCCAGCCTTGTCAGTATGCTTGGATCCGAATCGGCAGCGTCATATGCATACCACACTCTGGAACTGGAACATCTTGCACTTCGACCCGAAAGTCTGGTCCTTCATTGACCACAACACCGGCTTTGCAGGTCTTGGGAATTTCAAAGGTTTGCGTCTTTTGATCTGCCATGATGATAGAGTAATAGACCGTAAAGAGAAGAGTCCAATGCGATTGTATCTGAAATAAAAGAGGATGCTAGATGAAGCTAAGGAACTCTAGCTGACCAGCGAAAGGACCATATATCAACCCCTCGGTATATCTCTACCCCTCTCTGCGACGGCAGGTCCATAGCTACCCCAAGAACTTTGGGGGATGCCGAATGAAGCGGAGACGGCCCTACTATTGGTTCCTCAAAAAACAAGCCAATAAAATGTGGGTACTCTTCTTGTCCGCAGTTGCGAGCTCAGCAATCGCTCAGTAGGAGAAGGATGGAACGACGACTCATCTCCTACGAATCGATATCCACAATTCGGGGGCGGAAGGTTTCCGCGCCGCTGGCTGGCGAAAATGGCAGCTGGCGGCGATTGCTGGAGTCGAGCGTGGGCAAGGTGGTTAGGATTCCCCATAGTTGAGGCGCATGCCGAGGCGCGATGCGGGGGGATGTACGTGGGGTCGCCGGATTGGTAGTGATGAGACGGCAGCAGGCGGACCGGTAGTCGACCACGCCCGTATATGAAGATGCCCCTCCGCAAAAGTTAAGGTTTGTACACAAGGGACGGCTACCACTTCTACCGAGTACGTACCGACGAACGCGCAGACGTGGAAGACATGCTTTGAGAATGGAGGAGCCCCATACGTTCTGGCGACGGATGATCTGTCGTCCCACAACGACCCAAAGTCCTTGACCAAGCTCCTTCTTCGAGGGGACTACATAGACGTCTAGATTCTTCTTGTTACAGATCCGATGATGATGACTTTTCTTCACGGAGTGGCACCGGCATGGCGTCGAAGCATCTAGCGACTTCTCGCGCCTCTAGCTACTCTTTGTACATGCGTATGCGGCCATGGCGATTACGCGATGCGGTATGGTGTGGCAGCACCGATGATGTGTGCATGTCTGGGGTGCTTACTCAAATTCGCTGTCTGGCCTGTCCAGCACATCAAGCCGCCGATTTCCGCCATAGCTTCACGTGGCCTCGGTGCCATTAGCCGTCACGTGAACGCGCGTCGGCGAATCAGAGCACAGGCGTTACATATGTATCCACGACGATGATGCGGTTCCGGTTCCGAAAGCGGGGTCTTGGGAACCCACCTGCCACCTGACAGCTTTGTGCAATTGCGCATGGCAGCGACAATTGTGCAGCGACACGGGCGACAGTGTACGGGGAGCGCAGCGAGCCGCACAAATGGAAAGTCGGTGCATTGTCATCATCGAGCTCCATTGTCGAGCTCTTGGGCAAAAAGAGCGGAATAGTGGGGTGACTGGCCGTCATGCTAGGCAAAATGGAGCTACCAGATGCGGACCCACCGTCGATTGCGGGAGGGGAGGTGCTGTTGGCCAGAACAGGTGCTTATGAATGCCCCGCTACTTATATACCCAGATATCGCTCCCGGCAGCGACTTCTGCAGTTTGTCATTCAAACACCCCCCTCCAAAACACAACACTCATCCACTCATCATGTCTAAAGGCGAGTGTCCCGTCAAGGCGGCCAACGTTGCTGGCGCCGGTACCAGCAACGCCGACTGGTGGCCAAACCAGCTCAGAACAAACATTCTGCGCCAACACGACCCCAGACAGAACCCTCTCGGTCCCGACTTCAACTACGCCGAGGAGTTCAAGAAGCTCGACTACGATGCGCTCAAGAAGGACCTCAATGCCCTGATGACCGACTCTCAGGACTGGTGGCCTGCCGACTTTGGCCACTACGGCGGTCTCTTGCAAGTTTAGCTCTCAATTGACTTGGGCCTGCTCTGCTAACAATGGCAACAGCATCCGAATGGCATGGCACTCGGCTGGAACATACCGTGTCACCGACGGCCGTGGTGGCGGTGGTGAGGGACAGCAGCGTTTTGCTCCTCTCAACGCCTGGCCCGACAACGTCTCCCTCGACAAGGCCCGCCGCCTTCTCTGGCCCATCAAGCAAAAGTACGGCAACAAGATCTCGTGGGCTGACCTCATGCTCCTCACTGGAAACGTCGCTCTTGAGTCAATGGGCTGCCCAACTTTTGGCTTCGCCGGTGGACGTGCCGACACCTTCCAGTCCGACGAGTCCGTCTACTGGGGTGGTGAGACCGAGTGGCTCGGTAGCGACGTTCGTTACGCCGACGGTGCAAAGGGCGTCCAAGGCCAAGGCGTCATGGACGGTGACCAGCACAAGGTCGACTCCAAGGACCCTCACACATCGAGAAACCTCGAGAAGCCATTGGCTGCCGCACACATGGGTCTTATCTACGTGAACCCAGAGGGTGAGTGATTTGTAGACTGTGCCTATTTGCCCGCGACTAACAATTCCAGGCCCCGAGGGTGTGCCCGACCCAGTCGCGGCCGCGCACGACATCCGCACAACCTTTGGCCGTATGGCTATGAACGACGAGGAAACCGCTGCCCTCATCGTCGGAGGCCACTCTTTCGGAAAGACACACGGCGCTGCTCCCACGGAGAACACTGGCCCAGACCCCAACTCCGAGGACCTCTCCACACAAGGCTTCGGCTGGATGAACAAGCACGGTCGCGGCAATGGCCCCGACACCATCACCAGTGGTCTCGAGGTTACCTGGACCGGCACACCCACCAAGTGGAGCAACAAGTACCTCGAGTACCTCTACAAGTTCGAGTGGGAGCTCGAGAAGAGCCCTGCTGGTGCCAACCAGTGGGTCGCTAAGACGGACGAGGCCATCATCCCAGATGCCTTTGACCAGAACAAGAAGCACAAGCCCAGGATGCTTACCACTGACTTGTCGATGCGCATGGACCCCGCCTATGAGAAGATCACCCGTCGCTGGCTCGACCACCCCGAGGAGCTCCACGACACTTTCGTTCGTGCCTGGTTCAAGCTTCTCCACCGTGACATGGGCCCCCGCTCCAGGTGGCTCGGTCCCGAGGTCCCCAAGGAGGTCCTCATCTGGGAGGACCCCGTCCCCCAGCCTGAGAGCGACATCATCGGCGACTCTGACATCCAGACGCTGAAGAAGCAGGTCCTTGACGCTGGCATCGAGCCCGCTAAGCTCATCCGCACTGCCTGGGCTTCAGCAGCTTCCTTCCGTGGTAGCGACAAGCGTGGTGGTGCCAATGGCGCCCGCATTCGCCTCGCCCCCCAGAAGGATTGGGAGGTCAACAACCCCAAGGAGCTCGCTGAGGTTCTCAAGGCTCTTGAGGGTATCCAGTCCAAGTTCAACAGCGGCAGCAAGAAGGTTTCTCTGGCTGACTTGATTGTCCTCGCCGGTACTGCCGCGGTTGAGAAAGCTGCTGGCGTTCCAGTTCCTTTCGCGCCCGGCCGCACCGATGCCAGCCAGGAGCAGACCGACGCCCAGTCGTTCGAGCACCTCGAGCCCGTCACCGATGGTTTCCGTAACTACGGCAAGGGCACCGAGCGCGTCCGCACCGAGCAGCTCGATGTTGACAAGGCCCACCTCCTCAGGCTTACTGCACCCGAGATGGTTGTCCTCACTGGTGGTATGCGTGCATTGAACGCCAACTGGGACGGCTCATCACACGGTGTCTTCACCAAGCGCCCTGGCCAGCTTACCAACGACTTCTTCATCAACCTCCTTGACAACAACACCGAGTGGAAGGCGACTGATGCCAGCAAGGAGTTGTACGAGGGCGTGGATCGCAAGTCTGGCCAGAAGAAGTGGACCGCCACCCGCCACGACCTCGTCTTCGGTGCTCACCCCGAGCTGCGCGCCGTTGCCGAGACGTACGCCTCAGCCGACAACACGGACAAGTTTGTCAAGGAGTTTGTTGCTGGGTGGGAGAAGATTATGAACAACGACCGCTTCGATCTCAAGAACAAGTCGGTGAGTGCACAATCGAGCGTCACAAGCAGGCCTCGTTTGTAGAGATGTCACAAACGAAGCTGCCTTTTTCCAAAAGTGTTTGTTTGTTGCGATTTCTGCACATGCTCTACTACCTTCTATACCCACTCCTTGCACACACACATACACACACACAAACACACACAAAAACACATAGACACAAGCATGTCTTGTGGGCAACCGAAAAGACGAAATAAAAAGCATGCTTCGTTGGTTTGTGTCCACTCACTGACGATTGTTTGATAGACTTGATACCTAAATAGCGTGCTGTAGGAATAGGCAGATAGGATATATATATGAGAAATGAGATGACGAGTATGAAGATTACTTCAAGAACACAACGAATACAATCATGTGACATTTTCCAACCTGTGCTTGTCCTCGTTCTTTATAATGAGTGTGATTTAGAAAGGGTGTTAGGGAGCTGAAGCTACCATGGAGATGGCAAAGGGTGCATAATGTTCAAACTATCCATCATCGTGAATGACGAAAGGGGACGGCACAGGGAAAGAAGTATATACGAATGAGGAGGTTTGGCATTACAGGAATTCCAAGAAGATGGAGAGAGAGAGAGGAAAATGCTTGATAAAAACGGAAAAGTGCGCGGAAAAGGCAGCAAAAAAAAAGGGCCCATTATTAAACGTTATTCATTGTCCATCATGTCATCATACAGTCTAAAGGCTTTGGCAGGTCCAGAAAATGGGTAAACAGGGGAGAAGTGATTATGAAGCTACTACAACATAATAGTATGCAGCGATTGCGCCACCGAGGAAGATTGCCGAGGCACTGGACAAAGTCATGTTAGCGGGATTCCAAGTTGATCAAAGAGGGGTCATGTTAGAGAGAGAGAGAGAGGAGGAGGAGGAGGAGGACGCCACGAGCTACATACTCTGGGTGACCCCCAAAGGAGAAAAAAGAAAAGGAAAAGAGGTTGTGGGCTCACCTGGCTCGTTTCCGATCGCCGACGCAGGCGGTCAAGAAGCGACTTACGGACCCAAACACGATGCGGAAGAAGTATTGGAGAAGGTTGTCATCGTCTTTGTTGTTGTTGTTGTTGTTGTTGTTGTTGTTGTCGGGTTGGTGTGCAAGAGCCGAGGAAGATGGTGGTTTGGTGGCTTTGTCCTTGATGGTGGCGGTGGTGTCGCTGATAGTGGGCGAATTCACGTCTGCTTTCCGTGAGGATTCCTCGACTAGATCTCTGCGCTGCCGGAGACCCGAGTCTAGGTTGGCAACATGGTCGGCTGCCTCGGTGGTGGTCATGAATTCAGACCTGACTGGAGATGTTGCAGAGCTTATGACCTGGGTCGGTGTGGAGATTGCATCACCAAAGGCATTCGCAACGTGCGGCCCGTCCTTTGCACCATCGTGCTTGTTGACACTTTCAGCTTCGCTACTGGACTCCCTTGTATGTTCTTCTGACTCGTCTTTAGTCTGCATGACATGGACCAGCTGCTTGTTCTCGCCGGGTATAGGCGTAGCGTACGGAACGCGGGCGGGGCCTGATGGTGAACTAGGTATACGAGTGACTTTTCGGCCAATGTAAACAGGCGACGGCAGGCTGTCGACATCTCGGTTTTCCTCGTCATCTTCATCGCTATCGTCTGCTTCGGGCACGGAGGCCAAGGAGGCATACGATTTGACTGGTACCAGATCGACTGAAGAACATGCTTGCGACAAGACAGATGATTGGGGCGAATTAGGTCGTTCATGGGTTGAATCATCTTCCGGGAGGCTGACGCCAATGGATGCGACGCGCTCAAAGATCAGATCACGGTTGGTAGGAAAGCGCTCTAATGACGGATCGTTCAGGTCTTCGTCTTCGGCGTCTGTTCGCGGCATTCTATGAGGAAGATTACTGTTCGTGCGTGTCCTCCACATATCATGTCGTCCAGGCCCGCTGAATAGGTTCCTAGCGCCGTTGGTCTCATAACCGAAAGTAGGCTCTTTTTCGAGCGAAAATGGGACATCGTCTTGGGAATAGTCAGAGCCGGGCTTATCGGGAACTGCGGCCTTGCGCTCATGAGGAAGGAGAGGGGCGTCGTCGTCGTGTCCCTCTGGGTAGTCATCAGATTCGTCATCACCATAAGGACCGTAATGCTGTGGCTCTTCTTCGGCGGGATAATCACTCTTAGTTACCATCTCGCTTCCCCTATAATCCGAAAAGCCACTTTCGTGTGATAGTAATGGATAGCGGTCCAACTCGTCTCCGCCGTCAGAGTCGGTGGCGATGCCACTATCATCATGCAAACCCGTCTCGTGCGAGAACAGTGGGGCGTGTTCAGCATCTTCCCCGTCAGACTCTGCTTGGAGAGGAAAGGGCGGTCGGCCAGCCATGTCGTTGTTCCTGTCTCTGATGCCGGTCTCATGACTGAGCAAGGGCGCAAGATGCAGCTCGTCGCCTTCATCTAGCTCCGAGGGCGTATCCATGGCGTCTCCAGAACTGGTATGATCGGCCGAGGACTGTGTTGACTCCTCCTCAATGGTGTCCATGGATGGTACCGGCGGTGGCTCGTTGGCTTGGAAAGATTCGTGGCGGAACAAGGGTGCTGCTTGCTCCTCGTCGGTGCCAGGCTCGACGTGGTGCTTGGGCGCGCTGTTGAGTTTGTGGGGCGATGCATCTGCAGCTCTCTCGTCGGTCTTGTCCACTACCACAGATGGGACTGGAACACTAGGCAGCTGATCTTGGTCCATGGTGCTGTCTTTGCGGTTGTCGACCGGCTTCGAGACTGGCTCATGGGTGGCATCTGGGATGGATGTTGCTGGCTCGGCGTCGCTGGCAGGCTCGACATGGATGACGTTGTTGTGAATGCCTTGGTCATCGGCAGCTGCGAGGTGTCAGCGGATGCAGGAGGGAGGCTGCGAGCAGACATACCAGTTTCCTTGGACTCGTCCAGAATCCAGTCGTGTTCGCCGAGGCGAATCTTGTACTGATAACTTCCTTGGGCCACATGCTTGAAGGTTTTGGTGAAGATGAGGTTGCCGGGCCTTGTCTCGTCTTCCTCTGCGTCCATCTCTAGCGGGGCCCATCCGCTGAGGGAGGTGGTGACATAGACGGGCGGTTGCACACCCGTCCGGGAGAAGACAATGGTGGCGTCAGTGGCCATGATGACCTCGGAGGGTGAGGGTATGCCAGCCCAGGACGACAAGACGGGAAGCGAAGCGACGAGCGTGTGGATGGGTATAGGGTCGGCGAAGTGACGGAACAGGCGCGGGCTTGGAGGGGTAAGGGTAGGGTCTGCTGGATGAGGGATGTCGTCAGTGGTTGAAGATGATGGGGTCCTGCCAGGCCAGAAAGCGTGTAGAGGGCGGGAATGGGGGGTGCTCGCTCACTCCACGGCGAGACAAAAAAGTAGGTGTGGTGCAGAGGAGGGGGAGCAGCTTACCGTGCAGTGGGCTGATAGGATGGCGCTGGCGGCTGCAGTGGCAGTGGCAGTGGCAGAGGGGAGCGCCTGTGTGTTGCGCGATAGGGCCTGTGGTGCTTTGTCGTTCCGAGGAAGGCGACAAAGTGTTGAGGCTGCGCTCAGGGAAGGAGCCGCTGGGCTGTTGGGTTGCGGCTTCCCTGTTTCGTTGGGCAAGACACAGGGCACATGCGGAGGGCGTGGGAGCTGCAGCCGTCGCGGTCCAGCGTGGTGGTTGCAATCAATCCTTCCTCCCCGCCCTGCAGTGCTGTCGTGCAGCTCCACACGCCGCCTCCGAGTCGACATGGCCGTCGCGGGCTTCCTTCAAGCTTCAAGCTTCAAGCCTCAAGAGCGACGTGAGTGCAGCGTGTGTGAATCAGCGCTAGGCCTCGCCAGCCACGCGTAGCCTCATCAGGCTTCCTCCACAGCGATCCTCCGCACTTAACCTCTACACGGCGGGGATGCCCTCGGAGCCTCTTCGTCCAACCTTCTACGCTGCAAATACCTGGTTCAGCGCGAACACACCCCTCCATCTGCCTTCCCCGCTCTCCGCATTTTCAGCACGAGTCGCACTCGCATATCTCAACCACTCGCTGCTCGCGATCCCGCTCACGAACCCCGCGTTTTCCTTCGCCTTGGCTTATCTCCATGCCCGGCCTTTCTTTCCTTATTCTCTACCCGCGCAGCAAACCCCGCGCGCCTTCCCCAATCCAATCATTCTCTGCCGCCTGAGCCTTCTGTTAAAAGTTGACCATCATTCTGATCGCATTTGTGCGTTATGGGAATTCATTGAAAACCATTCTATCATTACGTCACTCCTCCGTGTCAAAGCGTGAGCAACGTCCAGCACCCGCGCATCCTTCAGCCGCAGTCGAGCCGTCGTCGGAGAGGCGCGGTAAATATTCACCCCCATCGCGATCGTGAAATAGCCAAGGTGAAGCCGAGAACCTACGACGGAGGACTAGTACACCCGTACACACACCCTTTCAGATCAGCCAATCGAGCATGTGGCTGCCAATTTCTATTTATGCTGTCAAACCTTCACTTTCGAGACAAAAAAAGAGACCTTTCATGCACACCAGCGCCACTAGCACCGGGATGGCCCGTCGGGCTTTTTAGCCTCAAGTCCAATCGCAATCCATCACACCAAACATTCGAACCATCCACCCTCCCTCGCCTCGCCGGTACCTGAGGCCAAAGCCTTCTACAGGTGCCCGACGCCCGAGCTCCTGGCATCGTGGGTCCAAACAAGGTTTCGAGAGGCGTTGCTGCGACAGGCCTCGTCACACCATCACCACCTCACGACACCCAAGTCCAGAATGCGCGCACAGGCCGCGCCTGGCTCTCTTGCTTGCTTGCTTGCTTGCTTGCTTGCTGGCTGGCTGGCTGGCTGGTTGGCTGTCTGTCTGTCTGGCTGTTTGGCATGCTTCTGGAAGGGCCAGACTGGGGTTTCAAGTAGTGCCGCGTCAGATTCATGCCGCAGAAACCCTTTGCGAACCAGCCCTGATCGACCTTGTGGCACACCCTGTGTCGTAATTCTTTTCCCCCGGCTCAGATCTGTATTAGATGTGTGTAGGGCCCGTCTGTGTGGGTTCCTCCTTGCCCTGCTGATCGCCCTCTCGCTTCTTGCTTTTTACTCTCTGATGTTTCCTTCCCATTGCTTGAACCCTTGCGCCGCCGTGTGATTACACCTGCAGCCCCATGTCCGCATTTCCAACTTCGTATCGCTCAATCACGTACCTTGGATGCAATGGGACACATCGTATTTGCGACGGGCCGTGACCAAGGCCCGCTCATTAGTCGGGTTAGTCTGGCCATGTATAGTGTTGCTGTTACATTCGTTGCTCTCCGGTTAGTCGACATCTCGCATTTCCCGCACATTACTGACAGTAGCTAGCTGCTTCACTCGAGGATGCATTGTCAAGAAATTTGGCCTCGATGATCTCTTCATCGCCATTGCGGTCACTCTCGGAGCTGCCCAGACAGTTACCATCATACTACAAGTCGAGCACGGCCAAGGCCGGCATGCATCCGAGTTACATATTGAGCAATTCGACAATATGCTCATGGTAGGCTTCATTTCCACGTCAGGCTCGGGAAATTTGTTAACCGCCAAACAGTACCAGTGGATCAATATGTTGACGTACTTTGTTGGAAACTGGTACAAATCCCACTCTACCCGAGGCGCAATCCAGTGGCTGACGTAACCCCAGGGCTGTGAAGATGAGCATCCTCGCCCTATATTACAGGATCGGATATGGAAAGCAGGGATTACCGTGGATCATACAGGGACGCGCTGTATGGGCAGTAGCAGGCTTTATGACCGCATTTGGCTTATCCACGTTTTTGGTAAGATTTCACCACACAAGCGCATCATCGTTCCTTATAACCATATGCTAATCAAGTCCTTTACAAACAGTCCCAACTCTTTCTCTGCGTACCCATATCCCGAGTATGGGACATCGCCCACATCAACGAAGGCGGATGCATCGACGTGGCAAAATTCATGACCATATCTGGCGCCATCAACGTCGTGACCGATGTCATGCTTCTCATCTTTCCGCTGCCCTTGCTACGGCTAATGAAGTTCAACCGGAGACAACGCAGTAAGGCGCACCCACAAAGAAATCACTTTCTGAATAATAACTAACGACAACACCCCACCTCCCAGCGGCTCTGGCAGTCATCCTCTCAATCGGCCTCATACCCGTCGTAGCAAGTACCATGCGCCTCTGCGAAATTGTCATGGCAGGCCGTCCCATCTCCCCAGGAAGTAGCTGGCAAGAAGCAGATTTCAGTTGGTGCGTAACTCCATTCCACCACCATCCGCGCCCACACTAACACTTGCACCAGGGGCTGGGCCTGGGTCCCAGTATGGTCTCAAATCGAAGTCGACGTCGGCATCCTCGCCGCCTCCCTCCCCTGTCTCTCCCCCTTACTCAAACAAGTCTTCCACTGCCCCAGTCGCGCCTCCACGCCCTCTGAAGTCCCTACGCTACCGGGTTACCGCGGTAGCTGGGGGGAGAAGGGGTTGGATAGCATCGACGACGATAGCGATGGCGATATGGACAAGGATTTGGAGAAGGGCGGGAAGTGGGACTTTGAGATGGAGAAACGGCTTACGGTTAGGGAAAGGGACATGGGCCAGGCGCTGGACGTCGGGTTGGGTGTGGGTATGACGGCTGGTGGGGACAAGGGTGTGGATAGGGGCATGACGAGTTATTATGATGATAGTCTTTCGGATGTGGAAGAAGAGGATGATGCGGATTTGGATTTGGCTGCTAGAGCGAGTGTTGGTGTGGCCAAGACGGCGGATGTCCAGGTTGTCACGTTGGTCAGGACGGGAGAGCCCAAAGTAGTAGAGTATAAAAAATTATGACACGAAGAGGAAGCAGCTTGCCATTTGCGAAGAGCGATTTGGTTCATCATGATTCGTTACTCATTATTCGTTATTCATTGTTGGCCGCCCCCTCCCCCCCCCCCCCCCCCTTTGTTTTTGGTGTTGTTGTACATGATATTCTATTACAACGACCTCGAAAAGCGTCGTCTCTCTTCTCTTCCCTTCTCACCACCGCCCAAAGCTCCCAAACGCAGTACTAAACTGATCCGCTACACTTCCAGTTAGCCATGCACAACTCCCTCCCCATCACCAGATGTATCGTGACTTACCAAACTGGCCCATACCCTTACACTCACTCTTCTCCGCCGCCTCTCTCGCTTGCGGCAACCACTCTCGAATCTTCTCCTCGCGATCGTGGTGACTCGGATGCGTGCTTAGCAGCGCCGGCGGACCGCCGCCACCAGCCACCTTTTCCATCCGAGCCCACAGCTCCATGGCCGCTTCGGGGCGGTAGCAGCCCTGGGCCATCATGAGCAGGCCGATGTAATCAGCCTCTGCTTCATGTTTACGGGATGCGGGCATGGAGAGGAAGAGGTCGATGAGCATCTTGCCCGAGTAGAGGGATATGTCGAACATGGAGAGGGCGAGGACGCCGAGGAGGATGATGGGTGCGCGGGACATGCGTTCGCTAGTTGTGTCAGCTGGCAGGGAAACCGATGGAAGTTTGACTCGGCGTGTGATATGAGAGGGGGAAAACTCACGCAGTATGATGCGCAACCACATGCGCAATCTCGTGCCCAAGCACCGCCGCAATCCCGTCTTCCCCCCCACACAACGGTAATATCCCCGTGAAAACAAACACCTTGCCCCCCGGCGCCACAAACGCATTTTGCTCCGGGCTATCAATAACGCAAACCTCCCACTGCATACCCTGCAGCCCCTCCCCCTCTGCAAACGGCACCAATCGCTCCAACACCCTCTTCACAGCGCGCACCCGCCCGTCGCTATCGGGTAGTATGCGGCCCCGGTACTCTTGGCGAACTTGTTCGACTGATGATGCCCCCAGCGCTTCTTCTAGCTGTGGCGGAATCATGTTGAAGCGCCGCCGTCCGGACACGGGCACGGATTCGAGGTTGTACAGGTAGATGCCGCCGGTGCCTGCACTAATGATGCCTACGTCGCGGTAAAAGGTTGGGCGCGCCGCCCACCGGAAGAGAAGGCCGGAAAGCCCGCCTGAGGGGCTGGTGAAGCGCTTGTATTGTGGTCCGGTGTTGCGGCCAAAGGGGACTTGTTGGTATAGACGAGTTTGGGACTTTGCGTGTAGAGCTTGGCATTGTGGGTGGGCAAGGCGTGGAGGGCCACGGAGAGAGGTGAATGGCAGTCGTATTCGGTACATTATGGCGGAATCTGGTTCTTTGTTTGTTTGGGGGAGGGGTGGTGTTTTGGCGGTTGGTGGTGGAAGTTTAGCTCGGGATGACGTGCATGTGAACTCCGCGGGAATGCCAAGACTGTGGTCTAGTGAGTGGTCGTGTCAGCCCTCATCACTGTACGTCTTCCCTCACTCATCGAGCTTTTTGGTTCCACTAGAAATTCATTGATGTCAGTCTGAGCGCCAAGCCATGTCTTCCCGGCGTGTTTCGTTTTCTCGGTAAAAGTGCGCGCACGCGTGAAGATCGAAGAAAAAAGCAGGGAGATGATCTGAATTTGAAATTCGTTACAACAGCCAACCCCCGAATGAAGCAGCATATGGCTGGCCTTTCTGGCTTGAGACTAACGTGTGCTCTTGTGTTTCTCAAGGATTCACGTCGCAAGCTAGCACAGATATGACTGCCGAGAATTTACACGATACAGGGCGATATGGGCTTTCATCTGTCAAATCTTTATATTGCACACATTTTAGCATCACCATGTTGACCCAGAAATATCCTTCTCACAGCTCAGTTCCGAGACCTTATACATAGACGTACTCAACGTGGACCTGGACAACGCACGAGTCGTACTCGATTGGAGTAGGGAAGGGGGGAACAACCGCCGCGGAGGTCGAGCATGCTGTCCCAGCCGCCGAGGATTCGTCCTTGGTAGGAGTGGGCGCAGATGTGACGTCGGCAGAGGTAGCAGTCGTGGTCTGAGAAGCAGTGACACCAGCAGAAGAGCCGGGTATGACAGACGACGAGGCAGGCGCAGTGGACGAAGCAACGGAAGCGGAAGACGAGCTGAGAGCCGCGCACGAGGGCAGAGGAGCGACGTTGTCGATCTTAGAAACGAACCAGGACAAGGCTTCGTCAGTGTAGAGCTCAAAGTAGTTCAGATGGTCGGCTACAACGGCGCCACCAGCACACACTGGGTCGCCGGCTGCGCAGTAAGAGCGGAGGACCGGGGCGTAGCGATTTAGGCGGGCAAGATCCGCCGCCTTGCGTGGGTTGGACTGCTTGTTCGCGCCGTCGAGTACGTTGTACGATTGGTGTGCAGTGTGCATGACATCACCCCAGAGTAAAGCCGCCGCAACTTGTTGATGTCAGCACTGGGTTAGAATAAGATATTCCAGGTATACGCACTGGCATTACCGGCAGGAGAAGTGTTGTCAAGACCGGTGGAAACGAACTCGCAGCCTCCAGGCCCACCCAAAACATCACCAGCCACATGAGCACCCTGGGAGTATCCATTGACCACAATGTGCGAGCAGGGGCACTTCTCATTGAACGCGGTAATCTGCGATATTCCGTTGCGGGCACCCTCAGCAACCTGGGCGCAGTAGTCTCCACCAAGGGTGGCGTCAAACTGGATGTCGATGTAATCGCAGCTCTTACCCTCGGCAGTCAACTTGCCGCACGTTGCCTCCACCAAGGGAAAGGTGCGCCCGTCATGGTAAGGCGCATCATTGCCCCGAGCCATGAAAATGACTACATCAGCGCATGTCGCGTCGAGCTTCGGAGGTGTAGTTTGCGCGGTGGCAAGAGCAGTGAAAGCGCCCATGGCAATAGTGTTGCGCATGTTGAACGACATGCTTATTAGGTAATTACGATCAGTGTACATTTGCTAGTAAAAGAGCGTTAAAATGATGACCACAGGTAGGCTTTTTGAGTACTAAAAATGAGTGTATGGGCCGGTTGAGGTGTATGTATCTAGGGCAATCGCATCGCACCAGCGAGAGAGGGCTCAGGCTTTTAATACCCACCGCAATGCGAGCTCGAGATATTTGATTACTTCCAAGACTTGTGCTTGCTATCGCTTACTTCTATAACGCGCTTTTCGTGTGAAATGCATCTACGGGCTTGGTGCCATTCTATCCCTTTTGCCCTGCATGAGTGCCCGTCCATCTGCTGCGGATACTGACAGCCGGGCTTTGATCCTCGGCTGGGGGATTACTAGATGTAGAATAAAGGCAGAGATTACTGTCCTTTGTAGTTAGTGGGCTGCAATTGTCTAGCCGATGGGGGACTGAGACGGCACAGTCATTCCACCGGGTATTCTGCTGTCTTTGATCCACTACCGGGCGCGAGCTGCGGGATCCTTGATAATAGCTGCACTATTTCTATAGAGCTTTCTGTAACGGTTCTCTTGATGGATGTTTTGTGTGCACCTAATGCCATGGCGATCTTCTAATTCATGTTGGGTACCTAGATATCTGGTAGATGCGCGTTCGGAATGTGCCAAGGCCTTCTCTGATCTAGCACCTCTCGGTATAATCCATCACATCTAGGCACGTAGAATTGCATGACAGATGAAAGGGGTTTTCGAAATGGAGGATATGTGGATGAACGGTTCCGTCGCTCCCTTGGACAATGCTAAGTCATTCATTCATAGCTTCAACGAACGTAAAGTAACCAAGTTCCAGCTTCGGAAAATCTCGTCTGCAGGGTCATTTCCATTGTTTGACACACATATTCTATGCCTTAACATGTAATATTTGAGCTACTTCTAGCTACTGAGACCTACTGCAGTCGCTCATCTCCTTCCCTGATAGCCTGACCATAATCTCCTGCGTTTGGCGTTCTCACAATAGTATGCGTATGGTACTTGGCCGGTTCCTTGTTCGTCAAGAAGACGCCTGAGTGATGATCAAACTCTACCAAAATGACCGGGCTCTGGATGCGGAAGTAGAACGCATCGTCGTCGCCAAAGCCACCAATCCAGCAAAAGTACGTCTCGTGGAAGTGTTGCTTTATCTGCTGAAGCTTGATCTCGCGAGCCTTGGTGGGGTGGTAAAGAAGGAATTCGTGACATATGGATAATACGAGGTCTTTTTGCGTAGAGTCCAGCGCGGAAACAAGGATGCCTTCGTATGGCACGATGCGGTTGTCACGAAAGGCGCCACAGCGATGACGTTGGTCATCCGGACCCCAGGTATCAGTAATGAGCTCGTCGCGCTTGCTTTCATCGTTGTTGGAGTTGCCGTAGACTTGCTTCATTCCTTCATCTCTCATCTTCTTGAAGATTTGGGCCTTCTGCTGTTGCTCCGCGGCCAAACTCTGCATGAGCTTAAGACCCAAGTTTCCCTCTTTGTGGAGAATCTCGGTCCCCTTCCATTCGCCCGCGTCAATGATGTTGGGCTCGGCGCCGGTAAAGGAAGGGCTCATTACGACTTGAGATCCTTTGAAGAAACATGCAATGTCGAGATGGTGGCCGTAAAGAAGCCATCCCCATGGGGAAGACGCAGATGTAGAGGGTTTCCCGAAGATGAGAAAATTATACGAGTATTTATTCATGATGTTTGGAAGCTTGACAACCTCGCCGAGAAAGTGGTTGACGCGCATGGCGGATAAGGCTTTTTGATAACCGTCCGGTGATAATGATGCCTCTACCACAGCGAGCATTGCCTGAGCGGTGCTTTCGGGTACTATGCAAATCAGCATAGTCTCGTGGTCATTGCGCAAAGCTCTTCCTACCTTCTTCGAGTCGCAGCCCAAATGGCCTCAACAAGAACTCTGGATTACTCCATGCTCGCCACTCCTTCGCACATATGGGATACGATATCTTCTCCTTTTTTTCATTGTCCAGGCCCTCTAATAGACTTTCGGCTTTGGCGACCGCGCCAGCGACGTCCGCGCCTTCGTCCCGCGCTTCAAAGAGGCCTGATCTTACATTGCCGTCATTCGTCACGCCCTTGTACGGTTCTTCGAACAGCTTCTCCCAAACCTTGGTCAAGTCGTATAACCATGGCGGGGCACGATTGTCTTGCATCGACTGAACATACTCGTAGATGTTTTGTTTTGCAGCTGTCGTGAAGCGCGGACTGTTCAGATCTGGAAGATGGGCCCGGAAACCAGCTGACGCTTGATCGAAGGAGCTTCTTCGTTCCATCGTGTATATGCGATATCGATTCTTCCGTAATTTAGCGAGCGGTTTGCCTCGCGCTTGCTTTGCAACGAATAAGTCGCAGATAAAAGGTCTTCTGGCCCCTGGTACCACTAATAACCCGTCGGGGCACGATACAGCTGCTGCGACAAGGTGTCAGATCTGGTTCCGAAGCCCGTGAAACTATCGTATTGTCCTCCGACAAACTTCGCTAGTCTCAGAGAATCTACCGGATGAACGCTCTTCCTTCTCTGGGATGCAGTACCGTTTAGTCACCCGGTGGTTTGCGTTGCTCCGTCGTATGATCCGAGAATGCGATCGATTGGAGTGATAGTATTTGCTTTTCGTTCTTGCGATGTCGCGGGAAGTCACCCCACATTCAGCCTCGAATTTTAGCGCGGGGCATCCGGCCCCTCATCGCGCAGCCACGGGATTGATATCGGCTTGCGGATTTGGGCTGACCTTCACATTTTCAAGGTGCTTATGAGATAGGCTCAAAGATGGCTGGTAGAAGAGTTACTTAGCTGGAGTGTTTTCAGCATGGGCTCTGGCTATTCTAGAGGGCGACTTGGTATACTGCAAATAGGTTATGCATCTCCCCCATGCGCGTCTTTTGGATCATACATAACATTATCACGTGCTTCATGGTTCATACTGGTGTAGCCTTTTCGGCGAGCAAAAGCAGGGGGCCTGTTCACAGCCAACGCGAAAGCCCACGAAAAGAATGGCGGACAGCCTGAAAGACGTGCCTGGCATCGTATATGCTGCCAATCGCTCCTGTCAGTTTTCTAAAAAAGAAAAATTATTCTGAGACCCCGAGGGCCGACGGATAACTGCCAGTCATTGTTAAGGTACCATCGAAAATGCACAACACCAACCCGGCATCCTGGTATGTGGAAGTCGCGGGAAAGTGGGGATGAAGTGGCAGTGATAGATACGCATAGCTCTCCGCATCAATGTGGACGTCCGAAGAAGCAGCGAACGCCTGTGGAATTGCGGAGGCAGGTAGACCTGGGGGGCGCGATGCCTGCGCTTCCGTAATCACGGCAGGTACGATACTGCGATGGAACATCCATTGGCGGTAAATATGGCTAAAAAAAAAAGCCAAGATTTTGCATGATCTCGAGTTATCGCATTACTTTCATATTCTGAAGACCCTGACGACTGCGAAGGGGAAAGACGCAGACGGCCCCAGGGCTCAATTCTACTCCGCAGGTGCCGGAATGGGTGTCTTCAACGATGCCGGTGGGGCGCGGAATGAGAAATACGCTAAGGGCTGCCCCGCCCACGGTGGGGCGTAGCCGGTGGCTGACAACAGCAACTCCATCACAGGTGGAATCGGATCAAAAAGTATCACCAGTATATCTTTACCAGCCGCTGTCACAAGGTTGTACAAACGGGTTGATCTTTAGCCATTGTTCGAACTTGACGTCCTGCGCTTTGCCGAATCGGTCAAAAGGTCCTCGAGATACCCGGTTAAGACATCATCCGCCACCTCGGACATTACACACGGAGAAGAGCTTCGGAACCTGTGGGGAACCTGGGGTGAATTTTGAAGAGAACAGGACATAGCAATATTTGGGCACATATACTGAAGGAAGGCGCGACTTTGCCTTTTTATTTTAATCTCTACTACCCCACAAGGAAGTACTATTGCTGCCGATCAGCTGTACGTCGAGTCCAATTCAAAAAAAGGAGTCATGGCAGAAAACACAAGGATAGCTATTGTTGGTGCAGGTATGTTCCTTTCACTTTGTTTGGAGCTCAAGATCACATCCGCTTACGACACTCAGGCATGGGTGGTCTTGCCGCAGCCCTCTCCCTTGCGAAGTCTGGCCACAAAAACATCACGGTCTACGAAAACGCAATAAATATGGGTTTTGTAGGCGCGGGAATTCAACTCGCACCAAACATGGCTCGCATTCTCGACAAACTAGATTGTTGGGGTCCAATCCGCGATGAAGCAGTACAATGCGCCAACACATCGATTAGAGAAGGCTCATCAGACAAGGAGCTAGGGTTCGTAGATTTAGGATATGTGAAAGAAAAGTACGGGTACCCGCACATGGTCGGTCACCGAGCCAGTCTCGCAAACGGCCTGTATGAGGGCTGCAAGAAGGAGAGTGGCATCACATTCAAGCTTGGATGCACTATATCGGACGTCCGCTTCGGTCCCAAACCCAAGTTCACCATCACACCAGCCCAAGGCAGTCGCGAACCATACCAAGTTGAATGCGATGTTCTTCTCGGGGCCGACGGCGTGAAGAGCTCCACGCGCGTCGCCATGCTCAAGGAATTGGGACACACGGGCTCCGCACGCGATTCGGGCCAAGCCGCTTACCGCATCATGCTCAACCGCTCACAAATGGAAAACGACCCTGACTTGCTCAAGCTGATCGATTCAGACACGGTAACGCGTTGGATTGGTGAGAAGAAGCACATCATCGCGTATCCCATCCACAACAAGCAAATTTACAACATCTCGACCGCACAACCCGACATCAACTTCGCCGGCGCACCAGATGCACAGTATACGACAAAGGGCAGCAAGACAGCCATGCTGGAAGTCTATGGTGAATTCTGTCCGATGATCCATCGCATGTTGAATTTGGTTCCGGAGGGCGAGGTCGTTGAGTGGAAGTTGAGAGTTCACGACCCTTTGATTACATGGGTGCATGGTCCGAGTGCATTGGTGGGCGATGCATGCCATCCCACTCTCCCACACATGGCACAAGGCGCCGCACAGGCCATCGAAGATGGTGCTGTTCTCGGCGTCGTGCTGTCGCCGAAACGCATCGGGGACGCGAAACCAGAAACGATTGAGCGTGCACTGCGGTTGTACGAGAAGCTCAGGAAGCCCAGGGCCGAAGCTTTGGTGGAGCTTGCAGCGGAGAATGGGCGAGAGATGCATCTGGGTGCTGGCAAGGCAAAGGAGGAGCGTGATAAGATCTTTGCAGCAATGAAGGAAGGATCCGGAACGGTGCCTGATCGATGGGCGGATGCAGATATTCAGGCACAGGTCTACGGTGTAGATGTCGTAGCTGAGGCGGAGGAGCTGTGTCAAAAGGAAGGATTCGGGCCAAAGTTGTGAAAATATTAGTAATGAAGGTTGTCTCGGACGAACTTTTGCAAGATCAGTGTTTCACGAGCCATTGGATGGGATTGTGATGTACATTTGCATTGTGAGCGGCCAAGGCGTATTTTTGCCAACGGTGCTAAAAGAAAAGAAAAGAAAGGCGGTATGATTCGAGGAGCGAACACGGGCGACACATGTCTGTCATATCCATTACATCCTCTCTGACATAACTCCCCTCATACTATGCCCCTTCCAATGCGTCAGGATGACTGGGAGCAGACTAACGCAAACGATAAGGGCCGCAACAACCCCGGCACTATTGGCGATACCAACATTCTCAAACATGTCTGGGAACCAGAAAGGACCCAAAAAGCCCCAGATTTGCCTCACGAAAGTGACAAAGACTCCGATACTACCAGCCTCCTCAGGATAGCAGTCGACCGCATACGTGATCAGCACTGTGGTGACGATCTGGTTACCTGCTGCGCCTATACCTGCACCGACGATTGGCGTCACGTTCCATTGGCCCTCTGGAGCTTGTTCAATTCGGACGAGGAATACAACAACACCGCAGATAGTGAGAAGGATGCCAAAGTATGATAGCCAAAGGCGGAACTCTGGCGCTGGACGAAGCGGTGCCATCTTCTTGGCTCGCCGACGCATCCAAAGGTCACTCGAATGGCCTCCGATTTGTTCGCCAATGATTGTCCCAACGATTACTCCAAGGAACTGGAGTCCGATTTGTTGCGCGTTGAAATGGAATTTCTCGCCGAAGAGCTGAGGGATTTCGACAGTGGCAAGCACAGATGCAAAGAGGAAGATCATGGCATAGGCACATGCAGGGATCACCACGCACGGGTACCTGAAAAGGCGGAGGGGTGAGATGAATTCGTACAATGTAATGGGCGTGGGGTCGATACGTCGGAACTTCAGGTACATCTCTTTGTAAGCTGCGAAGCCGGATTGCGCGTGTTGCGCGTTGTCATGGCGCATGAACCGCGTTTCGGGACCGAAGATTGTGTAAAGGATGGCCTGAGCACCGTTGATCATGGCGAGGATCCAGTAGATCCAGCGGTATCCGACGTTGTATGTAACAAAGCCAAAGATGAGGGGTGCCAGAGGTATGCCCAGGGTGATCATAACTGTCCACATGCCCATGAACTTTGCTCGCTCTTTCTTGAAGAACGTTTCAACAACCACGGCGCTGCCGATGGCGTTTGGCGGGCAAATGAAGAATGACTGGAACGCGCGACATGTCGCCATCGCAGCATAACTTTGGCTCTTTGCACAGCCAATGTTGAAGACCAGACTACCAATCAATGATATGATGAAGATCGGTCGGCGTCCGTATCGTGTTGAGAGTGGTCGCCAGAACAGCGGTCCAGCACCTAGGATGGCGATTTGCAACGACGTAAGGTATGATGCTCTCTGGATGCTCACACCGAGGTCTTCAGATATCTCTTCGTACGCGGGAATGATGGCAGCTGCGGGGAAAGCGCACATCATGGCATGAAAAGCCACGAAAAGTACATTCATGACTTTCTGATTCCTTGTTAGACAAATACTAAGTCAAAAGGTGATGGCAGCTTGCCTTCCATTGAGGCCAGTTGTACGGATCGGCCGTTCCCATGGTAGGGAGGGGGTCAAGGTCGATTGTACCATGGCGCTCCAGCAGATATTGGCGATGCTCTTCCGAGAGATGAGAAGCCTCGTCTTTGTCGAGGTATGTGCCATGGGTAGCGGCATGTTCCAGATCTTCGTTGTGCATTGGTTCGTGAGCGATGAGCTCCTTCTCATTCGCCGCGCTTATTGGGTTCGCCATAATGGCTGTCTAACAAACATGCATCGGGAAACAAAGGTGAGGAAAGCAGGATAACAGCCGGCTCTTTCAAGCCCACGCGCCTCAGTGGCAAGGCCATGCTATGCTATGTACCTCTACTTCCCCTTGCTAGTCCCCACGGAAGAAGACTTTCGCGGAGACCCCCAGTGGAGACCCCAGATAAAGGATTTATTGGTGAAATCCCTGCCCATGGGGTGTCGGATCCAGGATCCTGAGCCATCGTCGTCACGCTGTCGTCGCTAACGTCCGTCATCCCACTAATCAAGCTACGGCTTGTCGACTCGGCAGCGGTACACCGATGCTTGCCTTATTCAATAAGTACTGTTGAGCGAACCAGTCGTCTTCCGGACGACGAGCGGACCACGAGTACATATTGGTGGGCAACCTAAGGGACGCTGCGCCCTTCAAATCCATATGTTTGCGACTGGCGCAGATTCTTCGACCCGCTACAAGATAGTGTTGCGCGTCTTTCGACGTGGCTAAGAGGCTGCGCTCGAAGCAATGCTATCCGTGCTTAAGCTTTGCGAAAAAGCTTGGTCGGCCAAAAGGGGCTTGTGTCCGAGCGCACCTTCCGAAGAACACACGGCTTTTTTTGCTTTTGCGAGATTTGGGACTTCAATGCTTAGTAGCATCCACGGTCGCTATACAGTAGCAGATAAGCGGCGAACACAAAAAAGACCTCGGCAAAGTCGATTGAGATGCGGAGAGAGAGAGAAAGCAACTGCCGCTGATAGGCATTGTGGGTCCACTCGGCCAATGCACGGAAATCCTTCCGTCTTTTCCTTTATCCATGTCGCTAGCTTCACTCAACTATCTGCACGTTGTTACTCAGCTTCCTAGTCTTGTGTCGTGATTCTGACCAAATTCCGGTATTGAACAACAATCTACACCATTCTGTGCCACTTACTTATGTTGTCTTCACGCTTCATCTCATCTTATCTGCTCTCACCTCCGTTCCTCAATCTATCCTCTATGTATCTATTGTCTTCCGCTGTCGCGTAAGAAGAGAAGAACCCAGTGTCGAGTGCAACAGGCTTAGGCGTGTCCTATGTGGATTATATAGCAGCTTAATAATCAACTTAAATGCTGGATTGCTAGTATTCCTTACATGTCCCAGAAGTTGTTCAGGTGATAGTAACTTGACTGGAAGCTAACAAGTGATTAAAAGACGGTACTTTTGTTTATGACGCACCGAGATAGCACCTGCTAGAAATGTATGCCGCGAACAAACGATCTGGCGACCCACGCGTTGACGAAGATCCACTGAAACTAAGTGAAGGGAGCCCACAGGTTGTATGTAGTTTTTGAACTCCTGTCTCTGCTTTCCCCCCCGTCCACAATGCCTCAAGGGTCTTCAATCTCCACCTCCCTAATCTCATAATAAACCCTTGTAAGGCTGCGATTCATGCACAAGTCTTCTAACACAGCTCTGTCCAGATCCGCAGCTGTGAAGCTGAAGCTCACGTTCCCTTTCGCCATCCATTCGCCGACTTCATCAAGTACAAACTTGCGAAGATCCTATTGTGCATTCTCTAGGTGTTTTCTTAGGCAATGCATAATGTTGAACCTTCCGTTCGCACTCTTGTCAATGCTGGCAACAAAGAGAAGTTGTTCACCCTCGACGTTGGGATGGGAAGTCGCATGAAAGATTTTGTTGTCGTCATCCATGACCTGGCGGACTGAAATTCTGCTCTTGCTTGCAGGTGGAATGTAGAGAGCAGGACGAGTGTTCACCGAGGTTCTAGTCCGAACAACTACGTATACTTCGGTCATGATGAGAGCGATGCGCGAGCCAGAACTGTTGCCTGGGAGAATCATAAATGGAACCAGGTTTGCTAATCTGGGCAACGACTGTGGCGCAAACGGTTTGTTCATGTGTGCAGTGACCAGTGGTCTGTTTCCATGGCAAACTAGCACGTAGGTTTGATACGCTGACAAAGTCCATGATCACGAAGTATGGAGATGCACACCCCATAAACATGCTCCTTACTCTGAACTCATATCTATGCCAGTTTCATCAACGACAGAAACGTCAAGTCAAGTTCTCCAGGATGAAGTCAATAATGGATTACTTCGCCAATAGCATAAACCGAGAAGCATGGTGGAGGCAATTTCAGCTTGCTAGAAGAGTTGGGCGTTAAAAATCAGGATCGAACTATGCATAGAAGCTTCGTTACCCGTTCAAGGCCAATCTACTGTGCTGGACCAAGAAACATACTCACAATTGGGGCGATGGCTCAACAACGCGGAAGCTTGCTAAGCTCTTTCTCACTGGACTTACTCTGTGCGACCTTCGCGCTTTTACTAGCCCTCGTCTGTGACTCCGTCCTTGTACTTCCAATGACTGCCCAGTAACCAATGCCCCCGACCTTTCCATTACCAGTCTTTTCAGACTGCAGCAGCACATGAGCCTGACCTTTCCTACCTCAGCCAATCAGAAAGAAATGCTGCAATGGTCTAGCGGTTATGACATTCGCCTCACACGATCTGTGCGTGCGCGAAGGGTCTCGAGTTCGATCCTCGATTGCAGTATCTTTTTGCTGCTCGCGCTGGCGTTGACGCCAAAGATGTCGGAAAGCATTCAGGTAGTCGAAAGGGAGGCGTTGCAGAATTCTCGTCGACTTCTGGACCTGGCATCAGCTTCTACACCGTCAGGCGCGTCCAGGCGAACCCAGGCGTGGGCCTTCTGCGCTCTATAAGATGCGGAGTTGGAGACGTTGATGTAATGTGCTGCATTCTGCTTCCGGTTGTGAGAAACTAAGGACATGAAATGAAATGAAATGATCTCATCCAAGAATCGAAAACTCGTGCTTGGACTAGGTGCAGTAACAGTGGACCGGTGGGGATGTTGTACGTTATTAGGAGTTCGTACATGGATAGTCAGGAACGATTCTGTGATGCCATCAAGGCCTAGACTCTGCAAATCCAGTTCGGATGAAATTCGCAGCGGGTCTCAATGACGATAGGGGGTTTTGTTAGAGATGATGGTGTTGACGTTGTGGTCACTCCACACAAAAATGAGCAGGTTGCCTGCCCACATGCACGCTGACATCAGCGCTGCGGGACCTCGGCCGGCCACGCGATCGGCATGCTCACCCCACAATCGAAACACCCTCACCTAACCACGATCAGGACACTGCTAACCCACCTGGGCCTACTTCTACGCTGCCGCGACGCAATTGGACGTCGGCGGCTACCGTTCCATCAGCCGAACGCTTTCCAGGCGGCCGCCAACAGATGTGGTAGGAGAAGCCGCGATACATGCGCGGCCGGGAGAGGGAGTGTGCACGACCAACGGTGCGGTACGTCAGCAGTCCGTGAAGCTGGGGTTGCGACGCGAGAATGTGTCGGATTGGCCGGAACAGTCTATGTGCGCTGCGGCACCCGGTGATGTCAAGTGCTGTGATTCGTGGCATGATGCCCAGGTGTCTGAGCTGCGGGTGGAGAGACAATGGTGCACAGCCTACTCGTGACCTGCGTTTCCCCGCACGAGGCTATTGTATATACAGGCCCGCATACGCCGCGCTTGGAATGTTTCATCCGGACCACACCACACCAATACAACACATCAATCAAACATCACTCTACTATAACCAAACCCGCGGCCGATACACTGCGACGTCTTGGCTGTCAACTCCACGAATCCGCGCATAACCATCTATCGAGATTCAAGTCGAATAAAGTCCACTACTACTGCCCCTCGAGGATTCGATCACCCATACTCGGCACCTCAGATTCGCCACTACTACACAAAACGCCAACATGTCTTTCCTCCTCCGCACCTCCAACATTGTTCGCCAGAGGCTCTTCACCACCTCGGCACGCGCCCGCAATGCCATCTCCATGCAAGATGCCGCAGCAGCACAGATGACCTCCACCCCCGGAGCCAGTGTTGTCCCCCGGCTCGGAAGGGTAGCCAAATGGTGAGTTGCCTCGAGACTCTCGACACCACTCCCTTTACAACCATGACTAACAAAGATACAGGTACCTACCTACCATGGCCATGGTCGCCGTCGGTATGCTCTACCTTCCCAGAGACCGATCATCCCAGCCTCGCCGACCACTCACGCTCGGTGATGCTAATGCCAACATAGGCTTTGGCGTAACTAATGCACTTAACGAGGCAAACCGCAAGGTGCACGCTGCGCTCGAGCCCACACAGGAGCAAAAGAACCAGATGCTCATGGACGCCTATGGCGAGCGCTCTAGCCTCGAGGACATGGAGCGGGCTATTGCTGGTATGGAGGCCAAGGTCACCACCCAAAAGGACAGGAACAGGATCCTGGAAGAGGCGTATGGTGACAAGGCTAGCCTCGCTGACCTTCAGAGGGCTATGGAGATCTACGAGGTTCAGTGAATCAAGTCGAAGGCGAGCTTCAGGAACTAAGCAAAGATCACCGGCTTCGTGCTGCAGAGGGCAGGGCTGAGAGGAACAAGCAGAGAAGCAAACCCGCGCGCCACGCGCCGCGGGACCACTTCGTCAGGCCACGAGCAACGGCCTATACAGCATCAAGCTGTCACCGGCTCATGTGCTTCGAGAAGTGACATGGGACCCATTTTCCCATTGAGCATAGCATCAGGCGTTTTTTTTTTGTGTTGGTTCTTAGCCGTTCGGCGTTCAGACCCTTGGGGAAAAGGGGCTACGATCATGTACTATACCAACATCAGCATCAGCAACATCAGCATTATCATCAACCACAGATACAAATCTACCTTTGTCCAATCCATTCGCAATTCGGCCCTTCTTCTGTCCCTTTCCGTGATGACGGCTCGCTCGTCGGGGTAATACATTACGCGAGATCACCCGATGCGCCCCGACCTTTTCCGACCGGCCGCGCTCATAGACCTACGTCCGCAGCGCATGTATACCAGAAAGGCCAAACAAGTCTGTGCTTTGAGACATGTTCTTTGCAACTCCACATTCCGATGCAAAGCGAAGTTTGCTGTGTCGAGTACAGAAAAGAAGAGAAAAGAAAAAAAAGACAAGCCGAGCAGTTGTCAGCACCGAGAACGGCCGACAAGAAGAGTAAAATGAACAGGACTTGACATTGTGTAGCCTAGCTCGTCAAAGACTAACCAGTTCCTTCTTCTCTATCCGTCTTCACAAAGCTCCAGAGTTCGCGCCATACCCCATGGCCCATCCGCTCCGGTCTCGTTTCCAGAATCTGTCTTATCCGCGCGCGTTCGTTGCTCCTTGCGGCCTCGGCTTCAATTTCTTCCTGTAAGTCAGGATTCATGCTCACACTGACATATAACTGGTCTGCCTTGAACGGATCCTCAAACATATGAGAAGGGCCGGGAGTGCTATCGTTCTGACCATCCATCTCATACGATCCGAAGCGAGGCCGCGGGATAGGCGGTACGGAAGTTGGGCCCTCCAGCTCAATGTTCGACAGATCTTGTAGCACGTAGTCTTCGACTGTGAGATTGCGGAGGTCCACGCGAGATGTGCGCGGGTAGATGTACTTATAGGAGAGGTAGAGGCAGGCGAATAGGAAAGGGCCGATGTATGCTCCGAGGACGTCAAAGGCAAGGCTAATGGTGGACTTTAGCTTATCAGTAGACGTTAGACTTCCTTTGGAAATCAAGATGACTAGTGGTGGTATGCCAGACCATACGATGACGAATGCGCTTCCGATTATACCAATGTAGGCCGGAAGTGGTTGCCAGCGAGACTTAAATAGCCGAGACTTGTATAACGGGTGGTTCCTCCCAAAGATTTTTCGCTTGGCAAGACGATCGAGACCGGCCTTGAAGCGTAAAAATGTGATGCAGAGGCAGAGATTGATACAAGTTGCCGTACCCGTGTAGAGTTGTGAGAGCGTGATGCGCGGTTGCGAGCCCGACTTGTCGGCCAAACCAATGAGTGAGAGGAATCCAAGGGCTGAGCAGAGTAGGATGGCTGCTAGTGGTGTATGGCCGTTGTTAGTCCTGCCAAAGATGTTGGCGACGTTCCTTGGGAGATATTGCTGGGACAACATGAAAACACTTCGTGAGGCCGCGTACAGGTCAGTGTTGGCAGTCGTATATGCCGACACTATAAAGAGAGCGTTCAGCACTCGGGGTAACGCGTGGAGCGAAGATTCCTCAGCTGCGATCACGAAAGGAGACCTTGTGGCACCTCTGCTTTTCGCCCATATCTTAGATAAGTTTGGGTTTGCATAGTTGACGTTGGACCCAGCGGCAAGCATGGCGAAAGGGTAAATGGTGAGCGGGACGAGGTATACGAAGGACATTGTAACTGGCACATCCCTCCAGGGATCCTTTGCCTCTCCAGCGGTCATTGCGACAAGATCCGTGCCAAAGCAGGAGAACATGGCGAGCGTGATTGATGTGCTTTAAGAACGGTCAGCCTGGGCATGCAATCCAGATTGTATACTTACATGAATGCAAACAAAGTACCTCCCGGACCAGAAATACCAAAATCGTCATCAGATACTCCTCTCAGCGCGAGTGGCTCAGCACTAGTGTCGTTGTGTCCAATGGGTTTCCAATCCGAAGTGAATGCATGAGTTGTGTAGTCTGTCTCCCGAGTCAACATATGGATGTAGAGGAGGACTATAAAATCTGACTTCCGTAGTAGGTTCCCTGCCTTGGTCCACCCCCTGTGTAATATTAGACATGTTCATCGAGCCTGTGTGTGGGGCTGGCATACCTCCGAAGTTTAGCACTACCATCATTACACACACGAGGACAAGCAAACTTAGTTTGAACCACATTACTACCTAAACCGAACACATTAGGAAAATGTCCCAAGTGGCATGATCGTTAAGCTTACCCGTTCGATCTTGCCGTATAGCTACAAAGACGTTAGCTGCGTGCTTCTCTTGTTCGACTGACTATTTCACCTTGACACCAAGGCAGTGCGACAACGTCGTCAATGCGATGAAAGCAATGTTGATGGCTATTTCTGCGCCAGTCGAGTGCGGCTTTGGATCACTCTTCAAAAGAGCTGTGAGCTGTGCCGAGAGTGCAGTGAGAGTAGCCATGGCGCAAATTTTGCCTAACCTGCTTGGATGTCAATACGTTGCATTCGTGCCAGATATCACAACATACCCATACATAGATGCGACTGCAAATCCACTGGCCGAGTCCAGGAAGGTGTGAGGTAGATCGATGAGGGCTCCAGTTAGCGGTCGGCATGTTACCATCTCGGTAATGGTGTACATGACACACGCAACGATCCCTCCCGCAACGACATAACTGATTGCAGCTCCGAGCGATCCAGTTGTTGCTATAAGCGCACCCGATGTGATGAAAATGCCGCCGCCGACACAGCCGGATATGCCGATGCCTGAATCGTTACGTGACTGATTATCGCGGGTGTTATTCTACGGACATACCTGCAAGCTGAGGCCTGCTAAGGACCCGATCAAGATGTTCGGAATGCGTTACATAGTACGGCGATCGATCTAGTGGCCGCTGTTCCTCATCCATGTTAATATGTATCCCAGGAGGAAAAAGGGTAATGTCAGATCTTAGGTCGGCTGGACAGTATGTTTCCGCGACTGAACACAACAGTTCAGAAGGCGGTGGAGTGCGGCGACAATTCGAAAATAATACTTTGGTATACCCCGCGCCCTCCTGCAGCCTGTGCCCCGGGCGTCTTCAGCTTGATGTACCAAGGTTTTGCCCGCAAGGCAGAAACCATGTCGATCTACATTCTTCTCAGCCTTCAGTTCTGCCTACGAAAGCCACAGAGGGCAGTGTCCTAGACCCAAAGATGGCATGTTGGCAAAGAACTTGGCTTTATGCTGATTGGTCGAATCGGTGAGCCTTTCAGGGCAAGATTAGCGAAACTGCGTCCGGATGCACGCGTGAGGTTACAAATGACACTAAAAGCGCCACGGCCAACGTTGGCTGGCCTGCGATAACATCAAGTACCACAGCCTCTCTTTTGAGTCCTCCTGATGTACGTTCTCGGCTAGATCGTGCATTTGGGCGATGGTCGTAATCGCTGATTGGGGTGTTTTATATGTGTGAGAAGCCGCCCTCCGCACGCCGAGTATCGAATCTCCCGTATATTCCGTCCCGTAGGCGGAGTCGCGTGTGCGGCACTATCAGGCTCCAGTAATCGCAACTGATAACCGCCGCCGGCTTATCTGGGTAAGAATGCGAGCTGATCGCTCATCGACGCAGCTGATGTGTGATTGCTTCACAAACAAGGCCCTCTATAGCTTGTCGACTGAATTGACTATTACTTTTCCTTCCCATCATGATGCTCTTGGTCCGTGCCCGCCGATGATGTCTATCTCAAGCGGTTCGTCGCATCCTTCTGCGCGTCGCTCATCTTTAGCCGTGGAGGCATTCCAGGTATTCACAGCCTCTTTCGGTAGGCATTCAGAAACTCATCTGGAGAGGCATGGACAGAGATTCTTCTCGAGAGCGCACGACGTCGCAACGGCGATCTCGTCATCAGGCTGGGCTGCCACTTCCTCGTCGAGACAGATACGGTTATACAACGTGAGGAACGCGAACGAGACTCGCGAGATTCCAATTCGAGCTGTACTGGACATAAAAATGCTTGAGAAGAATGAGCGAATACGAGGTATCGCGCTATCAGAGGATCTGCTTGCTGTCATAACTCACATGCGACTCCTGGTCTACGATGAGTACCGCCGAAATAACGGCGACACACCTGTCCTAGTCCAGGAACAACGTGTCGACGCAAACGAGAGCTGGACTCCTTGGTCGGTGTCGATTACGCAAAGCAATGCTCCATCCATAGACGGAGTCGCCACTGCGAGTGTAGCTGTCGGCGGGGAAGGGCAAAGTGGAGTGAAGATCTTCAAGTACAGGTACACGCAAGGCTGGAACGCCGAAGCTCAGCGCATAACCTTGGCTTGCCCAAACAACACTGGGGCCATCAAGATTGTTGGTTTTTCGCCTCATCGTGTCGATACGCTATATGGCCCGATGGCTTTTGCTTTGTCGACAGGAAACCATTTGTATTGCTGGACTGTCGGTCGAAACTCAAGCCCAGGGTTGACGATTCGTTTGGAACCGAGTTGGCATGTCGACTGCAACTCCAGTAACAACGAACGTGTTAGTATACCAATAACTCTTCTCGGTACGACGCTGACCTAAACAGGCTTTTCGCGACGAAATATCAACTGCGACGTTAGTAGTGTCCCCAACAGGCAGACCTCACATCCTCTGCACAGTAGATCACAAACCAGGATCGCATCTTCCCCCGACTTTTATCGTGCCAGTCGACACCTTCGAGCACAATCCACAAATCATCCGCCAGTCAATAAGACCGATACCTGATAGTGCGATCGGATCAAGCGTTCTTGCTGGTACCGCATCTCGCAACGGCCGTTTCCTAATAGTCGTGGAGAAAGGACGCAACGGAGACAAGATGAAACTGCTAACCCTTCGCGGTGCACCCATGGGCGGCTTAACATGCTTAGCTACCGGCGTACTGTCATGGGCGGTCAGGCTGCGAGCAACCAACAGCGATGCTACCACGATATCGATCTCAATCGAGGAGCACAATGCCGCCCTTGAGATTATCGCAATAGACGGACAAGGTCATGTCGCATTTTCGAGGATCAGCGTGCCAGAAATGCTACAAGGACGACCGCGGGATGTAGCACCACCCAGGTTTGCAGCGCCGTTCGAGCTTCCGGTTTCTGATCATCTGGCCGATCGCATCGACATTGTCCCGGGTTGAAGCTATTAGGCTCACGGTCAGCAGGCCAGACGGTCTCGAGTCTTTTAAAGATTTGGAGATTATTTGGAGGCTTGGGAATGACAGACACGATTTGCTGTGTGCAGAGAAGACGGGAGAAAGGAAGGAACGAGTCGAGCGACACCCTTTGCTTTGCCTGCTGGTGCGAGCTGACTAAGGAGCGCGCCACCGCACCAAAACTTTGGAGCCAATTCATTCACCACGTGGCACCTCGTCTCTCTACTATTACCAGGCACGGCCACATGCCTGAATGGTAACGAAAAGCGCCATTCTCATAACCATATACCCTCATATCTCTCGAGATGATGCCCTGGCAGCCTGAGTGCCAATGTCACGCCCGAGGGGATGGCGTCAGTCTCATAGATGGGATGCGTGTACTGGAAGCGCGGGAGCAGAACGCGAGATTGTGGAAATGACGCAAGAGAAGCAGGTGAACGCAGTCCTCGTTGGCACATGTAGTGACCAGACCTCATGCAGAACCTCACTTTCTTCGGTCGAAGGGTGTGGCTGCTAGATATAGTGGCGGCGGAGGGCGACCCATGTCTTCTCGACTCCAATACAGCAGAAGGAACGATGGTTGAGATACCTGCCATGTTTTCTATCACGCATCGACTGATCTCTACCGAGATTCACTTCGACAGACTCTCTCTCTCTCTCTTACCATCACTAACCATTCTCACCGTCGTTAGACTCCTCTATCTTCCTATCAAGTCTCTCTATCAGCATCAGATACAAGCAACAACCCTCAGCAACACCATTCCACAACAAACCAACATGCCTTTTGCATCCCCAGCATTCTCCTTCATGCTCTTCCTAGGCCACGTACTCAGCTCCCCCTACCCACTCCCAAACAGCACAACCTGCAACACAACCACCACGCTCTGCCAATCCGACCTCGACGCTGCAAACCCCCCTCCCCTCAAAATAAGCGAATACATCTGCCACGAAGTCTACCCCTCCGACCTCACAGTCGTAAACTCGCGCTACCCAGACTACGACATCGACCACCTGCACCACGCCAAGCAATTCTTCATGCTACGCCGGCAGCTGGCGTCCCAGGGCGAAATCGCCATGCGCGTGCAGTTCCAAGGCTTACCCGCTACCCCCTCAAATTACTCCTGCCGCCTCGAATTTGTGCTGCCTCGCGTGCAACTGCAGAAGATGTCGGGCCCGAATCCTAGCTTTCGTGTCTATCAGGTTACGCGTGAGGCTGGTGCGGTTGCCACGTGGAATACGTATGAAGGAGACAAGGAGGCGCTGCTGTTTGGTACTGTCAACGGCGAGGCTGAGGCGCTGGAGAGGACGAGGAGTGTTGGCGGTGTGGCGGCGGTCAATGCTACAGCGTGCAATGAGACGTTGTCGTTTCAGATGGGTATGATGTATGACAGCGAGTTGGCGCCGAATTATTGGGAGTTTTCCAATGTTGCGCCTCCTGCTTTTCCGGTGCAGGGGTTCAGGATCGTGTATGGTTGTTGAATGGAGATTGTGGATTGAGTTGGGGTAGTCTGAGCACTGTTCATGGTTGAGGGCGTTGCCAGCTTCCCTGTGTGATTTTCTTGTCCTAATACTTTCAATTGATCAATTTCATGTGTAAGTATTTCAAAGTGTACAAGTCATGTTCCTACTCATGGCAATTCAATTGCTCATGCGTACTATGTTGTCGCATTTCCGGGAGAAATGCCTTGGATTTTGATTTCGTGTCTTCGTACAATGCAAATACAGTAATGATACACGCCTCCTCTTTTTGTTGTCGTCATCTTCTTATGCCTTGGCGGTCTCAGTGGCCATTAACCTGCTTGGTGATTTGACAAGACCTGCTTCATCACCAGGGCTGCCCCGGAACGTCCATTGCCCATTCGCGACCTCGTCGTCGGTCGCGTTATCCAGCCTCTTCAGTTCTCTCCTCATGTACCCTACAATCTGCGCCAGCTTTTCAAAATCAACATCTTCCTTGGCACCGAGAAGATTTCTCCAAACGGCTGCTGCAAGCATGGCGTCGCCCTTCATCAGACCCTCGTCATATGACAGGAGCACCGCGCGCCACTGCGAGAACATGTCCTTGAGGTACTTCTGACGCAGCGAGTTGGCATTGAACTTGTGCCATATCACGAGGCGATCTTCGGCGGCATAGAAGGCATGGTTGGTAATGTGCTGGATCCAAACAGGCGCGTGGGTTTGGGGGAACATGCGGAAGCGGACCTGGAGCATGTACATGTGGAGGAAGGTGATTTGTGCCCAGTTGGAGAAAGTAGGTTTCAAGCCGAGGGCTGTGTAGCTGTTTAGCCTGTGTGCGTGCGTGTGTGTGCTGCCACAACCTAGACTTACTGTCATACCACCACCCCTCGCCCTCTCCCAGGTGCACACCATTCTCGTCGACGGGTATCTCGCCCCGCTTAAGCAGAGCTTGCGGGATTTTGTACTCGCCGGGCTTGGTGCACTCCTTGATGAGGTCTCGTGTTGCGCCGTATGCGACATACGTCTCTGTCATCAATGGAGCTTTTTCACGCAGCTTCTGGGCGAGGCCAGTCACGCCCGACGCAACGCCAGGATGCGGCTTCTTGATTGCTTCGGGCCTGACATCGGCTGACAGCTTTTGCGACGCACGGTATGAGGTCGGGCTGGTGGTTGAAATTGTTCGTCGCGCTTGGCGAAGAGCCACTCTATTTGTTCGCTACACCAGTCAGCGATTGCGGGAGTCTTGGTTCGTGGCTGTGTACCTGGAGAAGAGGGTGAGAGGACCTGAGTAGCGCCCGAGAGCAGGCTGTGCACGTGTAGCCCGACGCCATTGCTGGTGATGTTGGTTGCAAAAGAGGTCTGGTCCGAAGTTCAAAAAGTCGCGAGTCGCGCCCTCTATCGATGACGGCACCACCCTGGCCGACGACACCATCCAATGAGCATCACGACGGTGCGCCTCACACGAATCATCAGTTCCCGCGACACTCCATGACGCCCCAGTTTTCATCCCTGGGCAGGTATTTCTCCGGACTCTGGGCCTAGAATTGTGGCGCATTCAATTCCGCTCAGACCTGGGGGTTTGTACCAGCCCTGCCGTCGAGCACATCCAGAGGCGGCATACCAAGATGGAACGGCAGCTGCCCCTCGTGACCCCCGGGGCTTGGTGCACAGCTGCCGAGGAGCAGGGGACAGAGCGAAATCGCTGTATAATAAATCATTACACCGACCGCCTCATGCCTCCCACCCAGCCATCCGACTTTTTATCAAGCTTTCTTCTCAATAGCCCGGCTGCGAACACGACGAGAGCTTCATGATGATAGCGGAGGCGCCCTTTGCTGGCACGCGGGCCAACCGCAGGGACAATCCGATATACATTCAGCGCTTCGACTCTCCATCCTTTTACACCGTGGGAGACCGAGTGGAAGGCATTCTCCTCGTTGCACCTGCACGAACCTCGCGCATCAGCGCATCCCTGAGGGGCTTTTCTATCGTCCAAACACCCAGCGCCAAGTCTGTGGCCATCGAGTTCTATCAAGAGACGCAGGATCTCTTTGTGTCCTTTCGCGACGGCGAAAACCTCGATGCTCTCCCTAAGAGCTCCAAGAACCCCGGCAAGACTGAGCTGCCATTCTCCCTCACATTTGCTCAACATGCAAATCTCCCGCCGCCTCCGGGTAGGGATTGGTTCCATCCCGAGGATTCATACAACCACCCACGATTCCAGCACTCTCCTGGATTTCCGTTGCCCCCGAGCTGTAGCGCAAACATTCCTACCAATGCGCGAATCGTGTACCAGCTTGAGGCATGCATGGAGCATCTCACGCCTGGCAGCCTGCCTATAAGGGTACGCGAAGAACTCACATTCGTACCGGCACCACCTGAGTTTCGGCTTGCACTCCTTCAACCAGATCTGAACTTTGGCTCGAAATTGCCCAAACACTGCTGCCGTGAAAAGTTCGTCCGCTCACGCAAGCTGTTTCCCAACTACGACGAGAGGGGCGGCAAGCTCATGAAGTTCAAGGAAAAGCTGGCGGACAAAGAACTGCTCTTTGGTCTACAAAGTTTTGCCGAGGTCCCATATGTCAAATTCAATGTGTTTGCGACTCCTGCTAGTGTCTTGATCGTCGGCTCAGACGTGCCAGCCATTATCACCGTCCAGCATCTCAAGCGATCCGAGTCACTCCAAACCCCGCCCGATCTGTTCATTCGCCGTGTAAAGGTGCAGTTGAATTCTATATACAACACCTTCACTCCCGGCGACCCAAGCGGCCGTCAAATTTCCAAACCAAACGTGCAGACGGAGAGGAGTCAATTTCTTCTCTTTGACAAGAAATACGAGAAAGGCAACGGAGAACCACTGTACGACGGGCTTTCCCTTTCAGACATTGCGGATGTGAAGCTCATAAATGGCGACTTCGTTCCAAGCTTCACTACTTACGGCCTCAACCTGGAGTACGAGCTGCAGATTGAGATCACTGGCAAGTGCGCAGACCGAGAGTGGGCTGGTATTGTCTGTACGCAACCGGTCCAAATTGTTACAGAATTACAAACATCGGCTCGATTTGAAGTTGCAGATGGCGGAGATACGTATGAGGCAGAGCCTAGACCGATATACCACGAGGTAGATCCGATGACACGGCCCCAAAATGTCTACGCGTCCCGGGAAGCTCATGAGCTAGACTCAAGACACAACGCACCACCCATGGCGAACAACGTGCCTCCTCCAGAGTATACCGCATAGCACTGTCTTCTCTTCCTCAAAAACCTGGGTCATGACTTGAAGCCAATCGAAGAATACGACCTTACTATCCAAGTCCAAGCCCAACACAACGACCGATTCTTCTTCATAAGAGATCGTAGCGTCAGGATGCTCTGGATGCCTGGCGCGATAGCACTGATGCATGGAAGGTTCCCGGACGAGATCACTCTCAACTTCCAATGGCATCTCTGTCCCATTCCATAATAGTTGCTTCTTGGATCGTTTTGGAAATGCTCGATCACAGCAGCCCCTCACTTCAAGACAAAGTTGTTCATTGTGCGAAGCGTTCCTGTATGAATGTTGAACGGGCGTAATGTCGAAGTAGGCCTATCGGCAGTCTGTCGAGTATTTGTTGGAAGTGGTACAAAGGCGCCGTCGCCCCAGATTCTTCTCAAATCTGATATGTCCGTATGTTGTGGACACATTCTTCGGGAGAAAGGTGGTGCTGATGTATACTTCGACCGCGGCTTTGAGGGTACGGGAAACGGGACGGCAGTTGCGCCAGATTTCGGCGCCGTCGCAGGCATGCGCGAAGATCACCGACCAGATCTCGAGAGGGAGGTGACCCGTGATGTGTTCAGGTGAAAGAGCAGCCCGTTGTTTCGCCACGTCAGAAGGTGGTATTTTCTCTTGTTTTGGGAGGTGTACAAAGTAGAAGCATCGCGGTAGGACATCGCAATATAAATTGCGAATCTATTTTCAGAGCAGCATCCATGGTTCCGCTATCTTCGAAACATTGGTAGAACTCCAAGTGCCATTCGTCCAACGGCCCTGTTACGCAGGCATTCCTCTTCGCAGCACAAGCCGACAACAACGCGTGTAGCTATCCCCCGCCATAAAATTCGATAACCCGATATACCGACACAAGGGGTTCATGGACTGCCGGTGGCCTTGATATCAAGGATTGTGAACTCTGGTCTCATACTCGGGCTAGGTGGATACCGCGGCTTACGTAACCAGGCCCTGAATCTCGGCGCGTCCTAGGCATCGCAGGTCCAGGTGGTCGCGAACTGGCTACCTCTCTTCCACCACCTCGTAGTCTTCTCGCTCAGGGCCATCACGCCATTCAGTGTTGCCAGACTATACCGCATCCTTCACGATGCCGGCTACGGTACCATCACACGCGCCGCCACCGCAGATACCCGGCTTCCTCATATCAAACCAGGACGCGCACGGGCTGAAACACGCTGTTGCTGACCTTCTCGAACGCGATAATCCCCGCTTCCCAGGCGCGCAACCCGTATCTTTTGCGCGCGAACATGTCGCGGAGCTGCAACGAAACGAATACTTCATGTGTGAGAAGACGGACGGCTTGCGCTGCCTGCTCTTCCTACATTGGCAAGAGGGGCCAACGGGGGCCTTTGAGCCTTGTACCTTCTTGATAGACCGCAAGAACAACTATTACGATGTACAACCACCATTTCGGATACCCCACTACCTTCATCCAAACGAACCTGAGCCATTCTTATACGGGACGATCCTGGACGGCGAGCTGGTCCACGATCAATACCCGGGTGAGCCTACGCCACGCCTGAACTTTTACGTGTTTGACTGTTTGGCTGTCAACGAGCAGAATGTCACGGGTAGGACACTGGATAAGAGACTGGGGCGGTTGCACGACTGGGTCATTAAGCCGTATGAAATGTACCTGACAAGGACGTTTGGAAAGAACATCAAGCCAACGGACCTGAAACCGTTTGCGCTCAAGGGCAAGAAGACATATGCAGCGTATAGGCTTGAGGACATGTTCAGCAATATCCTCCCGAATCTCAGGCACGGTAACGACGGCTTGATCTTCACCTGCGTCTCGACGCCCTACCAGTTCGGTACCGACAGGCATATCCTAAAATGGAAGCCACCGCACGAGAACACGATCGATTTCAAGCTTCGCCTCGGCGAGTTTCCACTCATAGACCCCGAAGATGGCGAAGAAGGTCTGATCCGAGACTACGACGCTCTTCCCAGCCCCATAGAACTGCTCGTCCAACACAATTCGAACAACTACCAAGTATTCGCCACGCTTTCCCTCACCAAAGACGAATGGGAGATACTCAAATCGCTCAACCAGCGTCTCGACGGCCGAATCATAGAATGCTACCGCACGGAAGCCGGGCAGTGGAAATACAAGGCTGAAGCAGACGGTACGCCGCGCTGGCGCGACGACAAAAAGGACGCCAATCACATTAGCACCGTTAACAGCGTCCTGGAGAGTATCGAGGCCCCCGTTACTGAAATGGACCTCCTCGGCCATGCCGAGAACATCAAACGCGAGACTTATCGCATACAAGGCAAGCTGGATCAATACCGTCCGCCACAGGACGCGGGCGAGCGCGAGGCTAAGAAGCGCAAGTTTAGCGATTCAGGCATGAATGGGCACTAAGGCAGTGTGATTGGAATGCCCCTTGTAGTCCCCAGGCTGTAACATTAGCTGGTTTTAATTTTCGTCTGTTCTTTTTCCTTTTCACTGGTACTACGGCGTTTCTGTGGCGTGTTGGGGCAAAGGCAAAGAAGAAAAAATATGATACCCACGCTCTCTTTGCTAGATACTTGAATCGAACTATTCTTGCTTCAAGCCTGCTGCTTTTGTTCTCTTGCTTGGTGCGCAATCTGACTCCTCACAGCTCATACTTGATCGCAAATCAAACAGGCTGCAAGTTCTTTTGTCACGCGCAAGCAGCTAGGCAACTACAAGGGCTTCTACTACATGGAGGGCACGAAGACAGACAAGCGTGTTGAATGAAGGATGAAGCGTGGAGAATACAGTGATGAGATTCGACCGGTATAAAGTCATCGGTTCATTGTACTCATTCGCATCTTGAGCTTGGAAATAAATCTTGTACAGTTGTCAGCAAATGCTTTTTTTACACAGAATAATATTTGCAGTACCGTTGGAACAATCTCAAGGTATCTTGAACTCCCATGTCCTGATTTTGCGCCCTTTTGTAGCTGTCTGGATGTTACAGCCAAGATATCAAAAAAACGCCATCCTGTATCCACGTATCCTAGCCTTGCCCTCTGCCCATCTTTCGTCGGGAGTCTCGCTCGCGCTTTCTGGTCGCAGCTCCTTGTTGTTAGGTCCGACATAGTGATTCTTCGCCACGGCAACTCCACGCCCTCATCAATTATTCCTAAAATTCTTCTTCTGGTAGAACAGATCCGTCCTACTACTACCCAGATTTATAATCTTGGGGCAACCGTCCCTGTCCTTCTCCAAGCGGGTGCACTCGAAGCAATAAAAGGCGTCGGAAATGCCTTCGCCGCCGCAGACGACGCACTTGTTTTGGTAGTTGCCGAAGGAGCATTCGTCACAAATGCGGGCGAGGGTCGTGGGACGGACGTACGAGTCGCAAACGGGGCACTTGCCGTCGCATTTGTCGCAGAGACGGCCGATGGAGATGCCGGATTGCTTGCGGCACATTACGAGATCGCTGTATGTTTTGTTAGAGACGGGGAGCGTGGAGCGGCGTGGAAAGGGAATGCGACTTACGGGTGATGGCGAGACATGGTGGGTAACACTTGGTAAAGGCTCGAATGTGACGTCAAATTTCCTGGAGATCGTTTGGAAGCTCACGATATCGTTGGGGTTTGCTGTAGTGTGTAGTGGCGAGTGTTGCTTTGGATATGTAAGTGGGAGGCGCGAGAGAAAGTAGTGGACGTGAAAGTCGAGCTTCGGGGGTCCGCTGCTAGCGTAAGCCAAGAGTTGCTTTCGCCATGAACACGTGCTCTGCGCGGCAGCTTCCATCGCGCTTATCGTCTCCTGCCTTATACCACCTCGAACATTCACGACGTGTGATACCTTAGTCTTGCCCAAAAACATAGATCAACTATAGACAAGTGATCCCCACGTCCGATGTGAACATGGACGGACCCATCGCATCAGCTGTAGTCCTCCCAGACGATATATCAGTGCCAGCCTCGCCCGTGAACGGCCAGAAAAGACGACAGGAATCTATCTCAGAGGACGCGGCAAAGCGGCCGCGCCTGGACACTGATATCACAGCCACGGAGAGGCGTGATTCCAACGACAAAGGCACCAAGCCCGCCCCAGTGCGACGCGAGAGGGGACGAGAGCGCAGACTGTTTGGCGCTGCTCTGGGCGCACTCTCACAGAATACTGCTACTACAGCACAGAAACGCCGCTCCGAAATCGAGAAGAGACAGCTAGCCCAACGCAAGCAAGAAGACCAAGAATGTGAACAGAAAAGGGCTGAGCGAATAGCACTACGCAAGGAGCAACGATGGAAGGAGCAGAAGCGCTTCGAAAGAGCATCGGTACGACCCACCACTACCCCAGACTCACTTCACCGAATGCTTACTACTTCAGATGTGGACACGTCATGAAAACCTCCTCAGCATGGCCCATTTCCTCAGGACCAAGACGGAACCACAGCTCGTACGTTGTCGCATCAGTCGCCTGTTCTCCAATGGCTAATATGCATGCAGTACTACAAACCTTGGGAGACCAGCCCTGACGAAGAAGACCGCATCCAAGACCAAATAGCCGAAGCCGAAGCGACCATCAAACGTGAAGTGGACGAATACGAGGCTCTTCAGGAGCCGGATAATCAGCGGAGGCGGCAAGCTTCCGACCAAATGAATCGTGATGCAGAGGGTTCCCAGACTGGTAAGAACTACAATGCAGATGCATCTCAACGATCACCCACAACCAATGGCGCAACTGACGGTAGCGCCACCTCCCCCATCGACCTGGAAATGAAGGATCAACACCCGGAAGACCCTGGAACCGGCAAAGTGAGCCCAGAGCACGCCACCGAGGACGCGCAAGATGGCAAGTGTGCAAGTCGTGAGACTGTCGCTGACGAGCCCAGCAAGGATGATGACGACGAGAACGGGGAAGACGTCGTAGAGGAGGCCGCCGAGGATACCGTTATCTACTAAACATAACCGAGGGTCCTATTCCGTCTGCCTAGAATTATCATGGCCGGCTGATGGATGTTTGCACATTACAAGGACTCCCAATCGCCCTTGCCCAACACCGCCTCCGGTCCATCCGAGTCTAGACAGTTTACCAACCGACCTTCTTCTGTTCCAGATCTGTACATGTCTTACATTGTAAAACTCAGCGTAGTAAGGCGAAGCTTTACAAAAACCAAGAACAACTAGGCCCTGGTTTGTCACATGCCGGTCTCGACTGCTGTACCATCATCTGCAATCGCATGCATGAAAGGTGCAGGGTATATTTTACAGTTTGTATTGGGAGCACAACTTCGTGCCTCCCAGCTTGCTGGATGAAACGCAGCGCAGTGCAATAGCCATTACAGGCACGGGCGTCGTCCAACGTTCAATACCAACATGTTACGACTCCGTCCGCCTCACTTTGTATGTATCGTGTAAAGTCGTAGAGTATATCAACCCAGAAACTCGGATAGTCCGCCAAGGGGGGAGGCGGGTATCCCACAGCATGGCGGAAAAATATGAGCCATGCATGACTTTATTATAGCGACCACGCTTCTTCTATAGCCGTCCGTCACCCACACAATGAGACCTATTGACTCCAACTCCGACCAAGAAGTCATCGCAATGTTTGTTGATCACAAATCTGTAGACATGTCAGCGTGCGAATGAGTGATCATTTTCTTTAGTGCCAACGACGATGATGATGATGATGATGACGCCGCATCTTTCCCCAACCTTTTAGCTTCCTAACCCCACACTTTGCCCACGTTGTTGTGCCTCGGCATAGCCCCTGTCGTGTACTAAACTCACGACAAATCCACACCAAAACATACGTCATCAATAGCGACTCGGTCTTGTCGGCTTTGTGTACTTTGCACACACCCGAATACTTTTTCTACTTACCTACACCTACTTTACGTGGGACCGCGAGAACATCTCAAGGCATCTTTCCCGGCATTGAGACCACAGTCTAGGCTCGACAGAATCAGAACAACCGCCCCCCCGCAACAGAACATCGACCCACACAGCATCTCATTGTTTTGTGATTATCATTGCTATTGGTCCCGAATCATGTCCTCTCCCCTCGAGCCAATCAACCCGGTATCCGATTCTCGCATTGAGCACAAGACGGCGTCGCTAAATGGGGTGAAATATCACTATCTCTACGGTATTCCCAAGTCGGGGTCGTGGACTCAGACTGTATTTCTGGTACGTCCTTGCCCGCCTTATCTTTCTGGCTAGGTATATCCATACTTTGATTTCAGGGATATTGGTAGTCAGAAGTTATACCTAGGTACTTTGTGTATATATATATATATATATATACTCGTCCACACAGATGGGCATTGTCCGGGGCCATCGAGCTAACAATCTCGCCTTGAAAGGTCCACGGCTGGCCCGATCTGTCCATGGGATGGCGATTCCAGATTCCGCTCTTGTTGGACTTGGGGTGCAGGGTCGTGGCGCCGGATATGATGGGGTATGGTGGAACGGTAAGTAAAAGCTCCACACCAGAATGCGAGAAGAGAAAATCAGCTTGAGAAAATACTATCTCACTGCTAATCGTGACTTGGGTTGTATGTAGGATGCGCCCCAGGTACCACCGAATCCGATTAGTCTGTATGGGATCAAGAGGGCGGCGGATGATATTGCTGCGTTGGCGAAGGAGCTGAATGCGCCGCGGATTGTGCTGGGTGGTCACGATTGGTACGTGTCGTGTCACTCGTTCTTGCTCCCTTCTGGAGGATATCAATTCCGTGCGATGCGACTGGACTGTGGCTAACAAGTGATGCTTAGGGGAGGTTTCGTCATCTGGCGAGCTGCTCAATGGTAAAGGAATTTCCGCCTCATATTTTACCTTACGCTTTCCACATCCAACTATCTCTCTCTCCTCCCATACCCCTACACTCAATCTACCGACAGTAGAATGGGACAAAAAAGAAAAGACTAACTTCTCCCTACCCAGGTACCCAAACCTAATATCCCACATCTTCTCAGTCTGCACCCCCTACACAGCACCATCAGACAAATACCTCTCCACCGCTGATCTTGTTAGCGGGCCCCTGCCTCAGTTCGCCTATCAGCTGCACCTCGCGTCAGGCGAGGTGGAGAAGAGCGTCAATAATGAACAGACCATACGGCAGTTTCTTAAGGGCATGTATGGGGCCCGAGGCCCGAATGGCGAGGTCGCGTTTGACCCCGAGAAAGGCGTGTTGGTGGAGAATCTGCCCAAGATTGGGGAGAGCAAGGTCTTGAATGGCCAGGTACGTTGTTGATCTCTTATGCTTATGCTGGAACGCGTGGCGGGGAGGGGTGTGAGGGACGAAGAGGTGGGATGGGAAGACGGGTGAGAGGCGACGATGTTTACCTTTTTAAGGAGCCGGGATGTATGGGGAGATGAATGCTCGACGAGGAGATTACCCGTCTCGACATATCGTGCAGGGAAGAGAGAGGGGTGGGACGACATGGATATATATCCAGAAGATCGACTCTGCTCAGCAGGTCTATGGACGCAAACTGTGTGGTCATTTCGACATGAGGCTGCATATGCATTGTTTCAAAAAGAAAAGAAGCAGTTGCAATATGCTCTTCCCCAAGCGATGGTGTACTGACAGCGAATCAGGTACTGGACTACTACGTCAAACAATACCTCAACCACGGCATTCATCCTACCTGTACGTCGCCCCATCTTCCCTATTACCCAACCGACTACATACATCCCCCTTCAAACATTGTACGTGAAAAATCCCTAGCTAACCCTGATCCTCCCCGTAATCTAGTAAACTGGTACCGCCAACGCCGCACAAACTGGGAGGAAGACCAAGCCCTGCTGTCCCAAAAAACAATCACCCAACCCACCCTCTTCATCCAAGCCACGCGCGACGCAGTCCTCAAACCGGAAATGTCAAAGTCCATGGACCGTTTTATCCCGCGTTTAACAAGGAAGGAGGTCGTGGCTGCACATTGGGCGTTGATACAGAAGCCAGATGAGGTCAATGAGATTATCCGCCAATGGTTCGAGGCGCAGGGTTTGGTGGGGAGCGCGAACGCGAACGGGAACTTGAATGGGAGCAAGCAGAGAGGGGCAAGTCACTTGTAGGATTAGGGTGTAGGGTGATTGTGGAGGATTGCTAGCGTGGAGATTTAACGGAGATACATGACCGTGATCCGTTACTTGGGTCAAGTGCGCGGACTGTGATGTGATGTGCATGCGAGGGCAGGATGCATCGGGCAGGTTTTCTTTTCCTGCGGTTCACCCGGGGAGGAAGAGCATTGTCTTCATCGGCCGAACGGTGTAGGCTATGCGGCGCCATTGCTTTGGTGTGTAGAGTAGCGTGGCCAGATCGCTCGTACCCGGGTACAGAACACGAGATAGTAGAGATTGCGGCTCTATCCGTTGTGTGCGTGGTCTGACATGTGCTTCTCAAACTTTGTTTCTCTCCCAGCAGCAGCAGCAGTAGAAACCTTGTCTAAGCAATATCGGCAAATCCTTGCTTTAGCGAGATTGGGTTTATTCTATTGACATGTGCATCGCTGACTGTGAGTTGGTCGTTTAGTAAACAGTGGTAGATGTTGAGCTGGGCTTTTGCTTAGACACTTAGCATCCGAGATCGCAATGCACATTCTGCGTCAGCGCACAGATTGCTGGTCTTGGGGCGGCACTCATTATCGGCCAAATGCAGGATCCCGGCAAGGCCAGAATGGTGGATACCGAACTTACATCTGGGGCCTCATACTTGTGGGTCCCTTTGGGCAAGGACGTATACCTCTCATATGTTCCGTGGCTTCTGTCTTCGCTTACAACGACGCCAACGGCTCAGTGTCCTTCCTTGTCCCCTCCCGAAAGTGAAGCGCTTTGTGATGGTGTAGTCTCGGCATCTCCGGAGGTTCTAACCTCGAAAGGAACGGCAAAAGCAGTCAACCGCCCGTCCTTGACTTGGGAAAGCGAGCGTTCTGGATCTCAGGCCTTTGTTCTCGTCCCGTCTTGACTCAGGATCATCCGTTGGCGGTCCTTGGGTATTTTTCCAGGCGAACAGCATCTCCTGTTCGATGTTGGCGAAGAACGTTGTTCGTGAGGTTTGTTCACAGCTTTTTTCCCTGGTAAGAGATATGCCGGATGCAGGTCCCCTCCGTCCGTGCGCGACCCAGGGTACCGGGACCCCCCGCTGCGGGATACAACCAGTGGTGTTACAGCGTTGTACCCTGTGCCTATATCGTGCTCGAGTGTACCAATTGACGCGACGATGGTGCTGTGAGCGAGCTGGCGCGGAGCCGTATGTCCGCAAACATCAATAGCTTCTTTGGGCTCGAGTATTTGCGATAGGGGATTTGGTACCCTTTACCTCGGGCAGACTGCCTCCACACGACTTTCGCAACCAACCCCGCGGTTGAGGGCACGGCTCCTTCCACTGTCATTTGACGGGAAAGCATAAGCATGTACCGCTCACCGCTGTTGTACCAAGGTGCAAGCGTCTGACATATATTCGACGTAGATCGTAGAACAAGGTACCTTCCAGCAGAAAAGTCCGTATTGTGGTTTGGCATGGGGACCTCGGAACGCTCACCGCCTTCTGTTTTCGAAGCTCCATGCAGACGGGTCAAGAGTTTGGCTGCTGGGTAATGCATGGTTCCAGTATTCGTGCGGCCAATCGACAGGGTCGATGGTAGCGTTGACCGTGGTAGGCTCAGGTAGGCGATATGTGCGATTCAAATGGGCATGCTTCCAAGGTCCTTATCAGCATGCACATTATTCAATCGCATCTCGTACCCAGCTGCGTCGAAGCAGGATGCGGACTGGCTGGAAAGTTTTATCATGTATCTAGTCGAGTAGTTGGCAAACGAGGATCCTAGTCTGCAGAACAGTCAATCTCGAGCTGCCAAGACCACTCTGGAACCACCATGATGCTCTGCCGTGCGACGTTTGATGGGTGGGCTGCCAACTGTTCTCAGACTATTGCTTTTGCCGTCCCGCAGCAGTTGTTTGGCTATGTGGGAGATGTGGTGTGGAGGCTGTCGGAGGAAAAGGCTTACGAACGACATCTCATCTCGCTCGTGGCCCGCCCCTGTCTAGTGACTCCTTCCATGCACCCGCGATCACCGTTGTTCCCTTCGATCCTTGACGGAACACATTTGACCTCATGTTTCGGTTGGATGAGAAAATCTAAGGCGACATGGCAGCGCGCTATCGGTACCTTCTTGTCATGAGCGCAGAGGGCGACGGCACATGTCAAATCTCGATGACGCCTCGTGGCCACACCTCGGTGGCAGCTGCATCTGTCGACTATTGGCGATACCTTGAACCAGTCGTTCGTGCAGTTGGTTCTCGAGTCGCACCGATAAGAGGCCTTGCACTTTCTTGTCCCGACAATTCGGTTGCGAGACCGTGAATTTCGTCAACTAGCTGCCTCTCGGTAGCCACACCGCAACGCACGTCCGACTTCCAACCGACATTCAGCCAACAGGTCTTTCCCCACACCCACCATCGCTTTAGAAGGATCTTACTAAGGTACCGCACTACGGGCCAGACAACATGCTCCCCCGATGAGCTCGGTCTGAAGGTGCACCGTTGAGGGTGAGGCCTTTGCATCTGGGTAATATATCCGGCATGTCATATTACACCATTGGCTTCCGGTGGCCTTCTGGAATATCAGCCAATTACGCTAGCCATTCAGCGCTCGAGTTTTACCATCGGTAATTAGGCCCTGAGGGTCCAGGATTAATGATGGACTGGGGTTCGTGGAGAACTCTTGGTGGAGCAATGGCTCAACGGCGAACGCATGCCAGTCATGACAGGACAGCCCGCATATCAGGCTGATGTTTTCTGCACATAGCTCAAGGGTATGTGCAGCTGCAGGGCCACAAGATCCTGCCGGATCGCTGCAAAAAATCCCAACGTAACCTGTGAAGGTGGGTTCCACAGCCGCGCAGAATGTCTTATCGCTGTTTCACAGCGCCGGCAGCGTCTCTGATAGACGGCCACTACCAAAAATCCCGTCCACTTCAGACACAGTGTTATGAATGCTGTTCCTATGTCGCATCTTGGGTATGCACGTCCCGGCCCTCGATAGCTGCTGATCCGGTAAAACAAGTCTAAACGTGCTTGGGTCAGTCGCCGCTAGCTCGTCGGGCGAATTGCAGATGCTTTCCGCTCCGTACCCACAAGCAGATCTAGCCTCAAATACACACTCAGAGTAGCGGGATAAAGAAATGACTAGGCAAAGCCTACCATACCAAGTAGCTTGGGTCGCGCATCCCTATCCATGTTCGTCCCGCCAGATTGAGCGGCCTAGCAAATGACGTGGAACCTTTGAATCTTCCCTAATGCGATGCCATTATCTCGCCGATGCACCAACCTGAGGCAAGCCCAGCTTGTGCTCATCCAGCGTTGATCGAAATGGGCCTTCTCAATAAGTATATCAGCCTCCACGCTCCCGTGGGGTAGCCTTCTGCTAGCTATCTTTCCCTCACTTTTTCCCGCTCCATTACGGCCATCCCCCATACTATAGAATCTTTCTCGTAATGGCTCCCTCAGCTCTCGCAGACATCTATCCAATCCCAGCAAGGCACTACGCAAAGGCATCGACCGTCGTAGCTTCCGTCTTGCATGGGCCAAGGGATTTGCGGCTGGTATGCCTTCCTCTTCGGTTCTTCATCCCACACCTACCCACTGTTCGTGGGGGTATTCGTGTATGGCGAATGCCTCAGACACACGGCTAACAGTTCTAAACAGGAAACTCGAACGATCTCAGATCCTGCCGCCAATGAAGTCCAGATCGCTATCAAGGCCACAGGGCTGTGCGGGAGCGATTGCTCGTACTACAGCAAGTTCCGCAACGGTGACCTGCAGGCTTGCGAGCCGTTGTCGCTAGGCCACGAGTCTGCCGGGGTTGTAGTTGCTATCGGCAACAATGTCACTGGTTACCAGATTGGTGACCGTGTCGCACTCGAGGTCGGTGTGCCGTGCGACAACTGCAGGTCATGCCAACGCGGCCGCTACAACCTATGCCCCAAGATGCGGTTTCGAAGTAGCGCCAAATCCGTGCCTCACTTCCAAGGCACCCTCCAGGAACGCATCAACCATCCTGCCAAATGGTGCCACAAGTATGTCATGCATGATCGACCCGAAACCCGAGCCTTGGCTGACAACCTTAATCAGGCTCCCCTCGCACGTCTCCATGGAGTCGGCTGCGCTTCTAGAGCCTCTGTCTGTTGCCATTCACGCGACTAGGAGAGCTCAGATTGAGCAGGGGGACACTGCAATTGTGTTCGGTGCAGGCACCGTGGGCCTACTGACCGCTGCAATGGCCAAAGTGTCTGGAGCCACGACAGTCGTTATCGCAGATATTGACTATGGGCGCATAAACTACGCTCTGGCGAATGGTTTTGCACACAAAGGCTACATTGTGACACCACAAGTACAAGCAACTGAAACTGCCGACAAGTTCCCAGTCGCTAAAGAGCTAGCGGCAGACATTATGCAGATCGCCTCGCTCAACGACGCAGAATTTGAGGGCGCGGACGTCACCTTTGACTGTACTGGAAAAGAAGTCTGTATGCAAGCTGGGCTCTACGTAAGCACATGTTTCCGATGGTAACCGGGCTTCTCCTAACCCAATCGCAGGCAACAAGACCCGGCGGCAAGCTGATCATGGTTGGCATGGGCACTCCCATCCAAACACTTCCCATGTCGGCATCTCACTTGAAGGAAGTTGACATCATCGGCATCTTCCGCTATGCCAATACGTATCCAACGGGTATCAAGATACTATCTGCTGGTGTACTCCCTAGTCTCGACAATATGATCACCCACAGGTAGGCTCTATTGGAACATCCCTATGAGCCTCTTTCTGACAGCCAAAACCAGATTCCATGGCCTATCATCTACTCAAGAAGCTTTCGAGCTCGCTGGCAAGACAATGGACGGGGATGGCAACCTGGTCCTCAAGGTCCTCGTTGAGATGTAGATTCGACCACGTATAATTCTGTACATTCACTTTTTTTGGCAACTGTTACGGGAAGATAGAGACTAGATATAGGAGAGCGGCTGGAAGGCCAGCGGTCGGGCGTTCATGATGTAGGTTTGGGAGTTTGTGTCGAGACTGAGATACCATTCGCTTTTTGGGGCAGATCCGGAGTTGCTTATTTTTGCTTTATCAGCTAGGGTGGGTGTTAATCGGAAGGAAGCCTTCATGGACTGAAGTAATTACGATATAACGATCAACGAAACTTTCCAAACAGCAAGAATGGCCGAAAGAAGTGAAACGCGCAGTCGATGTAGCATTGAAAAATCGCGTCGCGTAGTCACGTTTCACGCTAGAGCTCGGATTTAGCGTCTTGGCATGACCCCACGAAATGTAGCAGCGGCAGCCTAGCAAGCTCCCCACCACTGGCTGTATCGCCGCATTGCCTCATATTTCGACTTCCGCCTCCACCCTTAACTCATAATTACCGATAAAGTCTCTAAAGAGTGCGATCAAAAACCGCTATCTTGCGGTCAGAGCAATTATGGCAGAATCAACAGGAAATCCGCTCGTTTCAACCACGCGTGCCTCTGACGCAAGTCCGACTGTCCAGCTTCACCCGCTAGTCCTCCTTACAATCACAGACTGCGTCACACGACACACACTACGACAGCAGAACGGACCGGTAGTGGGAGCTATTCTGGGCGCACAGGATGGACAGAACATTACCATGGAAGTCGCTTTTCAAGCAAAACTCCAATCGAACCAGGACGGCGAGACAACGCTCGATGACGTGTGGTTCAGCAAGCGTATTGAGGATTGTAGGCTTTACACCAATACTTCCAGAATATGACCAAGACTAGTCTGACCGTGGATATAGTCAAGGATGTACACAAGGAGCCTCAGCTCGACATCGTCGGCTGGTTTACCCTTGGTCCCGCCTCCGGCCCCGAGCCTCATATTCTTCCTATTCATTCGCGGATTTCAGACGTATACACCGAGTCCCCGCTACTCGTCCTCTTCCATCCCGAAAACGCCTTCTCCGAGGAAACCGCTGCAGGAAAGCTGCCGCTCACCGTCTACGAGTCCGTCTCTGTCAACGCATCGAGCGAACCAAATGACAAGGCTATGGATATCGATGGCGCAGTCCAAGCGAAATCGATAAAGTTTAGAGAGCTGGTATATTCTATCGAGACTGGCGAGGCGGAAATGATCTCTGTCGACTTTGTTGCCCGTGGCGGAGGAAACGCAACGGCCGTTGAAGGCTCAAGTGACGTAACATCTTCAAGTCCTGACTCTTCAAAGATCGATGAAGGTCTTGGGAAGCGTTCCACACGAGGAAAGCAGAAAGAGAAGGAAAAGGAGAAGGATGACGCTCCAATTGAGGAGTCTTTCACTTTGAACGCGGATGACGAAGAGAGTAAGTTTGTGCTTCAAAAGCGGTAAATACAGTAAAGACGTACTGACCATTACCTAGTTTTATCCTCCCTCACAGCAAAGATGAACGCCATTCGCATGCTCGGTCGACGTATAGCGCTGCTCCGCGAGTACCTCAACTCGCTTCCCCCATCGTACCTCTCCGATTCGTCACTCCCAATCAACCCCACACCGGATGAACAACATCCACTACCGCTGAACCACTCTATCCTTCGCAGCGTGTCAGCCACACTCGCCCGCATCAACATTCTTGCTCCTCCAGATTCGGCCGCATTCGCGCTAGAATCGCAGCAGGAAGCGTCCGACGTACAGCTTGTCAATCTGCTGTCGTCCATCACAAACTCGGTATCGGCAGCCAAAGAGTTTGGCCGCAAGAGTGCTATCGTAGAACATGGAAAGAGTCAGGGCAAGAATCGTATGGGCGCCATGGGCGGGTACGGAGGAGGAGGTGGTGGTTATGGCAGTGGTGGTTATGGCGGTGGAGGCAACGATAACTTCTTCGGCACGGTGATGAGCGGAGGGTCAGGAGCGGACAGGTGGTGATCCCTGTCTATCCTCGCCTTCCCCTGCCACCTTATGAGCCTGCACGACTAATTGAAATAGACCGCGAACGCCACCAATCGTTTGCGGAATGGGGGATGGCCATCATGACCTAGCGCTCTTCGACACAGACCATCTGCCGCTGGACTTTGGCTACGAAGATCAGCTATGGCATGTTGTGGTAGCCATCGCCATGATGGGGCCGGCTTACATCCTCTTGTTCATCCTCAGTCCTCTAATACTGGGGCTTTGCGTAGCGCATATAACGATCTGGGCGGTGCGCTTGACTCGTGAGATATCACGAAGACTATGGTCGATATTGTGGCGCATGGTGCGAGCTGTTCTCCGGGTTCTGTTTGGGGTTTGAAAACAGCGCTCTCTCTCTCTCTCTCTCTTTGCATAGCATATGGCGCATCAATGAGTTTTCCCATAGACGCATGACTTGGGCGAGGATACAGCAGCACGATGAAGCTTAGCCTGGCATGTAATACACGAAACACATGATATGAAAGAAATGGATAGTGGCGTCACTCACATTCCTTATGCCGGGTGCGTAAAAACTTGACGCCAACGCCCCCTCAGTTAAATGTCTCCTCAGAAGGGGGGATGGGGGACAAACGCTTGAAATTCACACTGGCCTCTCCCCTTATTTCTTCTTCTCACTACCCCCTTCTCTACAGAAAAAATCACATGACCCCACTCACCACCACCGGCTCAGGCACAAGTCTCCCATCCACCCCCTTCAAACGCGCTCGCTTTCCATCGCGACACTAGTAGCCAATCTGCAGAATAATTGGTCTTGTCCGCGTCATGCTGTGAGCGCTATTGCAGGTGTCTGCGCTGTTTGTCCTAGGTCGCTCGTGTCGAGTTGGGGCTTGGTGGTAGTGGTGGTGGTGTTGTTGTTGTTGGGCGTAGGCTGCTGAGGTGGAGATTTTCCAAGAGTGAAGTAGTGGGATTCTCCCCCGTGTGCTGGGTGGGTTGACGTGGGTTCACATCTGGGGTGGTGTTATTTACCACGGACCAAAATTCTGCCATGACCTTTTCCATGTGCTCCTTTTCGGGCTTTTCTTTGGCGGCGGCGGCGGTGGTGGTGGTAGTGGTGGTGGTGAAATTACCGTTTAGGGTGATGTCTCCGGCTGACGTTGTAGCATCTGCCTCTGGAGCCCATGCTTTGAGCTGCGTGTCTGTGTCGGTGGTTCTCCACTGAGACGAACAATCGTCCGGGTATATTTTCTGCGACGTGGCGTTGGTTGAGGCAGGATTTTCCTCAGTCCCGTTTGTGTCCCAGGTCCACGCGCTTGCTTCAAGATCAATGGTAGGCTGATCGTCTGGCACCTGCATTTCTTCAGGACTAAAGTAGTTGGAGACCCAGCTGCTGTCGTCGTTGTCCCACGGGTGTGTGTAATCGGTACTGACGGGGTGAATGGGATCAGTACTCGCAACGTAGTTCCCATCATAGTCTTCGTCTTGTATTTCTTCCCACTGTTTCTCACGTTGTAGCTCCACTACATCTTCTGGTCGGACTTCTTGAGATAGGGGAGATGGCGACGTCTTATGATGCGTGACATTTACTCGCGCCACGCTCTTCTTAGAAGCGAAGGAGGTCATGTGCTGCACGTCCCAAGAAGCCTTTTGGTACGTTTCGTTGAGCTCTTGCACCAGTGCAGTGATTTCACCAGTGCCAGAACAGCCGTTTTCTGATAATCTGGCTAGGAATGTCGCTGCTCGTTCCAATTTTGACAGCCAGTTGCTCTCCCACGATTGATGCTCGCAGGAACTGCAGTCTGTCTGTAGATGCATTGTGAGAAAGGATTCCGCAGTACAAGCAGCCCTAGTACTTGTTCTTGTCACTTTGTGCCTTGTGCCCTTGCACCGTGATCGCCGTAATTGGAGTGTATGTTGGCATTTGAACAGGAGGTGAATGACGTTGCACATTGCTGGCTACCGTTTCGATGATATGGGGTGCAATTAGATAGAATTTCCAGTGAGATTCATTTGTTGGGTCATGTAGATGCTGTATCATAGATGTGTGTGGGACGGAATGGGTAGAGGTGTAGAGACGGTATTTTTCGAGCCCAGGATCGAGATGGCTTCCGATATGACAAGGATATGGCATACATTCATGGAAGGAAAGGGGCTAAAGAACGCACTGAACAAAATGTCAGTCTTATTTCGCATGCATGTTGAATGATGTGACGGCCTACCCCAAGAAGATTGGTATGAAGTCAAAGATGACAAATGCGATAGTCCAGCAATGGCGATAGCCCGCCGTGAAAAGGTCGTGGTATCGAATCAGTGATCGAAGAGAGGCTACAGCTGTTGCCCACTAATATCACATGTTTCCTCCTCGAGGTGGCGGCGGAATGTGGTGATGAGCAGGTAAAGGTGACTTTGGCGCAAGTTTCCATAACAGTGACCGACCTGCAAGATTCAACAGAATATGACTAGTCTGTAGACTGATGGTTACTGTAGGGTAGTGGGAGATACGGGGCCTCCTGGGAGCATTCATTGGACAGGGTGTAGTGGCAAAGCAAAAGGAAGGAGCGTCTGAGCTAGTCAACTCTACACCACGTGCTCCCACGTGCGCGGCGCCGAGCTTCAAACCCACACCAGTAAGACGAGAGGGGAGGCAAAGAAGAGAAAGACTAAGAGTGTAGTAATAAAACTATAAAATGCTTATTGCATATAGTGGTCAACCGAGACCTATGGGGTAAAGTAAAAAGAGATCCCCAAACCGAATGGTCTACCCAATTACCCGACCGTGTAAAGAAATCAAGAAAAAAAAAGGCATCAAATGGATGCGTGCGAATCCGGATATACAACGCCTTTGTGTGTGTGTATGTGCGTACCCAACCAAGCAAAGTTAGCCATCTTTTGCCGCCCCCTTTCCCCGTCATTGCACATAACGCATTGGTGTCATGATATATGTATACCCAATCCGGCCATGAGCTTGTAAAATCTAAAGAAAGCGGACTGTCGTTCTTTTGTCGCAGAACAGGGAAATTGTAGAACAAATTAATAGCGCACAACAGGTGATGCGAGAGCGTCGCCTTCTTGTACAAGAACACCTTCCTTGATACTATCCTTCTCCATCCTTTGCATCCAGTCTTCTTTCTTGTCTTTTTTGTGCATCCAGCCGGTGAAGATCTTCTTGAGTTTGGACTTTTGTTCTTCCCTTACTGGAGTCTTTGGCTCTGATGAGGTGGTCTTGCGTGTCTCAGAGTCGAGGCTTATCTTGTGAGAAAAGCTGGATGCTTCGGCACTCCTGTGGCTGTTTGCGGCAGAACTGCCATGTCCACTCCGCTGAAGGGTGTGTGTGCCAGAGTTCCGCTCGAGGCGTGGGTCGATGTTGGTGGTTGAAGACAAGGCCGTCGTCATGTGCTCGGCCTGGCCTGGACTGGCCGGTGGCACCCTTGTGGGCTGAGCAATGGCATGGGTTTCCTGCTTGCGAGAAGACTTTCGAACGGGAAAGGCAGTGTTGGGCTGCATGGCCAATGTGTCGGATCCACTCTTCCTGTGGTGGTTCCGCGCTGCCGGCGAGCGGTCTCCGCGGTCTTGGGAAAGCATAAGACTTGCAATGTGCGTCTCAGCTATGGGTGATTTGGGCGATGCTACCTTGTCCTCTTTTGGCTTCTCAGGCTCCTTCCAGCTATCCAGGCTTGGTAGCGGCGGAAGCTCTCTGTTCAGGTTCAGGCCGTTGGACTCGGATTTCCCAGATTGTGCCGGTTCGTTGGATTGTCCATTTAAGCTCCCTGGCCTGCTGTTAGTCCGCATGCTCTTCCCGCGACGAAGACCCCAGCTACGCCAGCCTGAGTTGGAGCCATGTCGAGAGAGGCGCTGGTCATCATCGGCGACTGGCGAACGGAGAGAGTCCTTGGATTGCGCGCGGCTCAAAGCACGACTTCGCGAGCCGGGGAAGACGTACTCCTTGACGGTCTCCTTGATGCTTGCTGCGCGGCTTGGTGGGCGGACCGACGTCGATGTGCGACCTTGGCGCTCTGTGGACTCCTGCTGCTGCCTCTTCTCTAACTCTGCCCGCATCCACTCTGCCGCCTGTGCGTCTGCGGCCAAGGCGGGGTCTTCAAACTGGTGGGACCTCCTGTTTGCCAGCCTGGCTGTGGGCAGAGAGGCCGAGGTGGGCACCGACGACGACAGCTTCGAATTGGCAAAGTTGGATGCAACGGCCACGGGCAGGGTAATGTCTTCGTCCGAGTCGTTGCGCAGGGCGGATCGGGGTAGGTCGATGGAGGCTTTGCCCAGCGTCCGTAGCTTCTCTTCCTTGTCGGCGTCCCGCTCGTCGAGCCAGGCAAAGTCGGCTCGTTTGCGGCTACTGTTTGCTCGGGCTGGCAGGTCGGCGTATTGCCTTGCTCGTATTTCCTGGTCTGCCTTTGCCCGTGTTCGTGTCTTTGTGCTGCGGGTGCGTGGTAGGAATGAGGTCGAGGCCAGCTCGGCGGGGGCGCCCGTGGGCATGCGGACGTTGACGTCGGCGGGCTGTGGCCTGCTCTCCTTGCGTGGGCGGAGACCTCCAAAGTCCAGCTTGGGGTCCGTGTTCTCCATGCCATGGTCCGACGGCTTGAAGTTTTGCAGGATAAGACGGCATGCGGAGCGCAGCTCCTGCTCGGTCTGGCCATCGAGGGCGCGGCGGTTGATCCAGGGCGAGTTGTCGCATATGGAGTCTTTGGACGTATGTCGCCGGTGGGTGGCTGATGACGTGTGCGAGGGAGTGGGTTCGGGCGTGGGCCTATCGACAAGGTCCTGCTTCGAGGCAATCTTCTGCGGCATGGTAAGCTAGCCATATCAGCACGGGCAAGTGGGCGCAAAGCACGTACGACGGGAGCCAGGTTGAAGGAAAACTTCCGGGCCATGTTGATTGGAATGGGATAGTCTATGTATGCCGTTGCAGCGTTGTGGATGCGCATGCAAGAGTTGGTGGGAGGCGTAGTATATGTGCGAGGGCGGAAGACGATGGTCGCGCACGGCTGGCGCGACGAACAGGAACGACGTAACGGGGATGGGCGTGTGGTGGTGGGAATGTGGTCGACTAGCAATGGCTAAACAGAGCTACTGCCGCCTACTGCAACTTGGGGAAGAGAGGAAAGGATGCGCGGCGGGGTGGCATGCATCAAATGCGCCGAAAAGAAAGAAGCAGGAGAGAGGGAGAGGCATGGGACAGGTATAGGCTTGGGGCGGGCAAGTGGTCGTGACCCTACACCCCCAGGAGGTGTTGGAGTTTCAGAGTCGCAGCTAGCATTCGAGTCTCGACGCCGACGCGCGCTGGGATCAGGGCGACTGGGCCATGTGGGCGCCTGAGGCCCTGGGTGGTGCAGCTGTCAAATCTGCGACCCTCTGGTGCTTACGGCCTGGGAGCCTGCAGGACACGCCCTTTGGCCCTCTCACACGCCGCGACGGCATGCTAGAGGCCTCGCACAGCCAGCCAAGCGACATGAGCAATCGGGGCGAGCAACAGATCGTGTGCTTGATTACCCCCAGCTACCCACCTACCCACCTGCCCACCTACCCACCTAACCCCCCTACCCACCAGCGCAGACTATCGAATTTAAGCGGACCTACAGCCTAACCAATCGCCGTCCAGATGGACCGCAGACATGGCTTCGATTCAGCGACCGCAATCCAGATCCCCAGACACGCCCGACTTGATCCTCTTGTGCCGCTTAGCCTGCATCCACCCTGCCATGATGAGTCCCTCTTGCTGCTGCTGCTGCTGCTGTTGCTGCTGCAGGCATTGTCGCGAGTCCATCGCCCACCAGTTTCACCGCTCCAACATGCACAGTCGCCTTGCCATGGCCAGTACAGAGCATATATCCCCGAAAACCACGCTGCGCAGAGCCTCCTTCGGCGAAAAGAAACTTTCATCTACCCCCGTCCACGCTCCTTCCGCGAGCACAACCCTGAGAATATCCCGACGGCTTAAGCCTGTGTGTTACCGCAGGGCACTGGCCTGTGGACAGGCCTCCAAACGGTCGCTTCAGAGCCTCGTATCTGCTGCTTATGCCCCCCGGCGTCATGGCATTCGTCATCCAGAGCTTTTGTTTTCTGCTTCAACGCCTCACTGTACCTGACTATCCTCCTCCTTATCGTACCTGTCTGCCGACGTCCGGTCAACCTCGGATCCCCATTTAACAACGACCCACTGAACATCGTATCAAGCCATCAGCAATCACGGCTAAATCCGTAATTTCTTCAAGCTTTGTGCTTCGTCTTTGATCATTTTTGCACGCCAATGCCCACATTCCGCTGTTCTACCAACGCTTGCTGTCGGGTCCATGTCGCGTAACGACGGCACCAAAAGAAAAGAAACTTGTCACCGAACCACGGCATCGGGCACTGGGCGTCAATACGCTTGGCTAGCCTCGCATCAAGAAATGTCTTTAGTCGAGGGTCCAACGCGTACTACGTCAGTTCAAGTCCCAGCACAGAAGGTCATTTGACGTCATGCCTGATTAGATAAATATCGACCCGTTGCCTACAGTCGAGCGCACCACCGGTACAGTCATGCACCATGTATCGAAACAACCCCTCCCAGCCTCTTGATTAAACAATGGCCAAGGCGACAACCCGCCTACCTTTGCCATGCTAAAACACCATGTGTCCGATTTTCACGTGATCCGCCGGTTTCAAGCCTGTCCATGAACTGGGGGGCAGAAGACCGTTGCGAAGTTTGGAGTGCTGACAAGGTAATACCCAACGAATTATAACTTACACTGTCAGCATTGGCAAGCGCAAATGAATCAATCTTAGACATGACCATGCTTTCTGAAACAAAGCTTTGGCCAGTACCCGGGCACTCATCGATATACTATGACACCAAGTCTGAAGGCAATGGATCAAATCAAACTCTTCTCATTCTCAACAGCTGAAGGTAACTGCCAAGCTTGGACAGTTGGTTTGGTAGCAACGCCCATAGCTCCCCGTCAACTGATCAAGTCAAGGTCCGATGGAGGCTTCGGCGTCAACGAATATCACTCAGACTACTCGTACCACTCCGGTGAATCAGCAATGTCTCGACGTTGTCAGAATCCCCTCACGGGCATCCACGCTCACAAAGACGAAGCGCCTGGAACCGCGAATGCCGTGCACATCGAATCCTAAGCTCGCCCAATCAACAAACACCGGGACTACCATTCACCAGTATGGTATCTTTCTGTACCTCGCACTCAACTACATACTACGAGACACTTCTCACAATCTCCAGCCGCGTGGGAAAGCGGTGCGGACTGCACATTCCACATCAAATGCTACCCACGCATCCAGCCAATCTACGCGAGTACCGAACCGGCAGCCTAGGCCCCACGACATCACAAGGTATGGCAAAAGTTCAAGGCATGGCGGTCGGTGGAGCACGCATTCTGCTTGCTCTGAAACCTCAGGAGATATGGTATCAAGTCACGCACACGCCCGTCCACACCTCCGTAGAAAAGACATGCACCGAAACAGCTACGACAACCCGCCCAAGACCCAACTCAGTGACCCGCGACTAGACATATCAAAAGTAGAGATGAGCGAGGCATGGGCACGGATGCGATCAGTTTCCAAGATGCCGATTCCACCCGCAGCACCGAAAAGCAGAAAAGATGGTGCAAGGTCTCGAGAGAAGAATGTACGATGGGGCGTGGTGCATACGCGCGAGTTTGAGTCACCGTCTGAAGGGAACAATCAAGTATCAATCAGGCAACATGAGTGCAATGACCAGACAGCAAAAACAAAGCCTAAACACCAACGCGGAACCGGCAACGGACGAGACAGTGAGCCTGATATATGGGGTTCCGTGGAGAGGGAAGGAGAACATGAGCTGTGGGGACCAGCAAAAGGCAGTGATGGGCAACTGAATTAATTTGTGTGTGTACTATGAGGACGTTGATACGGTCCTCGGAAGCAGCCTCAAGGATAGAAATTCAGTGCTTCACTTTTGTACAATACTGGTGTTGGTCATGAAATCATGAGTGATTCGCAGAGTCTCATTCTACCAGTCCAACTACTCTCCCGAGCGTCGTTGTATGAATCGACCCTGTCGACTCGCAAGTGGCGTTACCACACCCTAGTAGCGCAAGACTGGCGGAGTAGTGCCTTTTTCCCCACACCTGCGTCGGTTCGGAGGGTGGACCCCTGTCAAAACACCACCACACCCACACGCATCATACAAACGTCACGCATCTCGCAAACAAACGCTCATGTCAGAATTTGACTTTCATCGCATGACTCAACACATGGTAAATGTAACAGAACCTCAGCACAAGCAGTGTGACAGCTGCATGCTGATAAAGCACATTTGGTGTCTCCTCGGTCGGAACAAGACTAATCGGTTATTGTGAAGAGGGGGGAAGTAATCACGATCCGTCCACATCGAATGCTGCTCCTTTGCCCCATGATTTGCTGCACGATGCCGGTAGTTTATCTTCCGACCCTCGTAATCATTCTTGGAATATGGCTCCTGGCCCGAGGGAGTCCCGGAGACATGGGAAGTATCACGCGTCTCGATTTAAGTCTTCTTTCTTCCGTTATTTTTTTTCCTTTTGCATTCCAGACACTTTTATTCCCCTGCATTTCGGCTCCAGCTCGTTTCTGCATCTCTGTTTTGTAGTATCAGATAGCGCATTCTATATGCAATGGGTGGCTCGGAGCCATGGCCGCAAGTGCCCGTCGGCAACAAAGACCACACTGACGCCGCAGTGGTCATCATCGGAGCAGGAATTTCAGGTCAGCCAACCAACAACTTGATTGACTCGGAGTATATGCTGAAACATCCAAGGAATGTGCATGGCCATTGACCTCATCAAGCGAAACCAGTGCCACAATTTCATCATTGTAGAAAAGAGCTCCAGCTTCGGCGGTACATGGCATGACAACAAATATCCCGGTTGCTGCTGCGATGTCTGGAGTATGCTGTACAGTTACTCTTTTGAACAAAATCCCGATTGGACGCGAAAGTATCCAGGCCAAGAAGAGATATTAGTGCGTCGCCATCAACCTTCCGTCAGACCATGAAAGACTAACGCTATGTGCAGGACTACCTTCGCAACGTAGCACGCAAGTACAATCTGTATAAGTATATAAGATTCAACACCTCAGTCGAAGCCGCAACATGGGACGACACCAAGAACCGATGGAAAGTCAACGTCAACGTAACGGGCGGCAAGGACGCAGAGTTCCATCCCGCATATAGCATCGAATGCGACTTTCTCGTCTCAGCAGTCGGCCAGCTCAATCTGCCTCAATACCCAAACATCGAAGGCTTGCACGAATTCAAAGGTAAAATCATGCATTCCGCACGGTGGGACTGGAGCCATAGCCTCCAAGGCAAGAGTGTCGGCGTAGTAGGCAACGGCAAGTCATCAGGCCTATCCCATTTTCCCACATGTCGTATTGACATGATAAAACAGGCGCAACAGCCGCTCAAATCATCCCAGAGATTCTGCCCCAAACCTCATCCCTGACAGTCTACCAACGGTCTCCCAACTGGGTGACCCCACGTCTCGACGGCCCTGTCAGCGCCCTGAAACGCACCCTCCTACGGTACATCCCGCCCCTCCGATGGCGCATCCGCAGCACAATGATGGACTTCCGGGAGTCGTTCTACGCCGTCGTGTCCGACAGCGAGAGCGACTTCGCCACGCTAGTCCGCACAAGCTGCACCGACTTGATGTCCTCACAAATCCCCAATCGCCCTGATCTGTGGGAGAAACTCACACCAGACTACAGTCCCGGCTGCAAACGCATCATCGTGTCCGACGACTACTACCCGGCCCTCGCTAGCCCAAAGACACACCTGGAAACACAGGCTATAAAACGCATCACAGAATCCGGCATCGAATTGGCGGACGGCACGCACAACACACACGACACAATCGTGCTCGCGACCGGGTTCCGCACCGTGGAATTCTTGCACCCGATCCGCATCACAGGCACACACGGCCGCTCTCTATCTTCCATCTGGCAAGCCAGCGGCGGCGCCACAGCCCTCTACGGCACCGTCGTCCCTTGCTTGCCAAACTTCGGCATGCTCTACGGCCCCAACACGAACCTCGGCCACAACTCCATCATACTCATGATCGAGGCGCAGTCGCGCTACCTCAACACGCTCGTCTCCGCTGTTCTGGACGCTTGCGCCCGCAACGCGCGCATCGGCCTTGTGCCCAGGTTGGACAAGACGGAAGAGTGGAACAAGGAGATCCAGGAAGTGTTGGCCAAGAGCTCCTTTGCGGATCCAAAGTGTAGTAGTTGGTACAAGAATGAGGCGGGACGCATTACTAATAATTGGTCGGGCAATGTGGTGCAGTATCAACAAATGTTGAGTCGTGTTGATTGGGGGGATTATGAGATTACGGGGGGTGTGGAGGGAGATATGGATGGTAGTGTTGTTGTTTGCAATGGTGATGGGGGAGAAGGCACGCTTATGGAGAGGAAAACGGATGGTAGTAGTAGTAGTAGTGGTGGTGGTAGTGTTAGTGCGAGTAAAGTCGTTTTCGGCTCGGGTAAGCTGGAGACGAGGATTGGGAGGGTGAGAGAGGAGAGCCTAGTGAGTAACACGACTTTGGTGCTCGGGACGTTGAGTGCGGTTGCGGCGGGCGCGGCGTGGGTTTATCGCGGGAAGTTGCCTAGGAGATTGGGCGTGAAGCCTTAGATGGGACCATGGCGGTGGTGGTGATAGTGTAGACTTTAGATAATAAGATAGGGCTTGCCATAGTTTGGAAATGAGAAAGTAGTGTCACTCAAGTTGACATGTCTCGCTCAATGCAATAAGTAAAATGCGTCTTGCCCAAGTTAACCAACGACCGCTAAAAGAACCAAAAAAACGCCCTCTCTCATCTATCCAGCAAACCCACTCAAGATCAAGAAGAAGAAAAAAAAAGGGCATCCTCAAAAACTCTGCTTCGCCCGCCACTTCCCCTCCCAACCCGGAAACCACGGACTCTCCTCCAGCGTCCTCGGTTCCCACCCTTCTTCCACAACACCCTTCCCCATCTGCTCAGCATGCCACTCCCTCATCGCAGGCTTAACAACATGTTCCACATGCCATGTGTTCTTATACTCCATCAGACTCTTTTTACCTTCCTCCAGCACCTTGAGCAACAAACCCGGTACATACGGCTCATCTCTAAACTCCTCGACAGGTGTAAACAGCGCCTTGAAGTTGAACACGACGCCGCCTGAGAGCGGCAGGCGGCGTAGCGTCTGCCAGTCTACACGCAGGTGGATGCGGGAGAGGGGGAGGTCGGATGCGGGAATTTGGGTGGAGCGGTGAGCTTCGTGGGGGTCGCCGGGGGGCATGTAGAGGGGTTGGTCGATTTCTAGGCCCCAGGAACCGCGTTGGATTGGTTTGTCGGTGGGTTTTTTGGCAAAGTATCTTTGTTTCGCACGTCAATTCCGTCAATCGCTTCGATTTGTGCTGATCAGAAAGATAGGCACAAGTCTTCTTACCTGTCCATGGAGAACTGCATCTTCTCTTTGTAGTCCGGAATCGGGGCGTGGATGCCAGCTAGATTCAGACCAATCTTGGATGCTACGTTCCAGCCTAGCGCGCTGCATATGATACCTGCGCGGAAAATGTATTCGCCGTTCTTCTCGTTTCGCAGCGTAATGGCAAAGTCTTCGGGGACGTTGTTGAGTAAGACGTGGAGCGGCGGCGTGCTTGTGAGGTCCGATCCGGTATTCAGTATACGGTTGTGGAAGACCTTATTGTCCTCTGCTAGACTGAAGTATTGTGGATACCGTGCGCACAGGAACTGTAATACCATTTCCATTAATTCCTTGCAAGCCAGCTCAGATCCTGGCAGTGCTTGGAGGACAGCTTCGCCATGCTCTGCGAACAAGGCCTGTCGTTGCCTGATCCGCTCTTCGTATGTGTTCTCGAGTTCGATCCACCAGTCTGTTTGCAGCTTGGTGATTGCTAGCTCAACTTAGAAAACACCCCCAGGGCATGCGTTTCTCAAAGCTACTTACACATCGTTTGGTGGTAAGACCATCGAAGCGGTCTGTAAGGCCTGGGCAAGGCTTTCTGTATGTCGAATTCTGGATACGGTGCTGGAAGAGGAACACCACTGAGTGTGGCGTAGTCTGGGAAGTCACCTAGAGCCTTTATCTCCTTGACAGAGAATCCACATGGTAGATATTTGGTCTCATCAGCATCCAGGTATGATGTCTCCATGGGTATGGTGTTCCTGGACCAATCTCCGGCGGGCTCCTCGAGCTCTTCATCTTTCAATACTTTGGCCAGAGCAAATCGCCGTGACGGCGGAAAAGTATCCGAGTAGTCAACTTCGGTAGGTGTGCCTTTCTTTCGGGGCGATAGAGATCTGGGTGGCGTTGTAGCTCCGGATACTCTCCGGCCACCAACACGGAGTCGCTCGAGGAGAACATTGCGTCTGCTTCGTTTGAGGAGGGCTAGAGTTGAACCAACAAGGAAAGCTGCTCCAAGCAGCAAGAGAAGGTTGAAAGCCATAAAAACTGATATTGACTTGCTTGCTGCGCCGACATCCAGGTAGTCGGCGTAATTCCTTCTCCCAAACGCTAGCGATGAGCGGGACTCTAGGGTCGTAAGTCTACCACGAATGACTTGAATGCGTATCACAGCCCAACCTCTAGAATAATGAGAGGTAGCCTGGGACCATCCGACAGCTTTTCACAGTAGGAAATGGCGTCACAAGCCTTATCATCGAGACGTGCGGGGCGTATTCCGCTTAAGTAGATGAACGAAGCGGACATGCAAGACTTCCGGGAAAAAAGCAACAGATGTGCCGGCATGACACGCACGCGACGGCATTTGCGCAACTTGCCTCATGGATGACGAGCGCAAGTCACAGGCTGCTATCGCCGTACGCACAGCATGGCGATGATTGTGGCGGGGTTTATCACCGTAGATCGCCGCGCGAACGTATGGGACTAGCCTTGTACAGTATTCAAACCCCAAACATCTTGGCGCAGGGTATGAAGATTGGGCTGACGGCCTTTTCAGTGGCTCTGGTTGATGGAGTGCATTCCAGATCAAGCCTCGTGTACGGCGCATGTCGCGGGCGGCTCTAGAACTTCCCCGCTGTCGGTAATGCAGTCGCTATCGGTACCCTGGACGTGCTGATGCTGCTTGAGGTAGTCGAGTCCCATGGTGCTCCCGACTGTGGGGTACGGCTGGTGCAGTGCCTTGGTGGTGTGATACGGGAATTAAAGCCAGTGGGTTATTTTGGAAGCTGGCATGCTTTTGATAAAGTCGGATGCTATCCGTCCTGCATGTGCGCCATGCATGCTATGTAGGATCTTGTTGCTGTTAATTCGCTCGGCCAACGTACGACTGCTACGAAGAAGCACCTCGTGATATTGGCTCTCAGTATTCGGTAAGCGCTGTGCTGGATGGATGCCTGCAAATGTCTGGGGAGGCAGATGCTTGGACTGTCAGATTTTGGGAAATGAATACCTTGTTTGGGCACCCATAATCCACCCGCTCAAGATATGATGCTTCCGAGGTTTCCCCAGGAGCTCCCAAGAAATAGCGGTCAGATTCTGGCTCTTGGAGAGCGTGAAGAAGTGATGGAATGGCGGGAGCGACAAGGCAGATCGTCGCTGTCTCTGCATCGCTAACTGCACGTGCTATGAACCCCGCTCTACAACGGAGCTCGCCCCCAAGAGACTGGATACCAGTTCGTCTTGAAACAAGCTGCTAGTTGCAAACTCACACTTCTATGATGGACTACGGAACACATAATTTTGACTACAATTAAGATTTCTGTCCTCACTAAGCCGCGATATAGAAAGTAAGGCGTTCTACCCAAGGCACTACAATGACGAAATCGCGTAGATAAACAGTTTGAGGTAAATTCAGCGCATTACACATCAACGAGTACCTTTACCTTTCTACAAGGTTCAAGGTTACATTATTGCAGCAGGAGTCTGAACAAGGTCACAAAGACAGTCCGTTCCTATTTCGGTGCAATCACTAGTCCACAAGTACCCTCTTGTGGCGATTATTTTCATCATGATTCCGCGAAACTCGATGCGTTAAATTTCCACTACAGATCCACTCGATCATGTAAACACAACGTTCCGATATTCGCTCAGATAAAGCCGCTTTTTCATTTCCTCACAGCCCACAATCTAGACATAACACTAGGCTAAATCGTTCTCTCTGGGTAGGCCGGTGTGTTACTGCACGACCTCCCAGCGCCATCATCGCCATGCTAGGCGCAAAGAGAAAGATTTTAGCTTATGACATGAGTTTGGACATACCATGTGGCAGCAAGAGCACGACATTGTTTCAAGTTCTACTTCCAGTTCCGAGGCTGTACACACATAGATATGAGCCGACATCTGATTGAATAGTGTGGCGAAGAATATTTATACATCTACGATACCTACTCCGGTCTACGTAGGGGATGCGCTTCAGTATTACTGTTTCCATGGTTAGCAACATGACAGCACCTCGTCCGCAAGAAAAAGGGGTGCCGTAAGAAGAAAGAGAGCAAGACTCACAACACATAATCATCCAAGCTCACAAGGCTAGGCTCACTAAAGATGAGGTAAAAGTACTTGAGCGTCTCCGCCAACCAAAAGCTCTCACATTCGTCTAGCTTGAGCGTCTCCTGGCCTTCAGGTATCGTCACATCGGCAATAGCAGAGTGCGCGAACTCAGCCATGGTGGCATTGGCAATGGCTTCGAACATGCGCCAGGCAGTGTCTTGCAGCGACGAGTCGCCCGTGATACGGTAAAGGACAAAGACGGACTCTATAGCTTCGGGCCTACGTGCCAGAAACATGAGTTAGTCGATGCTCGAAGAGTACAGAATGGCAGTCCACCTACCGTAACAAAAACCGGGGATCGTCAATCTTCGAAAACCCAGGTTGAAGCCCAACTTCCTTAATAACGTCCTGGATGTCATAATGCTGCGAATGCAGGTTCCCCGAATACGCGCGTCGGACACCACTATGCCACTTTTCAATGTCCCAGGCGCAATCCTCGTCGCTGACACAGGGTATCATGCGGAACGTCTCGGGCATGATACCTGTGGGCATGGCATCGTAGGCCCAAACACAGCCATCGACCAGCTTGCGGGCGACATCCAGGTCGGCGGTGCGGTTGAAGATTTTGGCTCCGAGACCGACCATGCCGCCTGCAAAGCACGCTAGATGCTGGCCGTTGGGCTCGAGCTTGATGGAGCCCGCGGAGCTGATTCGTGCGTCTCCCGGCATGAGAATGTTCTGGTTGTGAGGGACCATGGCGCGGAAGAACAAGTGCTTCTTCGCTGGTTCGATGGCCTTTTCGTAGAGCTTCCGGTATTGGTCTGTTTTTCCTCCGAGAAGCAAGTGTTGCTTGGGTAAATACTCGTAGAGCGAATCCGTCATGCCGCCCATGGTAAAGGACCCGTCGCTGTTGAACTGTTCGCGGAACGGGCTTATGAGAATAGGAAATAGACCAGGTATCTTCGTCCGGCTTTGGTGTTTCTCGAGTAGGTTCGTGACCCTCTGTACCGCATCATGGTATTTGAGATCGCCTGTGAGCTGTGAGAGACGAGTGAATTCGAGGGTCAGAGATCCAATCTCTGCGCTGAGCGCCTGCGCATCGGCTTCTTGGTAACCGTTCAGAGCAGCGCTGAATGGCATTAGTGTATGTTGCCTACAGGCGGGACAGAAGCTTACCTTTCCCAATCCCAGCGTGTGATGGGCATCCTATTCGGCGTATCAAACGCAGCATAGAGCATGTCCCCTAGCTCAGTGGCCTTGTGCAATAGTGTAGAGTGTTTCTTTTTACTTAGATCGTATGCGCTCAACAGGCCCCCGAGATAGCGAATTGTGGTTTCAAAAACATTCAGACGCTGGACGGCAGCAGTGGTAAAATCAATCTTCTTGACAGCATGCACTGCTTGCTCAAACTCATCCTCTAATCCCATGATGAATAGTGTGTCCAAGGCATCTACCAACGTCGCCGCACGCTGCCCGAAGCCATTTTTATAACCTCCCGTAACCGGAGCGACTTCGTCCTGTAACCATGCTTGCTGCTTGTAACCGCGCCAAGAGTGTAAGAATGCCTCCTTCACAGCCTTTTGCCTGTGTAATCTCTCTGCCTTGTTGTGCTCCGTCTCGACTCCGAATTCGTGTTGTATCTTCGGGATGGCAGCCGGCGTACCCGTCGGCAGAGGGGCAAAGGAAGAAACAGGGTGTCGCTGTGGAACGCTTTTCCATTCTACAGGCTTTGTAATTCGAATCGAGGAGGTAAAGGTCGGCGAGGGTAGATTATTGCGCTCGCCGAGCTGGCGAAAGGCGAAGATGACGAATATGGCGGAGACGAACAGTGCAGCAATGCGTCGAACAATGGGGCTCATGATAGTCGGGAAAGCGTTTATTGAGGGTATCTCATACAGCGAATGGGCCAAAACAAAGTCTAGAATTGAGATGAAACCTAAGTCAATGCAACGAAGTAGGATGATGGCTGTGCCGTAACCGAGGCAGATAGATGGCGGCCAAATGCGCAAAAGGAGCGAGGGAACCAAGCGAAGTAAGTAGACACAGACTCAAAAGTCAAGAAAAGAAGGGCAACACACTACTCAAGACAAGTTGCGAATGCGACTGGGTGGGATGGAAGGACAAGAGCGCCCATGGAGACGCAGGGCTAGGCTAAGCCATGTGCTACCACTAGGAGATAAGGTTGAATTGCCGACCCCCGACGCGGTTGCGCGTCACTCTGACCCTGAGCTAGCAGGGGTGGAGCCATGCGCCGATCGCAACGGTCGGTTCCGTCATGGAAGGGAGCCGTCTGTTTGCTTTCACCCAGCCGCGGCACGAATCTAGCTTTGTTTACCCTCTCTTTAGCATCCAAGATGAAGTACAGCGGGTAAGCAGAGTCAACTCAACCCTTTGCCCCTCCCCCCCTCCCTTGCTGTCAGCTTACTAGCAATGCTAGGCTATACTTCATTACCAACCCCTCAACAAACGTCGACGCCGCCCTCTCCACCGTAAGCAGCCTGACCCAAGGCATCGAAACTAGCTTCCAAAGCGCAACCCGCCAACCGCCATGGACGCTCTTTTACCGCGCATTCCGCGACACCATTCCCCCCGGCTACCAGGCGCCCGCAGGCGTAGAGGGTAAACCGCAGGCCTACGCGCATTCATACCAGCACCTGCTGCACCTGTCCTCGCTCGCCGCAACCCGAACATATGTCTACGCGCAACCAGTGGGACAGCCTGCGACGATCACTTCGATCCCGCTGCGACAGCAAGATGCCCATGCCTCGGTGCTGAGGCATCAGTCCTCCGCGCTGTGGACACAGAGACACGTGCTGTCGGTGCGCGAGGGAACCACGTACAGCGGCGGCCTCTGCACGATTCAGATTGGCGAGGTGCGGGCCACGCGTGAAGGTCCGCAGTCTGGCGCTGTCTCTTCGCCGGGCGTGGTGCTGTGTATAACTACTGTTGTTGGCGCAGACGATGCGGAGACGGTTACGGAGAATGGCGCAGGCATGCAGGGTGATGGGGAAGAGCTGGATACCGAGTATGCCCAGGCTGTTATCCGCGAGTGCTGGAACAAGATCAAAGAGGGCAAGGACCTGGGTCGCGCTGAGGTAAGAGAGGCCATGATGGTTGCCCCCGCGCCCGAGGCGACCAGGGAACAGCAGCGTGAGGCTGCCGTGCGCATGTGGTGTGATGGACTCAGAATGCGTGGGTGAAGTGCTTGCTTGCGATTTTGACTTTGTCTACCACGACGTCTACCTACCTCGTCTTCGTGAAAAGACACAAGGTGCCTTCACGCCGTGAGCACTGCGTACGTCATACACAAGCAGCCGTCACTTTACACGACACTCGTCACGTCGCCTGGAGTGCATGCATGGCTCCGAGAGCATTGCTATGGTCCGAGACGGGTCGTAGAAAATTCGTGTGACCTGGGAAAGAAGTAGTGCTATACCAGTTGGTCGCGCGATCCTACCAACATGGACACTTCAACGAGGACATGCTAGCGATTCGTGAGTAGGAGTGAATTACCCACATGCCACTGTCTAGTCACAAAAATATCATCATAAACCACCCTACGTTTGGATTAGATGCTCCAATTCAACTAGCTATGTGCATATCATTCAATCTGAATTCATTTTCTTCACAAGGACGGCAACATGAAGTCATCATCAGAACATAGCTTTTACACAATTCCATTGACAAACATTCGCAGGCCCAATTCCTGCCCCAGGTCACTCTCATGTTGGACCTTTCTAGTCTCATGGCCCCTCCACCCAAGTTCCCTAGGTATCCATCCATCCCTACAGGTATCTAAACTACAAAAGCAGACGTTCAATAAAATAGGTAGATATAAAAAAAAAAAAGAGGAAAGTAACGAAGGTGGTAAGGTCAAAGTATTAAGGCGAAGAAGCGGCGCACACACAAACATTCCAAATTACAACACATAGTTGAACAAGTTTCAGATCCAGAATAGATCAAGCAGAGCGACGCCCTTTCCGTAAGTACCCTAGACCCGAGACATGAAAATGCGAAAAGAGAAAAACAATAGAAGAAAGGGTGACCAAGCAAGCTGGCGTCGTAGATGGGAGAAGTATCGCACAGATGAAAATAACGTTTTGCGAGCTTCCATAAAGGCGGACATCGCTTACTGCGCACCAACTTCCTCTTCCGCCCAGCCGGGAAGCCCACCATCGCCCTGGATAGCAAGACCGTATCCACCGTTGCCGCTACCAAAACCACCGATGCCGGAGCTTAGGCTGCCAAAGGATCCCTGCTGAGGGGCTTGGGATTGCTGCATCGAGTGGTTGAAGGGGCCTTGGGTGAAAGCGGGAAGGCTTACAGCACGAGAATGCTGACCACGACCTAGGTTGGAGGGCGCAAGGAGGCCGCCAACAGTAGTCGATCCAGAGTTAGCAGCTGATGTGCCGTTAATCAGGCTAAAGCTGGAAGTGCTTTGGTGGGAGCTGTGGGAATGATGAGGTTGGGGTGTGTTCAGGTCAGCACCGTAAAAGGCAGCTTGCGGCGACTGGAACGACTGCTGCTGCTGCTGCTGTTGCTGGTTTTGCTGTTGCTGCATGCTAGCCTCCACCTGCTGTTGCTGTTGCTGCTGCTGTTGGGCTTGGAGGTACATCATCAACGGGTTGTTGTTGTTGCCAGAGTTCATGATGTTGCCAGAAGCAGGTGCCTGAACAGAGGGGAATTGTCCGTTGGTGCTTTGGCCAGAGCCCGGGGCACCAGAGCCAGTAGGTGAGACAGATGCACCACCAGCACGGTTTGGGTGCAAGCCGTTGATGGGTGATGGTGACTGGAGGCCGTCACTGCCGGCTTGCTGGGCCTGGGTTTGCTGGTTGTTCATCTGGCGTGGAGGGTTACCACAACGGTCCTTTCCAAAGTTGACCTTGAATCGCTTGTACTCGTCGCGGCCTCGGATCGCCTCAATTGCCTTGATGGCGTTGGCAATGTTGGTGAAGTTAACAAAAGCACAGCTCTTTTCGCGAAGGGTATTAACCAGTTCGATCTCGCCGTACTCGGAGAAGTCCTGCCTCAGACGGTCTTCAGTCCAGGACTCGTCAAGGTTTCCGACGTAAACGTTACGAGAAGCCCCACCACTGACGGCGAGGGCAATCGCCGGTGGAAGAGCGCCAGAGTGCTTACCCCAGCCAATCTTCAAACGGCGGTTGTGGATCATTAAGCCTTGAAGGTTGCTGAGAGCGTAAAAGGACGCGGCCGAAGTAGGGTCGATGAATGTAACGAAGCAAATGTGCTTGTCGGGAATGTATCTGATGTGGTGAAGAAGGCCACCACGAACAACGTTGCAAATCTCCTCGATGGTTGTCTCCGGGTGAATGTTGCCCAGGTACACAGTTCGGTTGCCCAAGTTGTTAACACCACCAGCAGAGGTCGCCACGGCGGCAGCAGCGACAGACTGCTGAGCGAGAGCATTGGAGATCATATCACGGTCCGCACCGTTCAGGACATGAGCGTATCCAGGCGCGATGCCCAAGTACTGAGCAGCGTTCTGTTGCTGCGTCTTGGAAACATAAGCACATCGGTCTTTGCCGTAGTATACGCGCCTTGGAGCCTGCCACTTGGGCTCCTGCGGAAGCTGGGAAACAGCCTTGATGGCATTGCCAATGGACAAGAAGTGAACAAATCCGATGGCCTTTTCGCGCACAATCTTGACAGTGTCGATTGGTCCAAATTTGCTAAGGTCCTCACGGAGCTCATCCTCAGACACATCCTCTGACAAGTTGCCAAGGTAAACGTTACGAGAAGCGCCAGACTGCTGCACTGCCAAGGCCACAGATGTGGGTACCTGCGAAGGTTTTCCCCAACCGATCTTGATGTCTTGGCCTCTGATAGACAACTTTTTCAAGATGGCGTCAGAGTGAAAGTGTGTAGCGGAACTGCTGTCCAAGAAAGAGATGAAGGCGCAGTTCTTGTCGGGCAGAAGCCTGACGGACTCAATCTGACCACTCCTTACATGACCCAGGATTTCCTCGGCGGAAGTCTCGGGGGGAATGTTACCCAGGTAGACTGTTCTGCTGGTTCCAGAGACAAGGCCAGGGGCGATCGGCATGGAGGAGCCGAGCCCACCAAGGCCCTGCGCACCGTACCCAGAGAAACCTCCAGTGGGAGACTGCGGACCACCGAAAAAGCCGCTTGTGGGAGAAACCATGTTCTGGTACAGCTGGGGCGAAAGCGGCTGCTGCAGGGGGCTGCCAACGTGGTTAGACTGGTGGTTCTGCTGCTGCGATTGGTTCTGGCCAGCGAATTGAGCAAAGTTCTGGAACTGGGGAGAAGCGAATGCAGAGGGCGAGCCTGGCTGGAAGGGGCTACCAAGGAGCAACTGCGAAGGCAGCAGAGGAGTGAAGTTCATGTCGAAGCCGGTTCCAGGCGTCTGCAAATCGGCGCCGTTCTGGTTGCCAGGGTTGAGTCTGCCAGTGTTGATGGACATGTTGTTGGCCCTCTCTGGGTGCCTGTCACCGTAACCAGGCTGGTTGGTGGCAAAGGCGCCGTGGGAAAAGCCGTGGTGACCTCCGTTCATCTGCCGGTGGAAGCTCGATTGGAGACGTGGGCCGCTAGGGGCATTGGGGGCACCCTCGTGCTGCTGCATGGCGAGGAGGTGCGGAGGCAGACTGAAGCTGTCCCGCGCGTTTTGAGATAGAACCGCCGTGGTGAAGGTGTATTACTGCGTCCGGGACTCGTTGGACCGGACGGCGAAATATGTAGGGCAGAAGATGAAGTTGCAACCGGTTGCAGGGTGGTCGCTAGGCTTGCGAAGTATGATGCTGTATTACAACGTGTAAGGGCGATCTAGGGCGTGTCAGTCTGGCATGGTTTGGGGATCAAGACAGGCGAGGAGACGTACGTCGGAAAGCACAATGGCAGCGTAAATAACCTAGTACCAGGGTAGGCGGTGCGGTGTTGAAGATCAAAGAACTTTAACACTCGGTTGTTCGAGGCACACCAAGTCACAACACGGGCTCACAGCGTAGACAGAGCGGGCCGGAATGGTCGAAGTATACAAGTCCAACGGCGGAGACAGAGGGTGTGCAATTCAATGCTGTGGCCCAAAGCTGGCGAAGAAGCGACTCGCGTGGCTTGTTTTGATGCGTGCACCAAAAAAAAGCGAACACTAAGAATGAAGAGCAAAGAAGCGCGCCTTGTCCAGAGCCTCGATGCGGGGGAGAAGAGGAGGTAATGAACGAAGAGATCGAAGAAGAGGGATGCGACCTGAAGCCGTCGGGAGGAGAGAAGGAAGAGGTCGGTGAGAAATGCTAACTAGCAGGGCACATTAGGAGGCAGGCGCAAATGAGGCAGCCAAAAGCGGACAGCTAGTGCACTGCTTATTTTAAACGCGCATGCCCACCACTGAATCGTACAAACCACCGTCGACACCATCCGCTGCCCTGCAGTTTTCAGGCTGCATAGACGCTTGTGCTAGCCCGCGCAGTTCACGGGTATTGCGTGCAGCGACGCGCCATTGTGCCTGGCGCGCTGCCCGAGGAGTCGTGTTACGGAGGGCGCATCTCGGAGTCATCCAGCAGCTGCGGCCAGCGGGTAATTGCAGATGTGCAGATTCCGTCCCTGACTAGACAAGCCGCCTGATAGAGCCATCGTGCCATAGTGCCATAGTGCCGCCATAGTCGTGCTCTACTAAGACGCCTGCTAGGAGCGGTCCCTTGTTTTCTTTGCCAGGCGAACGAAAAAGGGTCCAGATCGTATTGCGGCTCCAGTTCCCAGCGTAAGGGCCGCCCTAGGGCCAGCCCCAGCCCGTCTGTCCTTGTCGCGTCGACTGTGCCGTTCATCTTCTTCCTGTAACAGAGAACCTCGTCACGTGAAGCAACCCCGTCATGTATCCAGTGTTCGGCCATCGGGCTAGGGCGGGAGAACAAACCCGGGGCGTCTGCCGTGTGTCAGGTGTCAAACATGATTATGCGAAGCCATCAGCTGTGCAATGCCGCTCCCTTCCCCTCCCCTCCCCCTTGACTGTTGCATTGTTCTGGAAGCCGACTTGCTTATTCTGCCGTTTGACCCGCTCCTGCTATGATAAACAGACGGGCGCTTGATGACAGGGATCACCTGTAAGCGAACACGTGACTACCGACTACGATCGACGGCTCAAACTGTGCTTTCTGGTCATTGTGCCTCCACCCGCTGTCAGTCCCCCCATGGCAGAGCTGTATCCGTCGATTGCGCAGTGTGCCATTGTGGCCACAGCGCTCAAGGTACTACTGTTTCCTGCATAGTACGTCTGCATACCGCAATGTGAAGTTCGTGTCTCCTTTGATGCTGACTCTTCTCGGCAGCAAGTCGACCGACTTCGAGGTTCATCGCAACTGGCTAGCTCTGACCCATTCTCTACCGGTCAAAGAGTGGTACTACGAAGTTAGTCAACCATGCCACCACAAACAAGCCGCCATCGTCATCTGACAGCATTGGCAGAAAACATCAGAATGGACCCTTGACTATCCGCCCTTCTTCGCCCATTTCGAGTGGCTCCTCTCTCAAGTTGCGGCATACGTTGACACCGGTCTGCTAAATGTCAAAGACCTGGGCTATGACAGCTGGCAGACCGTATACTTCCAGCGCACTACCGTCATCGTTACGGAGCTGGTCTTGGTTTACGCCCTGCACCTGTACTTGCATCCCATCCTACGTGAAACACGCATTACTAAGTGTATCCCAGCTATGTGAAAACCTCCAAGTCAAAGGTCACTGCCCATGCCGCTGCACTCTCAGTTCTACTGTCTCCAGGGTTACTAATCATCGATCATATCCACTTCCAGTACAATGGCTTCCTCTACGGTATCCTGATACTGTCCATGGTCTTAGCACGCAACGACTCTACACTTCTGCTGTCCGGTTTGCTTTTTGCCGCCCTTCTATGCCTCAAGCATATCTATTTATATCTCGCACCTGCGTATTTTGTCTATCTTCTACGCGCTTATTGCTTGGGGCAGCGGTTGGCTTTCCCTTACTTCAGCATCCGCTTCTTTAACTGTATCAAGCTAGGTGTGGGAATCATTGCTGTATTCGCCGGTGCATTTGGCCCTTTCGCAAAATGGGGTCAGCTCGAGCAAGTATTTAGTCGCTTGTTTCCGTTCTCGCGTGGGCTGTGCCACGCTTATTGGGCACCGAACGTGTGGGCAATGTATTCATTTGTCGACCGGGTGCTAATATATTGTAAGAAATCCACTTTCCTTGATGACCGAGCTAACATGGATAGTGGCACCGCGACTTGGGTTACACGTCGATCAAGAAGCAGTGAATAGCGTGACGAGAGGGCTGGTTGGAGACACGTCTTTCGCAGTGCTTCCTGATATAGTCCCGTTGACGTGTTTTCTCCTCACACTCGCGGCCCAAATAGTATGCATAAACTCACCCAAATGGCACGACCTGACTAACATCCACCAGCCAATTCTTCTCCGACTACTCTACAAGCCCACGTGGGAGGCTTTTGTCGGCGCTGTGACGCTCTGTGGCTACGCGTCCTTCCTGTTCGGCTGGCATGTTCACGAAAAGGCAATCTTGCTGGTCATCATTCCTTTCAGTTTGATAGCGCTCCAAGATCGTAGATATTTTGGGGCTTTCCGACCCCTAGCAGTCGCCGGTCATGTGTCGCTGTTTCCCCTGCTATACACCGCGGCCGAATTTCCCGTGAAAACAGTCTACACCATATTCTGGCTTGTTCTGTTTCTGATTGCCTTCGATAGGCTAGCCCCTGCGTAAGTAACCCTTCCTTGAATGAAAGCATCGGCTAACATATCAGTTCACCCAAACCCCGGATTTTCCTCCTCGATCGCTTCTCTCTGCTTTACATAGCATTATCGATACCCTTGATCGCATACTGTTCCCTGGTTCACGGCATTGTCTTTGGGTCTCGCTATGAATTCCTTCCGCTCATGTTTACCAGCTCTTACTCTGCCATCGGTGTAGTAGGCAGCTGGGTTGGGTTCTTGGTAGTATACTTTGACTTGTAGGCTAGAGTACAGATCAATGGCGTATGCATTGCTTCCTATGCCACCGCTTTTGGGCTGTTGTTGGGGTTCAAACTCATAGCGATTCGTTATAATGTGCATATTCGACTTAGTCATTCTCAACATTCATCCCTTGATGACAACCGCCTTTATTGGAAGCAGAATTTTGTCAGCAGAAAGTTGTTCGTAGAGGTCCTATTAGGGGTTGGAAATCCTGGTCGCTCTAGATGTCCATCAGCGGTGAAGCGGAAGAGAGACAGATGGATAGCATTGGTAAATAGGGCGAGAAATCTTGCCAAGGAAATTTGATATTGGGGCATTCACTTGAATCAATTGCTCATATTAGCGTACCAGCCCCGATACTCTTTCGTGTGACTGGATGCGGTCATGAAAACGGTGTGTCTAAGCAAGTGGGTCAGGCTGTCCAAGGGTTTGCTGGAGATGGCTCGCGGCATCAGCTTCACGACCGACTTTCACTGGAACTTGATAATGTAAGATGTCGGATGTACCAAAATAAAATGATGCATACACACTGCAGCATGATAGTACTGATTTCAACGACGAGAACGAGTCCGAACACGCTGATATTGTGATGCGGGTGGGGTGCGTAGTTTCGCAGCGTGGGTGGTAGGGTGCGAAGGCGGTCCTTGCCGAATCAAGTATGGCACCTTGCGCCAAGGGACTACGGGCCTCTTCTACTACCCTCCGCTCGCTTTTGTCCCCATTGACTGCTTTCCGACTGTTCCTCTACGCTCTACCTCCCACCTGCTCAACAACCGCGCCCACAACCCCCACGAAAGCAACCGCAGGCCGCCTAGACGCGCTCTCGGAACTGATAGACGCGTCTCGGAACGCTGTTCGGACCACCGAAGAGTGCGACGACAATTTCGAGAGACCTCTCTCTGGCGCGTTCAGGGCACACAGTCGCTCAACAGCCCACCAAGGGGCCATTGCCCCCCGCTTCTTACCACGATACCCCCCGGGAGAGAGCGACCAACGCGCTTGGGTCATCGCGACGCTTCCGAAGTTTGCGACGCGGTACAGCAGAGGTCGAGAACCATACATGAGCCAAGGCTCGCCTCAACATGGTATATACTAGATCGCGGCATATATGCGAACATTCACTAAGAAGGCCTTAGGTTCTCTTCAAGCGCAAACCCGTCAAACTTGAACCTCGACCCAAGAATCTCGACGAGAACACCGAGGTTCGTCACCTACCCGGACAAACGTCAGAGCATACATACTAAGATTCCCGGCTAGGTCTGGCACATCGAGCAGACTGGAGAGGTCTTTGTAGACTACGAGCGATACTTGGAGAGGTAAGAAATTGTGTGAAATGACGTCAGGCATGAGCGCTTCACTAACACTCCATAGGCAGGACTTTTACCAACAGGCAAGTGGCTCACTGCTCAGACATTCGGGTGGAAAGATGTCTAACCAGATAATAGCGGAGTTTCACGTGCCAGGCAACTGGACACTCAGGCTATACTTATTTCGAGGCCCAGGAGAGCGAGGTAGGCTCCACGTCAATACTCATCAAGGCCGATGAGGAGGTAACATCCGTGCAGACGGAAGCTTCCAAAGAGATCAACAGCATCTTCCCTGATGGCTTGCGATCTCCTGTCCTTCACTATGTCCAGTTTCAGGACCACCATCGCATGGACGATCTAGGTAGGCCAATATGCTCTTCTTGCATCTTGTACCTTGCTAACATCTGTTGAAGTAAATGATGTTTTCGATGTATGTTTAAACGGGTATCGACTGTTCCACCGTACTTTTCTTACTGACTCCCTCTGGCAGCATTTCAAGGAGCATTTCATGTTGCATGACCGCGTGTCGATCGAAGGCGATCACTCACGTCGCTTCGGCGAAATCACCCAGATCACAGACAACAGTCGAATACACAGCATGTTTGGCCAATCCATGGACGACAATATCCGGACTTACACCTATGTCATCACAATGGAAGACAATGGCGAGCATGTGACCAAGTACAAGGCTTCGGAACTCCAGCGAGATAAGAAGACCTATTCGAAGCTCCTTTTGAAGGCCTTTCTTCGGAATGCACTCAAGCGTGAGGAGTGGATTGGTGCCCCCTGGATGGTCAAGGACAGTTTAGCCAAGCGTTACGACATCCCGACCAAGATCCCGGATAACAAGACACGAGATGCTGTACTAGCTGCCAAGAAGGCGACTCATGGCATTCCCAATGGTGTGAGCCAACCAGTTCAACCGCCGTATCCACCGCATCTATCAAATGGCCACAGCCCGCATGTGAACGGACAACGGCCATCTCTGCCTCCGGGACAAGGACAGCCAACCTTTGTCAATTTCTCTGCTAGTGGGCCTCCTTACGCGCAACATGGTCCACCACCTCCTTTCATGGCTATCAATACCCCTCCACCACAATATTTGGTCAATGGGCCCCCAATCTACAATAGCGGACCGCCGCCTATTCAAACCTTCCCTCCACCACCTCATGTGCTGGCCCATCTGCAACCACACATCGCTGCGCAGCTGATGCAGATGCCTCCGCATGGGAATGGTGCACCCGTCAATTTTCCATTTCAAACCAGTTTTCCCCACAATCAGGCACCCCGACCTTCAAATCTCACACAGCCGCAACAAGCACCCCCACCATCCCGCCCAATGGAATACGTCAAGTACCCATGCGAAGACTTGGAGATCAAGAATCCCCGTCTCCAGGTGAACCGACCACCCCTGAAATTTTTCTCCGACGACGTGCCCGATGGGGTGGAGCCCCCTGCAGAGGAAAAGAAGACAGGCATTTTGATGAAGAGCATGGGCCCACTGCTCTGTATTTGGGAAACCCTCAACGTCCACGACACTGTCTACATGCTCGACTCTTTCACATTTGATGATCTTGTGGATGCTATGCGTTTCACGCATGAAACGACTGAGTGCGAATTGTTCGTTGAGATGCATTGTGCTATCTTGAAGCAGATAATCAACGACTCTGGGAAGATCCAAAGTTCTTTGCCAAACATGGATGACGACGAAGATTCATCAGAGGATGACAGCAGCGAGTCAACGCCAACCCCGGAGCCCGAACCACCAGTTCGGACTACCCGTAGCAGCTTGAGAAAATCGGGCGCGGCACAGCTTGTCGCGAAGCCACGTACGCCTACACCCGAGCCACCAAAGGAGGTCCATAAGGCCGCCGACTTCGTCGCCGATTTTGACTGGATCGAGCGATGCAAGTTGCGCAACTTTGTGGAGGGCGGATGGCAGTCCATCGTCGTCGCACTCCTCTATCGTCTCTCATTTGATCCGGCTCGCAAGGAAGCTTGTGATGAGATTCTTGCCGAGCTTGTTCCACCCGAGGAAGAATCCACCCCAAACACGATTGCCGAAAATTACAAAGAACTAGATGTCAACCTCCGGATCTCAGCGCTTGAGATGATTCTGAGTTTGACTATTGGTACCGAGAATTTCCGTGATCAGCTTACAGCCGCCGCACAGGAAATGACTCGTCTGCGGAAGGAGAAGATTGAATATCAGCGCAAACGAAAGGAGTTGGCCGACGAGCTTTGTAAACTGGACATAGAGCGGAAGATTCTCCTGCCTTCCAACACCCCGGCTTCCCCTACGGACACGAAGATGACCGAGGATGTCGACGTTTCTATGACTAGTATCAACGAGGATTCGAAGGACGCGTCTGTTGCTGACGCCAATGATGACGACGATGTCGCTGCTTCCAAGACTAGGACCCGTCCATCAAACAAGAACAAGCGTAAGGCGGCTGCTGAAGAAGCCCGCAAAGAGAAGGCAAAGAAAGCCAAGGCTGAAGCCGAGAAGAACAAGAAGCAAAAAGAGTGGGAAAAGCTCCTGACAGCTATCGAAAAGAAGAAGGATGAGCTCAAAGACTGTGAGGCCAACATCAACGAACTTGATGATGATCTTCGCGAGACTCTGGTTCACCGTAGCAAGATTCTCGGTAAAGATCGGTTCCTGAACAAGTACTACTGGTTCGAACACAACGGTATGCCTTTTGGTGGTGTTCCAAATAGTTCGACTGCGGAGTATGGCTACGCCAACGGGCGTATCTGGGTACAGGGACCCAGCGAGTATGAACTTGGTCCGAACTTGGAGGAGCCCGCCCTTTCTCAAGACATGCAGCGGTTCGGCTACACTGTTCCACAACGCAAGGAGCGAGAGGAGGGTTCCACGCATCTCTCAAAGTCTACGGAGTGGGCGTACTACGACGATCCAGAGGACATCGACAAACTCTTGGCCTGGCTCGACGAGCGTGGCCTGCGGGAACGCGTTCTGCGTAAGGAATTGCAGGCTTTCCGTGATCGCATTGCCGAATACATGCTCAAGATGCGGAAACATCTGGAAGAATCCGATAAGGCTGAGGAAGAGGAAGAGGAAGACAACAAGACACGCGTGTCGACGCGCAATAAGGCGAACGTTGACAAGGACGCGCCCAAAGACCGCTGTCTCCGCTGGACCAACAGCATTATGCGTGAGGAATTCGGACACAACCACTTCGACGAGTATGAACCACCAAAGAAGGGCAAAGCGAAGCCTGTGAAAGCAACCAAAGGCAAGGGTCGAGGACGATAGCAGTCTCTTGACGACAGTGCGTACATAGCCTCGTAAGGCGTTCATTGCTATCGAGTTCGCAGGAGCTGTAATGAACGGTTCAAAAAGCCCGTGTATATTTACGAATGACGATACAGCATATTTTGGCGATTGATGGATCTTTGATACCAAGAGCATAGGTACTAAGAGTACATGGTTTGCATTTCATGGCGTTTGGCAAGGGATGGCATCGCGTGGGCGTCATTCGCTAAAGAGCTTGTTCTCTGGGCTCACTGGACATGTGCATATGGGCGGAACTTTTGGAAGTGTATCTGCTCGACGTTTAGTCGGGCTTCTTGTACGGATGCTGTCTTGACTAGAAGGCATCTGGCGCGGGTGCATGTAGTTTAGCATTTGACCTGAGCGCTTGACCAGTGTATTCTACAATGCAATGAAAGGTTGACTGAAACGTTGGCGTGATGGTGCAATAGTTGGTGTCGTGGTGAAGGTCGTGTTTGGCAGCTTAGTCTAAAGAGCAACTGCGCGTACGCTGATAATAGAGAGACGGATGTGGACTAGCGCGTGAATGCTGGGCGGATGCCCTGACCAGAGGCCTCCATCAACACACCTTCATACCCATCATAAGTTATCTCACAGAAGCAGTCGGCCATCTGCAACATCTCTATCGCGTCGTAAACAGTCCCATAAAGCGACCAGGAGCCGACCGAAGGCGTCCGCCGACCGAAGGCAACCATCGTCATGGCTACGAATGGGGCGCGAAAGGGTGAGCTCGCTCCGCAATGTCCGCACCCCACCTCGGCACCGGCACTAATGTACGACAGCATCTTCTGAGGGAACCACGAGTCTCTTAGACACAAGCGCAGTCAAAGGCGTGGTAAAGTCGGAAAAGGCGAGAATCAAGTTGAAGATCAAGAAGCCGGTGCCCAAGCCATCGATATCAGGGAACTGGAAGGAAAGCGATGCGACAAGTACGTCTACTCCGACGCGTCGCTTGCCATGCCCACTGGCATATGGCATGGCGTCCTAACACATGACTAGATATTGAGAACAAAGCCCCCGCGCCATCGGCAACGTCACCCGTGATCAATCCTCTTGACGAGAAGACCATCTCTGGCTTCCCCAGCGGCCGCCCACTAGACGACAAGGTAGACACGGTACAATGCAAACACTGCCGCCGGCCGGTCCTCCGCGCAGCCTCAGCCTCACATATCCGCGAATGTCTCAATAAGAAGCAGGAGAAGCTCAAGAAGAAGAAAGAGGCCAAGGAAGCCAAAGACGCGGCGCTGCGCAAAGAAAAGGGCGAAGATGACGAGGGCGGCAAGTCGCGCAAATCGGCCATCAAGGGCGCTTCGATAGATGGCGAAGCCAAAAAGGGCAAGAAGAGGAAGCTTGATGGCGATGCGGAGAAGGCGCCCAACGCGAAGAAAAAGAAGAAGGATGAGCCCAAGCAAAAGGGCGCAAAACCCAAGGGGCCCGTTGATGTTGAGAGGCAATGTGGTGTATCTCTGCCCAACGGCGGTTATTGCGCCAGGAGTTTGACTTGCAAGAGCCATTCTATGGGTCTCAAGAGGGCTGTTCCAGGACGAAGTCTGCCGTACGATATGTTGCTGGCGCAGTACCAAAAGAAGAACCAGGCCAAGATACAACGTACGTCGTTGAAGCAGCCTCAAGGAAGCGCACACTAACACAACTGCAGGGTCTCTCATTGATGCGAACGCTCCCCTCCCCGAAGATCTCGAACCCTCCGGTGCTGTTGACTCTGACGAAGAGAAGGACTCGGTAATGGCGGCCCTCGGCCGACACCGGCCGCGTCCGCTGGCAACGTACACGCATACATCTCAACGGTCCAAATACCAATACATACGCATGAAAGGCATGATTCGCTCGGCTCTGGGAGCACCACCCGGAGGTGGCTCCATGTTCTCAGGCGGAGATAACATGAGCACCGGACGAGGAATGGCATTGGGCATGATGGGTGCACCTCTGAGCGCGACCAACGAGCATTTCCCACAGAATGCCAGCTTTGGGGCACCCTTGAGTGCTGGACTGGACAGCGGGGCGGGGAGTAGGAGACAAAGTACTATTAGCTCTGGTGGCCCGCGGCAGATCCTGCCCGGACATATGCAGAAGGTATCTTGAGTGGAATTCACATGACGGGCGAGGGATTTGGGATAGGTTACTGGGCAAAGCCAAGGTCTTGGAGTTATGATACCCGTGCAGGAACACAATAGTTTTTTTATGGCAATACCTGGTCAGCCACTAGTTTTACGCGTAATAATGATTAGGAATGATAAGACAGCCTGGGCAATTGGTGCTAATTGTGCAAAAAGAAAACTATGTACAAAACACATGGATGCCTTGATGCGCGTTCCTGTTGAAAGAAGGTGCACAGAGGTCGCAGGTGAGGAAGGTCGGGCGAAGACGGCACGTGAGGACGGGCCTGGGGGTGCGTCATGGCACCCGAAAGCTCGGAGTTGGCTCCAGTGACGGGGCGTGGGATGGCGGGGCCATGGCCATCTCAACATGGATTTTGAGCCTGTACCCCCCCGACTGCGCTTCCGCTATCTCCCTCTATATCTCTTCTGCTCTAGTATCGTTCAAATCTACTGAGGTGTGAAACGCTTACTGAACGGCCCCGCAAGCCGCTGGCAAGAATTGACCGCGGGGTTTTGCATTATCACATAGTCTTGGTAAGCCGTGCTCCCCATCCTACTCCCAAAAGCAACCAGGGCGGGTGGAGAAAGCAAATATCGTATACAAAAGTGGGATTGCCCGTTGCATATGACGAGTCGCCTTTCTCTTCTATTTTAGCATCTCCACACGCACATCATCGTCATACCATCACTAACAACCACTTCAAGTTCCCCACCCGTCGTCTTCAACCCTCCTCTCACCATACCACCGACCCTACCTAATCTATTCTCACAACCGCAATCATGGTGCTGCTAGGCGCAAGGAAACCACCATCCCGCAGGGGTATGTTCGAAGCCTACTATCACGAGAAGCGCGGCGATAACAGTTGTGCTAGGTTCCATGGCGGACATGCCCCGGGACCTCAAGGAGCAGATTGACAAGCTGGAAGAGCTTTTTGTCGTGTCCACGGACAAGCTCAAGCACATTTCCAACCACTTCGTTGGAGAGCTCGAGAAGGGACTGTCGGAACAAGGCGGAAGCATTGTGAGTTGCAATGGACCTGCAGCGCTGGCAGAGGAATGCTGACCCGGATAGCCCATGATTCCGACCTGGTGCATGGCTTTTCCCGATGGAAATGAGACCGGCAGCTACCTTGCGCTCGACATGGGTGGCACCAACCTGCGTGTTTGCGAGGTCACCCTGACCGAAGAGAAGGGCGAGTTTGAGATTATACAGTCCAAGTACCGTATGCCCGAAGAGCTCAAGACTGGAACTGCCGACGAGCTGTGGGGATACGTCGCCGACTGCTTGCAACAGTTCATCGAGTACCACCACGAAGGCGAGCAGCTCGACCACCTGCCTCTCGGTTTCACCTTCTCATACCCTGTCTCGCAAGACGCCATCGACCACGGCGTCCTACAGCGATGGACCAAGGGCTTCGATGTCCACGGCATGGAAGGTGTAGACGTTGTGCCGGCATTCAAGGCGGCTCTCGAGGAGCGTGGCGTACCAATCAAGCTCGCGGCTCTCGTCAACGACACCACTGGTACCATGATCGCGTCCGCATACACCAACACCAGCATCAAGATCGGCTGCATCTTCGGCACAGGCTGCAATGCTGCCTACATGGAGGAATGTGGAGAGATCCCCAAGCTAAAGGACATGAAGCTTGACCCAAAGCTGCCAATGGCCATCAACTGCGAGTGGGGTGCTTTTGACAACGAGCACCAGGTCCTGCCGCGGACAAAGTACGATGTCATTGTTGACAAGGAGTCACCTCGACCCGGTCAGCAGTCTTTTGAGAAGATGGTTGCCGGTCTGTACCTTGGTGAGATCTTCCGTCTGGTGCTCCAGGATCTCCACAAGGGTAACGAATGCCACATGTTCGAGGGCCAGAACGCCAGCAAGCTTGACAAGCCATACTCACTCGACGCCGGTTTCCTCTCACAAATTGAGGAGGACCGTTTCGAGAACTTGCAAGATACCGCCGACCTGTTCCAGGAGAAGCTCGGCATCACTTGCACCAAGCCCGAACTTGAGCTTATCCGCCGCCTCGCTGAACTTATTGGCACTCGTGCCGCCCGTCTGACCGCCTGCGGTGTCTCTGCCATCTGCAAGCACAAGAAGTGGGATGAAGTCCATGTCGGTGCCGACGGCTCCGTCTTCACAAAGTACCCCCACTTCAAGATCCGCCAGGCCCAAGCGCTCAAGGAGATCATGGACTGGCCTTCCAAGTACGGCAAGGGCAAGGGTGATCCCATCGAGGTACTTCCTGCCGAGGATGGTTCCGGTGTTGGTGCTGCCCTGATTGCTGCGCTCACAGTCAAGCGCGCTCAGCAGGGACAGTTGGCTGGTATTAGGGACCAAGAAACTCTGCTTGGTATGGGAAGGAAGAACAAGAGCAAATAATTGTTGCGAATGTGATAGAGGAGGTTCCTATGTTCGAGTAACGAGATCATGAAGGAGATGTATATGAATATAGACAAAATTATGTATGGTTCCAAGAGCGTGATTACAATTTGAGCTTGATGAGACTAGATGCCTTTTGGCAGATCTTTAAAAGCATTGTGAAGTGTTGGTAACGAGAAACTCAAAAGCCGCCAAGCAACCGCTGCTTTTCTCCTGCTATCAAAATTCTAGCAACTTGATTACATCTCAGTACGACGGTCTGATCCCTCGGTCTCTTTAAATAAGCAACGTTAAGAGGCTTCGCCATGTTCAAAAAAAAGAAAGGACGTCCTAGATCCTTTCGCACGCTATCTGCTCAGTCGAACTCCGCAGGGCCCCCCCCCCCCCCCCCCCCCCCCCCCCCCCCCCCCCCCCC
>QGDG01000017.1:242003-409007 GCA_003268315.1 Stemphylium lycopersici
TTTTTTCCCCCCCCCCCCCCCCCCCCCCTTGTACTTTGGTTCTCATCTGACTCACGCGGACATACTGACAACTACCGCAGCAAGATGTTCATCGGTGGACTGAACTGGGAAACCACTGAGGGTACGTATATTCACGAGAAGATTGTCATTCCTAAGCCATTGCTTCTGGTTCCTACATCTTCCATCACAAACCAAATACAGCACTCACTGACTCATCACATACAGAATCTCTCAAAGGTTACTTCTCACAATTCGGCGAGGTCAGCGAGTGCACCGTCATGCGCGACTCCGCAACTGGCCGATCTCGAGGCTTTGGTTTCCTCACATTCAAGGACCCCAAGTGCGTCAATATCGTCATGGTCAAGGAACACTACCTTGACGGCAAGATCGTATGTTCAATGTCGTTTTGAGTGCTAGCCATTTACTAATAACAACCAGATTGATCCCAAACGCGCTATTCCCCGTGAAGAACAGGAACGAACTAGCAAGATCTTCGTCGGCGGTGTCAGCCAAGAAGCAACAGAGGAAGACTTCACAAACTTCTTTAAGCAGTTCGGTCGCGTGGTTGACGCAACGCTCATGATGGATAAGGAAACCGGCCGACCTCGTGGTTTCGGTTTCGTTACCTTTGACGGCGACGCAGCTGTAGACGCCACACTGCGCGGCCCTCTTCAGATTCTCGGCAAGCAAATCGAGGTCAAGCGGGCCCAGCCTCGTGGCAACATGCGCGACGACGAAGGAGGCGACGGCGGCAAGAAGTTTGGCCGCAACAACAAGTTCAACAAGTTCAACGATGGCGGAAACGGCGGCCATGGTGGCGGAGGCGGTTACGACAACGGCGGAGGTAACATGCAAGCCCAAGGCGGCAACAGTGCCATGTCTCCTGCCATGATGGCTCAATACTGGCAGCGCATGCAGCAGTACTTTCAGTCCATGCAGCAAACGCTGGCCCAACAGCAAGCCGGTGGCATGCCTGGCAATCCCATGGGCGGCATGGGCGGCATGAACCCAATGCAGATGCAGCAGATGCAACAGCAAATGATGAACCAGGGCATGAACCGCGGCAACGGCTCCCCCAATCCACAGATGATGGGTGGCCCTGGTGGGATGAACCCAATGCAAATGCAGCAGATGCAGCAGATGCAGATGGCACAGATGCAAGGCGGCGGCGGCGGTAATGGCGGCGGCCCCGGTGGAGCAGGAGGACCTGGAATGATGAGTCCCCAAGGCGGCCAAAACGCCGGACCTCGTCCCGCATACACAGCGCAAGACCAGCTCGCCTTTGAGCAGCAAAAGTACGAGCAGCAACAAGCTCGTCGCCAGCAGCAGCTCTCCGGCCCTGGTAACTTTGGCGGGGCCCAGGGTGGTGGCCCAGCCAGCTGGGATGGCATGTACGACGACGCTCCTCCACCAAACGTTCCTTCCGGCCCTGCTGGCGGCCGAGGCGGCTTCAGGAACAACCGTTCTCGCCAGGGCTCCAGTCAGCCTCCTGCCGGCGGTGGCGGTCAAGCTCCTATCAACGCTCCTACCGGACCGAAGAACGCTGGTGTCAGGGGTGCGAACTACCGCGGTGGAGGTCACCGCGGCGGAGGTGGCTTCAGGCACCAACCGTATGGTGGCCGTGGTGGCTAGACTGGCAGGCCATCTGCATGCTTTTCTCGCAGCCAAGCAACAATAAACGGAGGGGGGATGGATGTTTGAAGAGCAAAATCATGTGTCAGAACGACGAAGACGGTTTTCTCTACTCTTCTCAGAAGCATGGGCATTGTGGCTGGCTGATTGTAAAACGGCGGGGTGTAATGATGACATCTGGGTGTCGCGTGTCATAAGCTGAGGTTCTCGTTTGCGCTTCTTCATCCTCTCCTTTTTCCTTGTCCTTGGAGATTTGGAACGCCAATTCGAAAACATTGACAAAAATTGCAGCCAAGGGAGATAAGGTGCTTCCGCAGTACGACACATGGGAGAATCAGGAGTTCTTTTTCTCTTTCTTCATTGTATACTAGATATTTTTCTCGCAATTACAAAAAAAGTCGTGGTTTGGCGTTTTGCGAAACATTGAAGTGTAGCAGAGACTGTATGTGAGAGAGAGAGAGAGAGAGTGAGAGAGAGAGAGAGAGAGATGTAACCGTTCCCTTCCCCTGTGAAATCAAACCTAACATCCATCCAACAATGACGGACTTTTGCACGCTCTCCTTCTCGCCCCTGGTTTTAGTTTGCTAGCATCGACGGAGGATGAGACACTGTATCTAACGCCGCTCTTCCGCCAATCGTGTAGCGTCTAGCCTTTCTACTAATAACAGCACTGCGTCTTGAGCGCTAGCAAGCAGAGAAGAAAATTTAAGCCACCAGCGCCAGCGCCACGAGATATTATATCGATGTTGGTAGTTTTTTCTTTTCGCTACAAATCAGTGGTGCTCGCAGTTGCGCCATCCGGGGAATTTTCACTGGTAGTGGAAAGAATGGACGATATTCATCTTTCCCAGTAGGGGGTTTCTCTTAAGATGTTTGTTTCGTGGTACTGACACGATAAGCGATGAGCGGAGAAGGCGCAGATATGACCCAACCTTTTGCAGTGTTGTATTGAAGAAAGAGATAACAGAGGGAGTTTATCATACCATTCTTTATCTTGTTTGTTAGGCTATCTAGTTTGGAAGGAGGCACACATGCATTCTTTCGTTTCGAGTTTAGGTAGATTTACTTTGGACGAAAACGACGTTTCCACACGCCGCCTTCCCAGCAAAACATGTTCTCCTTGTTCCATGGTCTTTCCGCCGGGTGGAGACAGACGCAGACATTCCAGTTCTTGGAGTGATTTTTTCAGACAGGCAAAAGCAGACATGAATTGGCATGGTGTGGAGTTTAGGTATCCACTTCAATTTTGCCAAGTAAAGCTTTTATTCAATCCTGAACACGCTTTTTCTCACGTAACGCATTGAAGAGGCCAAGGTAAGAGTAAAACGGCTGGTGTTTATATCCAAGTCATGAAATGATGCCCTTGGCTCACGATATCTAAAGAGGGGGATCTCAACGCAGGGATATGGTTAGCTATATCAATGCCTTTTTGTTCGGCCTCTAGACAAGTACTTTTAATTGCGTGCGGTAGAGAAGACAAGAGTGTAAGAGTAAAGCGACAGGTATTTATATCCAAATCACGAGCGAACTCTTTCGTCACACACATTCATGGACCCGCAATAGCAGACCTAGATATGTTTCTTCACGACTGCTGTTTCGTGCACATCCCGCCAGCTCCAAGCCCATAGCCGGTTTCTGGTCGTCCTTTTTCCTGGCTCTTGATAGGTGTCAAAGCGAATAGCAACCCGGACATGCTATCTACACTGTTTCGTTTTAGGAACAAAAAGATGTGAAAACTGATGCGGTCGTTTTTAGATTTCAAGTCCTGTCTTTGAGTAGGTGTTGTAAGAGGAGAAAGGAGAAGAAAGGCACGGGAAATAGCAATCTTTTATACTCGGTGCCGTTCTGAGAAGTTTATGCAAACTCTTTCTACCGCCGTACTTTATGCGCTTGTGGCGGCTGTCGAAAGAGTTGTTACATGGACACATGGCTTGTTACTCTCCTTGCGCTTTTCTAAACTTAACTTTGCTCAAAAGCCGTCAGTACGTGCATAGCACTTGTCAAGACGCTGATCTGAAAGAAGAAGAAAAGGGGCGGGATAAAGAAGAATGAGATCAGTTATGCTGGCAATATGGGTTTTGGCAAGGGAAGGCGTACTAAAGCATCACTATGGCCGCCGTCGTCTCACTCTTTCCGACCTTCTCGAGAGATGGGGAAACGTGTTAGGGTACGAGTGACGACAGCACTACTAACGAGGCACTACAATAACTCAATGTGAAGACTCTTGGACATCTGATAGACACCGATCCTAGCAAAGAATCTCGACTAAGAGTACAACAAAAAGCCGCGTCCATACAAATCTAAAAACCCGCTTTTGCCCCCTACCAACTCATCGCCCACTTATTTGCCCATACCCTTCAAATAAGCCTCCCATCCATCCTCAAGCAACGCCTTATCCTTGCGCAAAACCTCTACCTCATTCCCCTCCATCCATACTCTCAATCTCTCCCGCACAGCCAGATCCTCTGCGCCCAGGATCCTCACAGCCAACAGCGCCGCATTCGTAGAGTTGTTAATACCAACAGTAGCTACGGGCTCACCGCGCGGCATCTGGGTCATACTGACAAGACTGTCCCAGCCATCCATGACGCTAGCTTTGACAGGCAGCCCGATAACGGGGAGCGTAGTCCACGACGCGCACATACCGGGAAGATGGGCGGCGCCACCCGCAGCGCCAATGATAACCTTGAGGCTTGTCTGCGACGCATTCTTGGAGAACTCGCGCAGCCAGTCTGGGGTGCGGTGCGCAGAGGTAATGCGCGTGGTGAAGGGGATTTGCAGCTTAGTTAGGATCTCGAGACCGGCACGGAGGACGGGCAGATCGGAGTCGGAGCCCATGATGACGGCGACGAGAGGCTCTTCTTTGGTTTTTGCGTCTGCTGAGCTGGAAGATGAGACCGCCTTGCCTTTTTGCGCGTCCACAAAGTCGATGAGGGGTTGCATCTCGCGCTCGGCGGCGGAGAGGGTGGGTGCCGTCATGGTGATGTGGCCCATCTTGCGTCCTGGGCGCGCATCGCCCTTGCCGTAGAGGTGAATCGAAGCGTTCGGAGACTCTAGCGCTTTCTTTGCTACCTGGACGTGTGAGTCTGGCGTCTTGCCGCCGAGGATGTTGAGCATGATTGAGGGCTCGCGGAGACGGAGGCTGGACTGTGAGATTGGCAGGTCCAGAATGGCGCGGAGGTGGGCATCGTATTGTGAGATGGGACAAGCTTCAATCGTGTAGTGACCAGAGTTATGTGGACGGGGCGCAATCTCGTTGATCAGTAGGCTGTCGTCTTTGAGGAGGAACATCTCGACACCAAAGACACCCTTGCCTTCAAAGGCGCCGATGGCCTTCTTGGCCAGTTCCTGGGCTTGTTGCGAGGCTTTTTCGGATACGTTGCGGGGTGGGGCGTAAGTGAGTTTGCAGATGCTGTCCTCATGTACAGTCTCCACAGTAGGGAAGGTGAGTACGCCATGCTTGGTCTTAACAACCATGACTGCAAGCTCCATCCTAAAGTCCGCCCATCGCTCAGCATATAGCGGGCGCTTGCCTAATGCTTCAAATGCTGCACCAACATCTGCCTCACTCTTTACCACAAAGTTTCCCTTGCCATCGTAGGCTTCTGTCTTGCTCTTGAGCATGAAGGGATAGCCATACGACGACCCCACCTCTTTCAATCCCTCAACTCCCTTGCCTTCAAGATCAATGCTGTCCGCGACATCAACCCCATGCTCTTTCAGGTACTGCTTTTGCGCGTATTTGTCTTTAATCGTCCGTAGGGTTTTCCAGCTCGGTTCAACAACCACTTGCCCCGCAACCTCCTCTAGCATGTGGGTATCCACATGTTCGATCTCAACAGTGACGACATCGCAGGATTGCGCAAGTTGCTTCACAGCTGCCGCATCCTTGAAAGATCCCTCGATATGTCCATGGTGCGCCGAAATCTGCTTTGCTGGTGATGCTGCTGCGTCCAAGACGTTGACTTGCACATTAAGACGATTTGCGGCTTCGATGAGCATGCGACCGAGTTGGCCCCCACCCAATACACCGACCTTGCGACTGTCGACCATTTTGCAGATGTTGAGGTTAATGTCAAGTGAGTACTGTGTTGCAATGACTAGTTTAGGACATTACGTGGGTTAGAGACGCTAGCGTCGCGGTTGGTTGGATGTGGGGGAGCCGCAGAAAATTTGTCGAGAAAAGTTCGACGTCCGGTGATGGTATACTGAATTTCCAAATGCGGGTAAAAGGTCCTATAGAAGGCTGCACTTTATTATAGGAAATTCTTCCAGCGTCACGTCAGGTATAGGTTCACGTATCAAAGATGAGATTTCATGGGTTGACCACGAGCTCGGAAGAGCCCATTTGTATGCTTTCATTTCATGTTGAGCATTGAGTATCTTTTTGCAGGCCTTCAAAGAGCCATTGCTAGTCATGATGCACGCCTCGTAAGTGAATTCCCATGACCTTGACCACGCCAAACCAGAGAAACCGAACCACTTGTAGCACACGCTTAGACCTTGAAACCACGCGACCTTCTGCGACCACGGGCACGCTCGAACTTGCGGCCCTTGCTCTCGACGTAAGGCTTCTTGTGAGAGTGGGGACCGAAGCCGAAGTGCTTGAAAGCCTCACGGGCGTTCTTGGGTCCACGGAGGAGGAGGGTGTTGGATCCGGTGGGGGAACGGGTAGCGACCTCGTCGATGGTGAGGCACTCACCACCAGCCTTCTCGATGCGAGCACGGGCGGAGGCAGTGAAGCGGAGAGCCGCAACAGAGAGCTTGGGGAGCTCGAGCATGCGGTTGTCGTCAGTGACGGTACCGACCTGATGCTGAATTAGCCAGTCGTCTGCAGAGTTGTGCTTGGAAGCCGTACAATGACGATGGTCTTGCCCTCGTGAGTCTTCGCGGAGTGCTTGTTGGCCGCGTTGGCGACGATCTTAGAGATCGAGACCGGCTATCGCATGTCAGTTATTCTGTCGGATGGGATTTCGTGTCATCGGCGTCTTACGGGACGGTTGGTCTTGGACATCATGAGACGGCGCAGAACCGTCTTGTTGAAGGCGGCATCGGTGCGGCCTGTCCTCGTTAGCACAGACTTTGAGCGCGATTCCAGCTGGAGTACTTACGAGCCAGGAACTTGTAAAGACGCACCAACAACTTGACGTAGGGGTTGGTGGACTTAGGGACCTCTGTATACTCGTCAATCTCTCTCCTCTCGAAGGCTCATGTTGCGTCTAGAAGACAGCGGGTCGCCAGCGCATTGCTGCGCCGACTCGACGGGGGGTTCACATACTGCGGTGCCCGTCTCGAACATGGTGGCGGTCGAGGTCAATTCCCATCTTGACTGATTTTGAGCGTGTTGTGCTGGGGGTTAGTAACGACTGTAGAAGTGAAGTTCGCGATCAGAGGAAATTGCGAAATAGGCCAGCTTGGCGTGGTGTGGTCTGTGCGTAGCGAGCAAACTGCAATCCGTGGACTCCACCACCTGCAAGCGCTTGGAAGCATTCTCACTAGCGCTGCATCCAGTGGTATCTAGATGGCGAGCCAAGCCCCGACCATCAGAGATGCCGGATGCGATGGTTGTATCACTGATTTCACGGCAGCGGCTTTAGCCCGTCTAGCGATAACAGATTCAAAGTACACCAACCCAACCTAAAAAAGAATGGTCAGTTGAATTTCTGAGTACCACCACTTGGACTGCATTTCATCACACGCAAAGTTGCAGCTCGCTTCACAAGCATTACTATTATCTAGCTACAAGTATACACTTTCGCTCGCAGTCGCGGTGAATGCCTGCAAGATCTATACATGACAAAAACGCGTCACTTAATCATTTCCCCGTCATTGCTCCCCGACATGCTGTAGTACCCAGGGTCGCATCCTAAATCACAAACTTCTGAAAACTGGTTCACTCTGCTTGAGAGACCTTGTCGTCTATGCATATAACACCAGTCACCGTACACCTCAAGCCTGCTCCAAGCTAAGGATAAAAAGACAAAAAAGAAGAGGAAGGCGCGAGATGCTCGCAAAATGCGTCCACGACTCCCTGGAAGCTCCAAAGTGGTGCTTGCGGCTTTGGACCATGAGCACTTTAGGGCTTGTCACCAATGAGCTTGCCGATACCGTTGTAGACCTGGTTGGTCGAGTCGGGGGCATAACGCGGTCCAAGGGAGCCGAGAACCAGGAACATGCCAATGACAACGGCGGCGAATACCATGAGCTTGCGGAGAACAGGCCTGCTGTGGCCAAGCTCCTGCCACTTCATGCTACCCTGGCCGAGGTACTCCTTCAGCTTCTCGCCGCCAAGCTTGTAGTAAACGAGGCCACCGAGGGCAATAGCGTAACCGAAAGCCTGAAGGGGTGTGACAGGGTCCTTGAAAAGGAACATGGAGGCAAAAACGAGGAGAATATCCTTGAGTACACCGGAGAGGGTAAGGACGAGCGAGGAGGTCTTGCCGATCTGGAAATGTGTAAGTAACAGGTGGAGAACTGGAGAAAAGTACACTTACCAAGAAGACAACAGAGACGTTGAGGAGGAAAGCGACAGATGCGTTGGCAAGCAGAGTGAACATGCCGACGCGGTCAATGTCAGCCATGGTCATCGCGGGCAGCTCAGTGAAGAGCAGAATGCAGCCGTTGATGACAGCGCAAGCGGGAGCGTAGTAGTAGAGGGAGACGAGCGGGTCCATCTTGAAATCCGCACCGCTGAGCAGGCGCTGGACCATGACCAGGCGGACAGCCTCAAAAGCGATACCGGCGCACTGGAAGAGGAAGCCAACCATGACGAATTGGATCTCACCCATGGAGGCGATAACCACACCGATGACAATGAAGGACACGTTTCCGAGCGTCTTCAGGTTGACGGGCGATACACCGAGAGCCCAGGTGGTGATGAGAACAGCAACAGGCATAGTAGCCTTGAGCATCTGGATAAAGGCCACACTCAGGTACAGGTATGCCTGGTTACCGCAGATCAAGCTCATACTGAAGAAGATACCGATGGGGACAATGGCTCGCAGATAGACGCGCCCCGTCATGGGCACCTTCTTTCTTGAGTCGAGGATGGTGGTGAAGCGGGCGAGGATCTGGGTCATGACCGTCGCGAAGACCAAATGCCATGTTGTGAGGAAAATGGGGTAGTCTGTCGCTGGTGTTAGCATGCGCTTCTGCGGCGGAGCCTAGTGCACGTACGGAATTTGGCAGTGTCGAGGATGTACTTGTTGAAGACGATTGTGCTGGAACTGAGGGTAATCCATGTGCTGCATGGTAATTAGTCGCTGTCATGGGTAGGAAGTGGATTCTGACATACGCAATGTATACCGCGGGATGGAAAGACGGCGGCTCAGGTGCGGACTTCTGCGCATCAGGGTTGACAGTAGGCAGTACTGGCAGGGCTGTGTCGCGCGAGGCCTCGACCGAGGATCTTGCCTTCTCGTCTGACATGATGGAGTTTGGAGGCTAACGAGGGACTGTGAAGAGGTGGGCAAAGTAGAATGTCGCGGTCTGCGGTCAAAGGGGAGGTGCGGCGCTGGAGTGGTTGGCGTGGGTGGTGCCGTTGCAGTAGATGGGCTAGCGCTGCTGACTGATGGGGTGTTGCGCGTCAAGTGCACTCTGGAACCTTGGAACACGAGTGGAGCACAAACAAGTATACGAAACAGAAAAAGCTGTGTGTGTGTGTGTGTGTGTGTGTGTGTGTGTGTGTGTGTGTGTGTGTGTGCACACTCGGGGTAACGAGGAGGTAAAGAACGACGGGATTGTTGAGAAGAGCAGTAAATGTGACGGCAATGCCTTATGCGCTAGGGAAGGGAGGGGCGGAGCGGAAATCAGCCAGACGACCTTCTAGAGCCGGCGCACAGGGGTTGTGGATTAGGCGTGCCTTTACTGGGCAACGGTGGACTATGTACTAGAGCTGACATGAGGCAAGATGAGGATTTACCGGGAGCAGCGCGCCATTTTGCAGTCAAGGACGAGGTGAAACCGATCTGCTGTGGAGCCGGATTGTGGCCGCGCAATCGTCTACTATGAGCGCCCTGCCAGCTGCGATGGCGCCGAAATTTTGAGCCGCTTTGAGGAGCTGCTTGTGTTTGGCGTACGCGTACCATAGCCCTGCGCAGTCGGCCAAAGGCACCGGTCCCACAGCTAGAGAAGTGACAGCTTCATGCAACTGAATGACAAGTCCTCATTACATTGCAGGAGACTTGCTTCGTCACCCCAAGCTGCCAAACAAGGCCAAATGGCAACCCTGACGAAGCTGAGGTACATGTGTGAGGCGCACAATTTGATTGCACCGTCGCACTAGCACCACACCACGTCGATGCGTCGTTGATCTGAAGCCATAGTCGCCCAGAGATAGAGGCCGCCCGTCAAGCTTCACCATGTGCTCGATGCGGCCAGCATGCTGCTCCACCCCCCCACGAACGTGCATAGCGAGCGCGACACAGCGCAGGCCGCCCTGGAGCAGCCATATGCAGTGAGCGTCATGAGGGAAACACCCGTGTCGGCTGGGTGTTGCAGAAAATGTGCAGAAGTCTGTGGCCAATGAAGGCGCCCACGAGCAGCCAGGTCTGCTAGATCGACGGGCCCCCATGGCGCCTTGCCCCTTTTCTGCCGTCGTCGCGCCGCTGGAGATGCAAACTGTCCCCAGGCGAGGATGCCAGGCGAGACCTTCGGCGGCTGGCCCCTCCACCCTGTACCCTGGCCCCGCTTATAACAGTATCGCCCTTGGCGTCCTTAGTTTATCTCAAGCTATATTCCACCACGACGCCCCCAAGTTGTTGTTTGGCCACTCCACCGCTCCACGTATCTTCTACGACTTTATTCGCGAGCAGCATCGAGTTACATGCTCAACTACGCCCGCCAGACATTGAAGCGAGTTCCGAGTTTCCAAGAGCTATTACAAAGCACCATGGGATCCGCCAAGGAAGAAATGTACGTTCACCGCCTGCCCGCCATCAAGTCTCTCTTGGAGCACGAGCTGACGATAGCTAAAGCTCTGTCGATGTGCTCGTCATCGGCGCTGGACCAACTGGTCTGGGAGCAGCAAAACGCCTCAACCAGATTGTAAGTCGGCCATGTGGTGTGACAGGACGAGGCATTCATGCTAACACTGACAGGATGGCCCCTCATGGCTGATTGTCGACTCCAACGAGACACCTGGTGGTTTGGCCTCGACCGACACCACTCCCGAGGGCTTCGTGAGTACCTCAGTCGCCAATTGACTTCCCCCCCACTAACCTGCCCCCCAGCTCTACGACGTCGGTGGCCATGTCATCTTCTCCCACTACAAGTACTTCGACGACTGCATCGACGAGGCCCTGCCCAACGACGACGACTGGTTCACCCACCAGCGTATCTCCTACGTCCGCTGCAAGGGCCAATGGGTTCCCTACCCCTTCCAGAACAACCTGTCCATGTTGGGCAAGGACGACCAGGCAAAGTGCGTCGATGGCTTGATTGACGCCGCACTCGAGGCCCGCGTGGCAAACACCAAGCCCCGGGACTTTGACGAGTGGATCATGCGACAGATGGGTGTCGGCATTGCTGACCTCTTCATGAGGCCATACAACTTTAAGGTCTGGGCTGTGCCCACCACCAAGATGCAGTGCCAATGGCTCGGTGAGCGTGTCGCTGCTCCCAATGTCAAGGGTGTCATCAACAACATCATCCACAACAAGACTGCCGGAAACTGGGGTCCCAACGCCACCTTCCGCTTCCCCGCACGAGACGGTACCGGTGGTATCTGGATTGCCGTCGCAAAGACGCTCCCAGAGTCCAAGACCCGCTACGGCCCAGACAGCACCGTGACCAAGGTCGACGCCGACGCTCACAAGGTTCACTTGAAGGACGGCACAGTCGTCAACTACAAGAAGCTTGTCAACACCATGGCTGTCGACGCCCTCGTCGAGGCAATGGGCGACCAGAAGCTGATAGACCTCAGCAAGGGCCTCTTCTACTCAAGCACCCACGTCATCGGTGTAGGTCTCCGTGGCGCCCGCCCTGAGCGCATTGGTGACAAGTGCTGGCTGTACTTCCCCGAGGACGACTGCCCATTCTACCGCGCTACCATCTTCTCCAACTACTCGCCCTACAACCAGCCACAAAAGGACGTCAAGCTGCCCACTCAGCAAATGGCCGATGGCTCCAAGCCCAGCTCTACTGAGCCCCAGGAGGGTCCATACTGGTCCATCATGTTGGAGGTTTCCGAGTCGAGCTTGAAGCCTGTAGACCAACAGAACATGCTCAAGGACTGCATTCAGGGTCTCATCAACACCGAGATGATCAAGCCCGACGACGAGATCGTCTCCACCTACCACCGCCGCTTCGACCACGGATACCCCACCCCCTCTCTCGAGCGTGAGGGTGTCCTCTCCGAGCTGCTCCCTGCTCTCCAGGCCAAGGATATACTGTCGCGTGGCCGCTTCGGCTCATGGCGCTACGAGGTTGGTAACCAGGACCACTCGTTCATGTTGGGTGTAGAGGCTGTAGACCACGTCGTCAACGGTGCTGTTGAGCTCACCCTCAACCACCCCGACTTTGTCAACGGCCGCAAGAACGAGGAGCGCCGCCTCAAGGACGGTGCTCAGATCTTCGCCCAGACTCCTCTTGCGCTGAGGAACAAGGGTGTTGACTAGATGCATATACACGGAGTGTTTAGCATATTATAGGGTTTTGAGGAATGTTTATAGGATACCACGTTTATGTCATGAAAGGGAAGGGATGGAATGGAATAGGGAGTTGGCTAAAGATAGATGGTCGTTGCATTTGCAAACAGCATATAAGAAATGATGTGTTGCGGAATAGATGTTATACCCAAATCTTTGACCTTGCTACAGAAACAAACTGAATGTTGTATTCATGCCAATATCAGATCTCATGAACGTAAGCTTAGTCACATGCATCTCTCCGTATCGCACAGAACACATCAAGAGCTGCGCCACCACGGCTCCCTCTCACCGCAAGTAACCACCCTCTCGCCTCGCCCTACCTTCTTTCTCTCCTCATTCCACACCACCAACTCACTCACCTCCTCTGATCATCGCTCGCCTGTTCGCCCGCCAAGGAACCCGATCCCATCACCGATCTCCAGAAGAAGAACGAAAAAAAAAACACGTCGTTCGACATGGAGTACCACCCATGTCGACACGAACGATTCAAGCGCGTCTTCGCGAGTCGCGCAAAATATCCACCCACCTATCCGCAACCGTTCTGCCAACCGGGCCGAAAAGTAAATAGCGCGTGCGCCGCACAACTGCAGCAGCGAGCTACAGCAGCCTAGCGGCGGCAGGGACGCGTACCACGCTGTCACTACAGTCAGTGCAGTGCAGGTATCGCCCGCGGGTGTACTACGGAGAGACATTAGTAGTGTGGTGAGGTGAGATGGCTAGGTTGTTAATGTGATGCGATGTGATGTGATGTGATGCGAAGCGAATGGATTACGATGTGCAAGATTGTGCGCGACCTTTCTTTTTCTTTTTCTGTCTTTCGCGTGTGTACGTGTGTTGTGTAAATTGCACACGGGGATGAGGTTGTGCGGTGGTGTTTGTGGGGTAAATGGGATGGGATGAGGTAGGTAGGAAGGAAGGGGAGGAGAGAGAAGGGAAGGTAGGACGAGGAGATTTTGGTGATGTGGCCTTTTTTTTTCTCCTTATTCTTGAAAAGATGATGGATGGGCTTTGTTTGTGGATTTAGTCGGTTGGTCAAGTTGTCGTTATTCTACTTCACCTTTCTCGGCTGTATGAGCAAAACCAAAGTGACATGATCGCGTGAGCACGTTTCCCCATTTCAATGCCATCTGCTCGTCGACGTCTTTTACGTGACACATACAATTTCTTTTTCCGCTTCTACATCTTACCCTCTCTAAACTTCCTCAGCACCTCCTTCTCTTCGTCATTCTGCGCCATGCTTTCTTCGTCTCCGATAGGCAGGCGTTGATGTTTCCACTGTTTGCCTCCAGCACCGTACTCGGCACTTACCTGCGCATCACCAACAATAACCCATTTGTAAATCGTGAGACCTTCCAAGCCCACAGGCCCGCGAGAGTGGATCTTGTTGGTGCTGATGCCGACTTCAGTACCAAAGCCGTATCTCTGTCCGTCAGCCATGCGCGTCGACGTGTTCCAGTACACACTTGAGGAGTCTACGGCTGCGAGGAAGGTCTTGGCGGTTGCTTCCGAGGTGGTGAGGATGGCGTCGGTATGGTGTGAGCCGTGGGCGTTGATGTGGGAAACGGCTTCGTCGACGTTTGTGACGGTTTTGATGGCGAGGATGTAGTCTAGGAACTCGGTGTCGTAGTCTTCTGGCCCGGATTCTTGTAGTAGTGCTGCGGAGTGCGGGTCTAGTTTACCCTTCAAAGCAAGCAGCGAGGTGTGGTCGCAGCGGAGGGAGACGCCCTTTTGCAGTAGCGCTTCCGCGACGATGGGAAGGCTGATGCTAAGGGCTTCTTCTTCGACGATGAGTTGTTCAAGTGCGTTGCAGCCAGCGGGGTAACTTGCTTTTGCATCGAGGACTATTTTGGCAGCTTTGTCCGCAGGGTAGTCGGCACAGAGGTAGGTGGAGCATATTCCGTCTGCGTGGCCAAGGACTGGAATCGTGGTTGTATCTTTCACGTAACGGACGAGCTTGTTGCCGCCGCGGGGGATGCACAGGTCAATGTATGTGTCTTGCTTGAGAAGGTCGGCAATAACATCGTGGGTCTGGACTAGTTGGAGACAGTCTGAGGGGACTGCTGTTGATGTCAGGGACCTGGAGATGATGGAAGCGATTGCTGCAAAGCTGTTGGAAGATTCGCGACCACCTTTGAGAATGGCAGCGTTTCCGGATTTGATGGCGAGAGCGGAGATGTTGGCGATGACTTCTGGTCGTGCTTCGAATATGATGAGCAGTACGCCAATGGGACATGTTATCCGCGACAAAACCAAGTCATCATCTAGCAGCGTCTTCGCAGTGGTCTTGTTTATCGGATCCTCCAGGTCCCGGACATCCAATATTCCCTGCAGCATGTCCTCATATTTCCCCGGCTTTCCCAGATCCAGTCTCTTGACCAAACTCGCGCTTAGCGTGCCTCCTGCTGCCGCCTTGTTGGCAGCCTCCAGATCCTGGACATTGGCTGCTAAGACTTCGTCCTTGCCATTCGCTAGCCCATCATGGATGGCCGTCAGAGCTGCGTTGCGCTCCTCGGTAGACAAGACGGCAAGTTTCCGGGACCCGAGTCTGGCCGCCTGGGCGACCTCGAGCGGTGTGGCGTTGGTGAGAGACATTTTTATTTATTGCGCTGGGGTTACTTTGCAAGGTAGTGGTGAGACCTCTTAAGATGGCCAAAGTCTTCAAACACGCGTGACTCAGAATCGCAGGATGAGGGGAACAAATCCTTCGCATGCAGGGTCTGGCTCCGCTGCAGGTGCTATTGGGGATCTAGTGGCGGGTGGTATGCGGAGGCCGCGACAATGTCTAAAGATAGGCACAGGATTTATGATGGGATGAACTTGGTGATGTTGCGGGGGTCTGGATGCATGGCGCCACACCCGTTCACATGCGAACAAGGGTATCGTCCTTGCGCCACAATCCTTGCTTACCCTGCCTGCTTACTACCCTCCCGTCCTTGCATGTCTAGAAGCTACCCGAATTGATCGACGACAAGTATTGACAAGATGGCGGTTTCGTCATAGGCTAGGATGCTACTTTGGCATCAAGATTGCGCGTTGGCGGGAGCGTTCGGTCGTCGAGTGCTAGGCAGGGGCTCGGGCGTGGCTGGGTTCGCCTACCAACCACCTCTGCGTCGCCTTGCCAACCTCGCCCAATTCCACCCACTCCCGTATCGCAGCCAGCCCTGCCGCGCTTCGCTAGCTTGGTTTACAGCTCATCATGTAGGTCACCGCTCAGAGATGGCTGGGACCCTACAAAAGATGCGGTGCCGCCAGGCCCGCAACTCGTCAGCATTACACACTGTTACCCAACTACCTCTCAAGTGCTGAGACGGTACCCTACCATACTCTGCATATACTAAGGTACTCACGTGTTGCTTGTCAGTACCCTTTGGATACTGCAGCATCCCTCCGACCTTCCAACTGATCCGGCGCATACCGTCGGCACCGCTCGCTACCGGCCATCACCTCCATCCAAGATGCGCTCCACCACTGTAAGGGCCCTCGCTGCTCTGGCCTCCGCCTTCATTGCTCCCTCGGCCGCCCAAACATGGTCCAACTGCAACCCGACATTGCGAACCGACTGCCCCCCGGATTCCGCCCTCGGCAAAACCGTCAACATCGACTTTTCCTCCGAGTCGGAGAGTTTTACACCACAGGGCAACCCAACATATGGAGATGATGGTGTAACCTTCACCATCAGGTCGTCGGGTGATGCGCCACAGCTTACATCGCTGTGGTACATCATGTTCGGCAAGGTAGACATTGAAGTTCAGGCTGCACCGGGCGCGGGTATTGTTAGCAGTTTTGTCTTGCAATCCGACACCTTGGACGAGATTGACTGGGAATGGCTTGGTGCCGACCCTGATGAGGTCCAGAGCAACTACGTAAGTATTGCGTGCATGCGAACCCATTTATGAGATATACTGACTTTGTACGTTTAGTTTGGAAAAGGTCAAACTACAGACTATAACCGCGGCGCTTTCCACTCTGACCCTGGTAGCCAGTCTGGATTCAAGAAGTACACCATCGAGTGGACTCCTGAGCAGATTGTATGGCAGATTGACGGTACTACCGTTCGCACTCTCGAACCCGCCAACGCCAACAACCAATACCCTCAAACACCCATGCAGATCAAGTTTGGCGCATGGAGTGGTGGTGATTCCTCAAACCCTGCCGGTACCATCTCTTGGGCTCGTGGTCCTACCGATTACTCCCAGGGTCCTTTCAGCATGAAGGTCAAGTCCCTCATGGTCCAGGATTACTCCACTGGTACTCAATACGTTTACGGTGACCAATCTGGCACCTGGGGGTCCATCACCGCTGTTGGAGGCACCGTCTTTTCTGGTGGTAACGCCCCAATCGCAGATGCACCCGAGATCACTGCCACAGCTACCGGCGCACCTTTGCCCTTCATCCCTCGCGAGACGTCGACCTATGTCCGCCCCAGCGTCTACCCTTGGATCCCCGACCCGTCGGCGACCCCCACTGCGCAACCTACGTTCGCAAACTACCCCGGGCTACCGAGCGGGTGGACCGTTTCGGATACCGGAAAGGTTGTTCCACCCAGCTCAGCCACTGTCAGTAAGCCTTTTGCGACCCTTGACCTGATTGCACAGCAGCACACTAACCTTCTTCCGCAGATGTTCCCTCAAGGTTCCTCTATCTCATCGCCGCAAGCTTCGCCTACGGATTCCTCCGCCAATGGGCCTAAGACTGTGACAGGCTACGACGACCGTGGTTTCACTACGATTCGCACAATATACCCCGAGACTACACCCTCCCCTACTGCCAGTGGACTGTCGAACGCTGCAAACGCTGTTCCGGCGGCCCCTGCGGAAGGCTCATCGTGGAAACTTATGGTCTCCAGCATACTCCCTTGGACCATCGTGCTACTCCACATCCCCAGCTGTATCGGCCTCTAGGAGGGTTGGGCCCACCTATGGGATACAATGGCCTTCGGTCCAGCGTTCCAGATCCTGGGCGTCGGTATCGTCGCGATGTTTGCATGTTTTGTTAAATGTTTTACGAAGGGGTATGTTGGATTCAAAGTCTCCATTAAGTTCTGGGCTGCTCCTTGGTCCGACGCGACTTGGAAATGGAGTTACAAACACAAGGGCTGGAAAGAGTTGGGAAGTGTGTATAAGGGTTTCGGCAGTTGGCTGAAACTGGTTTTTGGTTTTTGATTGTTTTGGCTTTTTTAGTTGCATAGCGATTGCGTTGAGCGTACTGTTATTTTACAGTTGTATTATACCTGCATTGGCATGGCTTGGTTATGGTTGCTGTTTTGCTTCGGCATACGAGATTATAGAGTAATGACGACGATGGCAATGTCGCAATGTAATGAACTATCACATCATTCTTAACGCTGGCTTTTCACCCTTTTTGTATCGTACAAGTCTGATGATGCGTTTTCCTATCATTTGCCTCTTCTTTTCAACTCTCGAAGCTCTTCGAAAATGTTATACACATGCTAAGCGCTTTTCGAGAAGAGTGCACAATGTGTGTGGAAAAGAGCGAGGAGAAAGAAGCCATGAGATCGTATTCATGCCATGTGGAAATAGCTCAACCACCTCGGAGAACATGTCGACGACCTTTTTCATTTTTAAGAAGTGTAGTAAGGAAATATTGTGCAGAGGAAAGAAGAAAGTGAGGAAGGGGGAACTCTATATACCGGTGAATGGTGCAAAAATCATGTGTCTGGTACGGAGTAGTGTTCTTCTGAGTTGTCACCTTTTCTATGATCTAGTAACACCACACAGCAAGACCATTTTATCATGAATTTTTCTAAGCTCAAGAAGCATGCCCAAGGTTCTTGATGCGTTCCATCGAGCAGACTTGTGCATATATTTCCTTTATCGCTTGAAACACACACACACACACACACACACACACACACACACACACACACAGTCAGTCGAAGCGATTTCGAGAAAGCTGCTGTATTTGGAGCTACACAACCATCTCTCATTCTGCTACATTTCCGCCCCTCGCACCATCACCATGCATGTGGAGCATCCACAACGCAAACTCAATGAAACAAACAAAAGAACAACGTGCTTTTACCACGAAGCAACCTTATCGCTGCATCGCGCCAAAACATCTACATCTAGTATCCATATCCAGCCGGCTTCTCGTAGCTAGCAGAGGGAGTGGGGTGGGCAACAGAAGGCTTCATGTACTGCTCAGGCTGGTACGCAGAGGGAACAACAGGAGTAGCAGAAGGCTTGTCGCTCTCGCAAGAGGTAGAGCTAGCGCCAACGGGGTAGTGCGAGTCCTCGTAGACAGGGGCGGAGGTGGGGTATGAGACGGGCTTGGTCTCGAGAGTGGTAGGCTTGACGGGGGTGGGAACGGCGTAGCCGTAGACGTCGGTGTTGTACACGGAGGACTTGGCCGGTGTGGCCGAGGACTCGGGGTAGTGTTCGACGGGAGTGGAGGTAGCGTGGCCGTATGCCTCGGTGCTGTAGCCGGTGGATACGGCGGGCGTGGCGGATGATAGGTCGCTTGAGCAAGGGGTGGAGCTGGCGCTCACGGCGGGGTAGTGCTCAAGGGGGGTGGAAGACGCTTCTACGGGGTAGTGCTCGGCGGGGGTGGTGGAAGGCTTGGATGGGACGGTCATCATGGTGGACTTCTTGTCACCACCGTAGCCGCCCTCGCCGTTGTAAGACGGCTTGGAGTATACGGCAACAGGGGTAGAGGCAGGGTAAGAGCCGTGGATGGAGGATGTTGAGTTGTTCTTGGCTGGCTGCGCAGGGTAGGAGGGGTACTTGTTCTCACCCTCAGTAGGCTTCTTAGGGGTGGTGGAAGGCTTGCTGTGGCCGTAAGATCCCTGGTATACGGGAGTGGATGTAGCATGGGCAGGGTAGTTCTCGCCGTGCTTGGGAGTAGAGGTAGCCTCGTACTTCTTGGTCTGCTCATACTCGCAAGTGTAGGCCTGTCCAGGCTTGGTGATGGTGACGGTCTGGGCCTCGTGGTGGTAGACACCTGCCTCGTAGTGCTTAGCGGTTGGGTAGGCTACCTCAGTGTCGTGGTCGTAGACGGTAGTGGTGGGCTTAGCAACTTCGTAGTTGCCAGTGGTGGAGGCGTAGATGGTCGTGTGCTTAATGACAGTCTCGGTGACCGTCTTGCCGCCCTTGACCTTGGTCTCGTAGGCACCGTAAGCGCCAGTGATGTAACCAGTCTCCTTGGCCTCGATGTACTGGCCACCGTAGGTGCAGGTCTCGCCAGCCTTTGCCGTCTTGGTGGCCTCAGCGGGGTAAGTAGCAGGGTGATCAATCGTGACATCCTTGCTGGGAACCGTGTAAACACCAGGTTTCTCGTAGGTGGAGACCTCTGGCTCAGGTGTGCCATAGGAGTACTCGTGGTCGTATTCGGACCACTTTCCTCCCTTGTACTCCTTAACGTGAACAGGCTGCTTCATCTCGCCCTCCTTGTAGAGGCCAGAGCCGGGGTATCCGGGAAGAGCATGGGGGCCGAGCTTGTTGTACGGAACTTCCTCGATCTTCTCGTAAAGCTCATACCAGCAGCCCTCGGTACCGTTCTTGTTGTAGGCGATGCCGGTAGGGGCTGCGTATCCGCTGGTGGCCGTGGCGGAGTGGGTGATGGTCTTCTTGGTGTGGTAGACGACTACTGGCTGTTGGGTCTTGGTGATGGTAGCGTAGTTGTTGTCGTAGTCCTTGATGACGGTAGACACGTACGCATCCTCCTCCCACTTGTCGCAGCCTTGACCTCCGTAGCCGGCGGATACGCAGGTCGGGTACGGCTGATGCTGGGTGGTCACGGTGACCGGCTGCTTTCCGTAGCCCGGAACAATGGTGGTGTATCCAATGGGCTTTGCGGAAGTGCTTGCCTTCACAGCAGAGCTGGATTCGGCATCCGCACCATATCCGCCGTAGGAGTCGTAGGCGGCCGCAGTGGCAGCGAAGATAAGTGCGTACTTCATTGTAAGAATTGGGTGTATTAGGTATTAAGAACTAGGTATTAGATATAAATAAGATCGTTGATAACGAATGACTGGGGTGAGATAGTAAAAGAAAAAGAGTGTGGTCGTCACTCGGAGAGTGCGAAAGATGTTTTTGAGGACTGAGAGGATGGTGTGGGTGGAGAAAGGAATCAAGACGAGCAACCTTACATATATACTCACTCAAGATAGGAAGCTCGGTCTCGGTGAGACTTTCCCCTGAAGTTCGAGCATATGCAGCTCGCTTACCATCACCACTGTGTCGTATTCGTCTAGACCTGCGAACCACTGAATTCCAGGAAGCTCGGTAGACATCCCTGAGGCTGGTGCACTTGCGGATACTATGTGCTAGCCTTTGGGTGAGAAGGGCGCAACTCGGACGAATGCGACATGCCCAATAGAATCTCTGTGTTTTGATGTATCCGCTCCAGTGCTTTCTCTTTCTCTTTCTCTTCAAGGATGGCATTGTGCTTGTCACTCACTTCTTGAGCGATGCTCTGGGGGTTCAACTCGACAACTGAGCACAGTGATATCCTTGTTCTTTCTTTGTGCATATTCTGGGTCTTGGGGCGGGTCGTGAAGCCAAGAGTTCGTTTGGGGGTAGATGTCTTTCCACAATTCCAGGTCTTTGGTACCCCAGTGCCAGCTGCGGGATGCCAATTTGACGAGGCACGGCCGCGAGAAGCATTGCTACGGCAGTTGATATCCAATGAGTGCAGTTGGAGCTGTGTATCTTTAGATCTAGACCCCACGGCCTCAGCGTTCTCAGCCGTCAATAGTGTGAACTCCAAGATGGGCGTTGCGTTCGATGCGCACGTCCTATTTCCCAGTGCTGGCTTGATGCATAAACTCCGAACTTGTGTGTAAGGCATAGCATGGCTACCAAAGCTTTTAGCAATGGCTGCTAACAGCCTACCTGAGTAGCGGTATCGGTTGTACCTTCTCCCAGCGCTAGGTATGGAGCTCAACCTGATGTGAGTTTCATAGCGATATGCGTTCGGCAAAGCGCATGCTGTCGATCCCCGCGGCACTTAAAGTCTGGACCAAGGGCGAGGATTGTTGAATTTCGTGTCGTTGCTGTTCGCCAAAGGACAGGCCACTTCAGGGGCTGCGCCACATCTGTTCTTGCACTAGCGGGTTCTGTTCTTGGGCTACTAGCGCACATCCACCCTTATACAGAGACACCAACCGTAGATGTGCTCTTGATGCACTTCTCCACTCGCTTCCGCGAACCCTTTCGCAAGGCCCCACACATGTGCACCTGTACGCTGACTGTAATACTGAAGAGGGCGGAAAACAGATGAACAGATTTGTGAATGAATCACAATTAATTCACTAAAATCTTATAATTTACAGTTTCATTTCCACCATCTAACTTCCATGTCATGCTTCCGTAACTTGTTTATTCGTTTCCTCATACGACATTGCTGTCGAACTCCTTTTCCAAAGAGAGTCTCAAATTCTACGTACTTTTTGCCCAAACGCTCTCGTTTACGCAAAATAACAAAACCCCTCTCTACCGTGACTGAATACAAGAGGCAGTTCGCCAGGGGAGCAGGCAAACTATCATCCATGAATCATCAAATATTGCCACTCGGATGACCAATGAAATCTCTAATGGTCCGAACAGAGTCGCTGCTCCGTATTGTAAACCGCTGGCATGCACTGTTGATGCTAGTCGTAATGATCGCCAATCATGTTACGGAATATGTGACTCGCGTTCGGAGCGGACGGAAACTATCGCCCGGGCGCGAAATGGGTGTGAGAAGATCCGAGAGCGATTCAATAGTACGGCTTGGTATAGAAGGACATTCATGTTCCGGGAACAGTGGTATATAAAGACGGCACAGAAGTGATGTATATACAACGGCTGCCGAATTTGTATATAACTAGCGGTAACATTGTGACGCGCGCTGAGAACCCGAGATGATGGATGCAAAAGCGGTATATGGAACGGGCAGCGGGGTGTGGATTATCTCTTGATCGTGCCATGTTCTTGAAGGTTCTCGTTCCGTTCACGACAAAAACGCCAATCGAACTCATGGGTGTGGGGTGTATATACCAAGGAGCAAGGTTTTGTGATGCGCGCTGATGAGGGAGCGGACAACTACACCGAGGCCGGATCACCGTAATGTCTGAAGCCGTGGAAATGAGCCCATAGGCACGTTTGATCGAGATACAAACGTCCCTTTGAGTTGCCAATTGACGCTCCGTAGCATAGCGTGGACATGTGAATCCAGTCTCTCGCCGTTCGTATAATTGTTGTCTGTATGAGAGTATATAGATATATACGAGAGAGAATAGATGATACATGTTTTACGGTTAAAGGTGATGTAGAACGTGACGCAGAACGTGATGCGAGACGGTGAAGATATATAAGTGGGAAGGATATATGAAGTGTGGCGCTGGGAGCGAAGACCAAGTCAGCCTGGTGCGTGAGAGCTGTAGCCGAGCAAATCGACAGGCCGGAAGCCACTCATGGGTACCGGCAGTGACTGTAACTTCTCATGGTATGGAGGCAACGATGAAGCAAGGAAGCTTTGTTGCGACGTAGCTCAGTCGAGCAAGTGTTCTTAATGCTTATGTTGGATCGTGTATATACAATCCGTCGAGGGTAGATTGCGATGATCAGGGTAGGTCCCGATATATCGCTGGCTAGGAGTCGAAGCGCCATCAAACCGAGGAGGCGAACAAAAGACCAGTCCACAATACAGGAGTATATCCGCGTCTTGTACAAAGCTCTGCGAGCTCTCATGGGTATCGGTGAAGAATGACGTTGTATGAACCCTAGTCGAGGAGGATGGGATAGTAGTCATAGTCGAAACCCCAGATGGAGACACATCCGGGTTCCAGAAACCGACGCCTATATACCGGGGCGTTTACGCTTTTGCAGAGATAGACCCCTTGCTCTAATACCTGGTCAGCACAAGCTTCATAGGAGGGGTATATCAGCACTTACTCGCAGCTCGCACAACCGCATCGATCGCTATCACGCTCGCTCGATAGAGTAGTCGCTGAACGGTGACGCGTGTATACGAGGTGAGGATATTTTGCCGCGGGAGGATCATACTTAGGGCTGAGCTAGGTGGAGTACATATCGATGCTGAGATACGAGTCCTGCGCAATACAATCTTCGAATCCTACAGGCTACTCGCGGTCGCTTTTGTTCTCTCGCAGTGCGAGCTCCATCACCTGTACTTCGTGAACGGGAGATCTCGCGTCGCAAGACTAGATTCGGATGTTTGTGCTTTCCTTGATAGGTATCCGAGTGAAGAAGACGAACGGATACTGTAAGGACATAGGCCTACCCACCTATTCCTTACTAAGAAGAGCTAAGTTACTAACCTTCGGGTAAAGTTACTAAGCTCTCTCTTTCTCCTTTGTTCTACGAGACGTTTGGCTTTACGCGAGTGTTGCGCGATTAAGCTAAATGCTTTGCGCAATCGTCGCGCAATCGAGACAAAGGCTTTGCGTAATTAAGCTAAACGCTTCTCTTTGCGAGACCTTTGTCTTCACGTACTGGCGATAGTGCGCGATAGAGCAAAGCTCTCATGATGTATTTAGGTAGACCGTCTCGCTTCCCTTCGTAGATCGTTGTCTACTATTTTGCCTTTTCGAATAGAGCCTATTCAACCACTTCTGCTTTCGCCGTTGTTGGTTTTCACCTTCTGCGACTTGTCACGGCGTTACGTTCTGTAGCCGTATATATATAAAGTGTTGAAACTCTACCGAAACTAGATGTCGCCAGTGCTGTATAAAAGATAATTCGTTCAAGTAGATTGCGTTTGGTAGCCCTCTAGCGGAGCAAAGCCCCATGAGATATCTAAGGGCTTGTCGATCATAAGTCGCTTCCAGACCCCTCCCGCACCGCTCGTACGAACTCTTCATGGACATGTCCTCAGCGTAAGCATCCGCCGAAGCAAAATCGTCTTGGTGTGGAGGTCGTAGCCCAGGGGAATGGCTTTGGACTGCGAATAGGCGTGTCCGCGAGCGAAAGGCAACCAGTATCCTCATCATCCATGGTCAGGAGGCGACTCAAGTGTATCTGGAGTGTCGGGACAGGAATCATTGAGAATTTCCGCTCTTGTTTGCCTGTCCATGAAAGTCTGTATTCCTCTGGAATGCGCGAAAAAAGAGAGGCAACATTATATCGCATCGTTTGGTGAAAAAGGCGTCCATCGTGCGGAAGGGAGATATGTACAGGGTATTGCGAACACCATAGGGGGCTCGAATGGAAGACCGCACCGCGGTCCGAAGGGTAGCGATTAGAACGTGCCACCGAAGGTCCCAATTCGATTGTACCAACTTTGTTCAGATCTAGGTGGTGCGTGTGCAACGTTTGTGTACAGGTGTATGTAAAGAAAAGGGGGTATACAGCAACAGCATTCGACGAGCTGCGATTGGAATAGAATGGATAGAGCCTATGTGGGCATAGTGTACATATAAAGAAAAAGAATTACCCCAGCAGTCGACGAGTGGTCATGTTGGTCCACATCGTGATATAAGCAAATACAAGGCGGAATTGGAAAAGCTTCGCTGGGCAGTATATGCATGAAATGAAAAGAGGTACACAATAATAGCATTGGCATGCAGACGAGGAGACTGCGAAAATGAAAAGGAGGATGGAGCGAACAACGGCAAGAAACATGGCTGAAAATAGGATGAGGAACAACTAGAAGATAGCAGGAAAGGTGCGGATATTTCTAGACCTGCCATCGTTCTCACCGCTACCCACTTACTTCCTAGCTCTCTCGCTGCCTGGTTGCCAGCGGAAAGCGACAAAGAGAATGAGAGTGAGCATGAGGGAAGCGGTGAGGATGCAACATGGCAAGAAGACGATAAAGGGAATGTACATAACCGCCGCCAAGACGGAAAGCTGAGGCGAGAACACCGGACGGCGAACCAAACCGAACTGAGCCCTGGAAATATGGGAAATATGAGGACGAGGAGGAAAGGGGTAAGAATTAGCGAGATTCCAAAAAGAGATTCATTCGCATTAGAAATTATCTACATTTTCGCTCTTCACTCTGCTTTGGCTCAGGCCAAAGAAGATCGTTGTTAATCAAAACACTAGCATTCGAGGTGGAGAATGCAAAGAATTCGTGTACCGAAAAAAAAGCAGGTGAATAAACGGTAGAGCAGAGAAAAAGCGAAGGGTATTCGCGCCGTTATGCGCACGTCTCTCTATGTAGGCATTACCTCCCACAGATGATCATCCTCCAAGAGCGGGCGTGCAGCGTTGTAGACGACAAGGCAAGAAAGCAAAAAACGCGACAAGGAAATCTGGTATCATTGTTCTTGTGTTCCGAAAGACCTGCATCATGCAAGTCGCCAACTGAAAGTAGAAAAAAAAATGGCAATCAAGGGAAAAGAATGGAGATGGAGGCGTGGTAAATAGCAAACAAATGGCAGCGAAACCCACAACCACCACCCTGATTAGAGAGGTAATGGAGGCGAAGCGGACCGATGGCAGCCGAACAATTTGTTTGGCACACGAACGAATGACGCGACAGAGATGCGCGATCGGTTGGAAGCGGTGGAAGACGAGTGTTCTGCTCCATGGCGTCTTGCATGGTCGTGACGTTCTTTAGCGTGCTTGCGTGGTCTTGTCGCAAGTCTGGGAACACGACAAGTCAGTCATCAGCCAAACGCGCTCAATCGTTTAGTCCAAAGACCCGCCTTAGGCCTTGGAACTTCTTCTTCTTCCCGCTCCTGCCGTAGGAGACGGAGCGGCCGTTTGCATCGACTATCGGTGCTGAGACATTGGAAACTGCGCTGGGCTGTCGGGTGGCGAAGCGTGGCCTACGAGCCGCGACGCCATCTGAGCTCATTGGGCGGTCCTCAATCCCAATGGTAGACGGCAGAGGCCATTCAGGAGTTGATCGACGCTGGAGTTTGGGCGACCTCTTCGGTGAAGTGGGTGCATCCTCACCGAATTCCTTGTCTTCGTCAATTGGCGTCATAGGGAAGTTTTTATCGCGGTTACGTTGCGCTGGTGGCATGGGGATCTCGTCAGGCGCGGAGGTATGCTGCACCATTTCGGGCTGTGCCTCAACGGGCTCTTGTTGAGTTGTCTTCTTCTTTCCCAGGCCAAAGAAACCTCGCTTCCCTTTGCCCTTGCCGCCAGACTCAAACGAGGGCAAGGGAGCATGTTTGCTGTCGCGAAGGGAACCAGCAGATAGCGCTTTGCCCTGTGCACCAGTGTTTCCGTTTGTTCCGTTTGTTACCGGACCAGGGGTAGAGACAGCATTGGGAGCCTCTTCATCTGCCTCTTCTTCTAGGTCGGTAGAGTCGCCGTCTTCTTCACCAGCCTTTCTGGGAATACCTCGAACTGGGGTCAAGCCGGGAGGCAGCTTGTAGTCCGCCGGTTCATCATCGTCATCATCATCAGAGTCGTCAAATCGGCTTCGGAAACGAGTAGGTCGGTCATCCTCGTCTTCGTCGCTTGAATCAGCGAAACGGCTCTTGAAGGGGGTCTTGGTTGCCTTGGGCGCTTTAGCTGCCGGTGCCTTTTGTTTCACAGGCTTCGGCTGCTTTGCGAAAGAAGGCATCGGTTTCGGCTGCGAAGGTGACGAAGGACGCACATCCGATCCTTTGCGGAACCTTCCCATGGGTGACAATGATCGAATGCTGAACTTGGATGACTTGACTTGCTCTGGTGTTGGCGAAGAGGGCCGCATGGACCTTCGCATGGCGGGTGACGGGGAACCTGGGGGTGAGATGGCACGAACTTGTTTGGGGGCAGGAGCACTCGCGCGCATGGTAGGTGCAGGCTCTTGTCTCATTGAACCACGCATCGTGTACCTTCCACCTTGGTCCCGTGACCCTCCTCTTCGGGTCCGTTGGAAGCTGCTCGCAGAAGCGTCAGAGTCGCTATCATAGGTAGGCACAGGCGCTGCCTTTGGCTTTGCGACAGGCATGCTCTGTGGCCTTGCCTTGGAAATCGCTGCTGAGGGTGGGATGTTTTTCTTCTGAAGTGCACCTCGAGGTGACTTGGCATCTGTAGGTACCATGCTATGGCGAGATGCAGCTAGCCCCATGTTGGGTGTTGGCGATGTATCAGCTGATCGCATACTTTGTCTCATCTGAGGCTGTGCTCTAGGTGTGCTTTGTGGCGCTCCCCGCATGCTTGATCGCATAGTCGTTCCCATGCGAGGTTCAGCTTGAGTATTCGTGTCTGGGCCTCCGCGCATAGTTCGCTTCATGTGGATCTCAGATGAGCCTTCCCTGGGTGCTGCAGTTCGCATCGTCGTTCTTGTCTGCGTTTCGCCCGGACGAGTTGTTTGCGGTGCTGGAGTCTTCTTCAGAGCTGACTTCAGAGGCTTTGTCGACGTGGTTGAGGAAGTAGACGTCCTCGGGGGTGCCACAGCAGCGACCTTGCGCTCTGGCATAGTCTCGAGTGCGTGCTCAGGTGGCTGTGCCGTCACCGCGGGGGCCTGCGAAACTGGAGCTTGCATGACCCGGTCAACGACTTCTTGCGCATGGGATGGTTCTTTGACCGGCGTCTCAATCTGAGGTTGCTGACGAGATGCATTGAGGCTGCGCCAATGCAACTGAGCAGCATTCCAGTCTTGCATGGGTGTCGTCATTTCATCGTCGCTCTTCTCCTCATGAATATCTTGGCCAGACTTTGATGTAGAGGCATCCGTCGCAGCTTGATCCGCATACTTTGAGTGCATTAGACCAGAAGAGGAAGAAGCGACTGGTCTCTCCATGAGAGCATCGATGCTACCAAATCCGCCTCCATCCGAGAGGTCCTCATAGGCATCGCTATACACACTGCTGTTGTCGTCCGAGCTCTCCTCATCTTCGAACGAAACAGACTGTGACTGTTGGCTTGTTGGCTCTGTAGAGCGAGCAGAGGGTATTGAAGATGTGTATGCATCTGACTGGGCTTTTTGGTCCCTCGACTGAGTACCATCTTCATCCCATCGGCCAGGTATAGCCATGCTCTGAAATTGCGGCTCAGGCTTCTCATATGGACTGGGGGTCGCAGGTTGAAGAGCAATGTTGGGGACATGAGCGGTTTGTTCTGCTATCGAAGTTCCGGATGATATGTCTTCGTATGGAGTAGACAGTGACTTTGGCTCGGGAGCTGGCGGTTGCTGAGCGGTTGCCCCGTGATCCATGGGCTTGTGAGTGTCTGAGTAATCGCTCGAGTCGGAGGCGTAGCCACTGCCTTCTACCGTAGTGACCTCTGGTGGAAGGGGGGCGCCCGACTCTGTCTGCTTTCGGGCATGGTCATGGGCGACGATGTTGCCGAGCGCGACATCGCTGGAAACGTGGGATGGATCTCTATTAGGACTTGCAGAGACAGTCTCAGTAACCTTCTCGGCGACATCTTCCCTCGGGTGTCGATCCTTCTCCCGGATACTACCAAACAAAGGCAGAGCAGGTCGTGGCTTCATGAGATCTTCAAACTCGTCCTCCTTCTCAGCTATCGGGCTCCACTTGGATGCGCCGAGGCCTCCCTGGATGGACGTCTCCGTGTCGGCATGCGCAGCTTTGCCTACCACTATTGGATCCTCTTCGAAGCTGACGCGAACAGTCTTCTTCTTCCGTCTTGTGCCATCATCTGACGCTGTATCGGATGCTTCACTGGAAGCAAACCTTCCGTAGAGACGCCCGTTCGAAGCGATGGGTGACTCGCCACGACGTGAGACAGAAGGCGATGCTTTCAATGCCGACTTAGCAGGCGATACTGATCGCGGCAATGGGTCGTGCTTCAGTCCAGTAAGCTCGATGGCTACGGGCGCGAAGTGAGCGTTACGTGGCGGACTCAACGAGGCGTTCCTGTCGTGTCCAAGGCGCTCACGGTCGTGGCCACTGTAGGTACTTGCAGGTCTCGAATTGACCGGTGTTGATAGACGGGGATAAGCGCTGTCCTGGTTCTTTGCGACAACGGGCGAGGCCGTCTCTTCATCCTGCCCGACTATTGTACCGTAGCCAGAGTCTTCCAGCCTGCGACTGATATTCGCCTGCTCCTGAAACTGGACGTCTGCATCAGCAAACTCATCGGAATGCCTTTCGACAACTGCTCGGGGTTCATTTGCATAGAGTGCTGCTGGCTCATTTCTCCTTGGCGTGGTATCGGCTTGAGGCAACGTCTCCTCTCTTCGCTGCGGCGCTTGCTGTTCCTGTCGAACGTAGTGACGGATGGGGCTAGGCGAGCCTCGACCCATTTGGTTTTCTGGGATGTGGACAGAATGAAATGTGTCTACGTGCTGTGGGACGTATTGGCGGGTGGGCTCGGGCTCTTCATGCAACTCCCGATGGCGGGCCATGGCGTCCTGCTTATGAATGAACTTGCGCGTTGAAGGGTCGTAGACGGCATCTGGCGAGTTCGGATCGACGGGTCGTGGAGCCTGTCTCGGCAGGTATGACTGCGATTGTACGGCTGCACCAGAGGGCTTTGCGCGCATGCTGCCGCTCGACAGCCTAGCACCCTCTGCTCCTTGCGAAATCTGGTGTGTGCTGACTGGGCGCTCGGCAGCATTCTGTACTGCTCTCTGAGCGCTCTGGAGATCGTAGGTGGAAACACCGCTGGATGTCTTGGGTCGCGAAGTCGATGCCATGCGCTGGACGGCATCCTTGTTCACTACAGGCCCGCCAAACCACCCGGATGTAGTAGGCGGCGATGGGTTCTGCTTCGCGGCTGGTGTGCCAGGGGTCATTGGGCGAGAAAAGTTTACCGATCGCAACGCGTCCTCCTCCTCTGATACCTGGGCGAGATGGTTCGCCGGGCGCTGCGTACCTCTCCCGGCATTGCTGGCGCCCCTGTCGAGACTGACACCTCTGCCTCGAACCCTCGGGGCTGGCGATCCTCCGCGGTAGGCAGGCTCGAGACTGGATGCGCGGCGATGCACAGTGCTGCTCTGCTGCTGTATATTCTTCGGCACTGGCGGAACCGGAGGCGCATTCGATCCGGCCGGGCTGCCTCTGCCCGGCGAGGGTGCGCGGAACGAGCGCTCAGCCATGGACCCTGAGCTCGTCTGGCGTTGCAGGGAACCCGGCTGCTGCCTCGAGTAGCTGCCGTTTGACGAATGCGAGCCTCGCCTTGCCATGCGCTTCGTCACCGTCTCTCCCACGGGTGTCGGCGTCGTGACGTGCGTGCGCAGGGCGGCGGCAGCGGCGGCGGAGGAGAGGTCGCCGTTGGATTCGGCATTCTTAATGAAGGCCTTGGAGGCGGCAAGAGAGGCGGAGGCGCTTGGGGGAGGCGCTCGCTGGGGCTGCATAGAGAAGAATGGTCAGCATACATGGCGGCATAGTAAACATGCGTCGGCGCGCCACGAGGTTTGCGCGCGCGCACTCACACACCGCACCTACCGGGTTCGAGGCTGCCCGTCGTCGCTTGCCAAACATGATGGGTGGGGTGGATTATTAGGTATTACAGCAGTCGCAGCTGCATTTGCATGATTTCGGGGTCTGGGTCGAGGTGTGCAGTGTGCAGAGTCGGGGTCAAAGTTGCAGCAGGGATCGATTGGATGATGTCACGCTTGCACACGGAACCGAGCGGACGGGGTGAAGGAGAGCGGAAGGCTAATTGCGCGAAACCACCGGCGAAAACAAATCTGGGCAGGAAATCACAGAGCTCGCGGGCCTCGCAGCGAGGGACTGAGATTTACAGACAAGGCCGGGACGAGGACGAAGATGCTGTTTGGGGCCGGGCGGAGTCGTCGTCGCTAGCAAAACAGGTAAGAGGATCGCCTTGTCGTGCGCCGTCGGGGGAGATCGCAAAGCTTGGACGCGTTGGCGTCGCGAAGGCCAGCAAGCCCGGCGCCAGCCTATTTGCTGCCGTCAGAGAGCAATATCAAACACTTGACCGTCGCATCCGAGGGCCCAGACAAGGTGCTGACAGCGAGACAGCGATTCAGCGACGGGGCTGCCAGCAAAGCAACCACCATGCCTGACCCTGCTACACACATGCGCCAGGTAGACAGAACATGCTCCAGAAACAGACGTCGCTTCTCTATTTTGACCCTCCCTGGGACGCTGCAGGCGCGGCGCGAGTCGACACGCTCAATTTCTGCGTCAGCCTGTCTCTTTTTCCACGCGCCCATGTCCAGCCCGGTCCCTGATTTGCAGCGTGCCGTCGTCTGCAGCTACCACGGCTGCGTCCAGGTTCAACTCCAAGCTAGGGGCCCACCTCTGAAGCCCATGACGTACGAGATGTCCCCAGGAGTCGTGCTTCGCTGCGCAAGCCCTTGAACTTTGTGTCATTCGCTAGCTTGCGCACCACACACCGACGCGCCGAAATTAACGCGACACAGCCTCGAATGGGTGTAGATCGAAGCGTGCAACAACACAGCCAAACGCATCGTCGCCGTCTTGTCGTGCTGAATAGATTGTGTGATCGACCAAAGGGGGTCCACCGAGCTTGCTGCACCGCCGCACATCTTCCCCGCATCATCACCTCTCCTCTCCCTCATCTCCACTCCGCGACCGTGCACACCTAAACACCTAAACACCTGCGTCGAAAGACGAATTCGTCGTTTGTAGTCTCTTTCCTTTCTGCGCCCGTGTCGTATAGTCTGCGCTTACGTGAGCAATCAGTGCAATGTCAGCTTCGCGCCTGCCACCTCTGCCACTGCCAAACGGCATCGTCCAGAACTACGTCCACTGCCCCTCAAACGGTCTCACCTTCCACCTCCTTGAAGCCGGTTGCACACCGCACCGAGACAGGCCTCTCATCGTCCTGTGCCATGGCTTTCCTGAGCTTGCTTTCTCTTGGAGGAAGGTGATGCTGCCTATTGCCGAGGCGGGCTACTACGTCGTCGCTTTCGACCAACGAGGCTATGGACGGACCACTGGCTGGGATAACTCTTCCTTTGTCAACACCAACTTGTCGCAATTTTCCCTCACCAACGTCGTCCGCGATGTCGTAACTCTCGTCAATGCCTTGGGTTATCGACAAGTCCAATGCATCGTAGGCCATGATTTTGGTGCGGTAACCGCGAGCATGTGCGCTTTGATGCGTCCAGATTTCTTCAAGAGCGTCGTCATGATGAGTCACCCATTCAAAGCACCCGCGCTTCTTCCATTCGCCATAGCTCATGGCGAGAGCCAAACGGACGTGCCCTCCACACTCGACATCCACACTGAGCTGGGAAAGCTTGATCGGCCGAGAAAGCATTATAAGTGGTACAATAGTACGAGTGTGGCCGCAGTCGACTGGGCGAACCCAGCCCAGGGTTTGCATGCGTTTCTAAGAGGATACCTTTACGTCAAGTCAGCCAACTGGAAGGAGAATGTACCACACCCTCTCCGGAGCTGGACCGCCGAAGAAATGGCCAAGTTGCCGTACTACTACGTTATGCCAATGGAAAAATCCATGCCAGAGACCATTGCTGATATGGTGGCAACTGAAGACACATCGGCAACCGAATCCTGGATGCCCGACCGAGACCTCGCAGTCTACGTACAGGAATGGTCAAGAACAGGTTTCCAAGGCGGCCTTAACTACTATCGTACTACAACTGACGCGGCTCGCATGACGGACCTCGAGCTGTTTGCTGGCAAGAAAATTGAGTGTCCGAGCACCTTCATCTCGGGCGCTAGAGATTGGGGCAACTATCAGCAACCTGGAGCGATCGAAGCCTATCCAGACTCATGTTCGGATTTTCGCGGGATCCACTTGGTCAAAGACGCGGGACACTGGCCCCAGCAGGAGCGGCCAGAAGAGGTGGTCCAAGAAATATTGGGCTTTCTCCAGCGCCTTTAATATCGCTGCAGCTGCAGTCTGTTCATCCCGTGTTCATCCCTGGACTTGGTTAATCTTGTGCAAATTTTTCCACCTCTGCATTGCCCATGGACTACTTTCATTTCAGTAACAGGCCAAGGACCTCCCTTTTGTCTCAGGACGGGAGGATGATGTTGAGGCTGCTACGCCGCACAGCCCTTGTTCGCCAAGCCTTGCTGTCCGCTCGCCGTTACCGTCGCCCCGGTACTACGCCCATAGACCAAACCTACGGGCGTGCAAACTTTGTGACCTCAGTTTAGGTGCTTTACCATGTGCCCACAAACTCTACATGCGGTTTTCGGTTTTCGAATGTAATGGTAGGTCGATGACGTCCGTGTGCCGCGACATCCACCCGAGGTTAAAAATATGTGGTCTGCTTATCTTACTGCGCAGGCGCTCCTAAGTACGGATATGACCCGATTGTCTATATCGAGCCGATGCCCGGCATGAGAATGCACTACGATGACAACAGACACGGTCTCAGCCCCCAATTCGAATATAAGGATTCTAGGAGCGCTGCGCCGGGACATTGTATTTGGAAAATCGAGCTAAAACTACGTACAATCAGGTTCGCTTGGCTGCGGTTTTGCGGCGCGGGACGAACGTGCGTCTGCTTTCCCCTGACCCGCATGCAGGCCGCGGCAGAGCTGACTTAACCGATCGGGGGTATAACCCATTCCCGATGACATGCGCTGAGTAAATGCTCTTGAAAGTCATGGTCGAAATGATAGTGGCCTGTTGATGCTGCGGATCAGCATAGGTGCAGCGTCTCCACTGGCGCTTCGTGGTGGAGTGAAGTATGGATAGAAGGAATGGTTTCCATATAAGTTCACAGTGCGGGCCATGATAGTCATTGTGCACAATCTGCAACAATCATACTGGTTCATTAGGGATAGGGATCTCTACTCCTTCGTCCGCTTCTTCACGCCCTTCATTTCAATCTTTAACTCGTCCAATGGCACCACTGGGTCACATGGGGGACACCAGCCGGCGCAGTACGCCATTGCCCTCTCAGAACCTCTCGCTCGATCCCCAAAGCACTGAAAATACAATGTCCCCCTCATTCGAGCATACAGAAAACCCCACTTCTTCCTCGGAATCACTCAACCACCCTGTGGCGAGCGACTCCGAGGACGAACATGTTGACTCGAGTAATGGCATTGCCCAACAGCATCCACACAAAGACACAGCCGACTCTCCAGACAACTTTCCAAGGCCAAACACTGCAGAATCATCACAGGAAAGCACCAAGTCTGTATGTATGCAGCCGTCCCAAGTCCATCTGGTCGAAGCCAACACCCCTCCGCGGACGGATGAACCGTTTGACGAAAAGGCTATCGGCGGAAAACTGGGCCTGACAGTTACTACCTACGGTGTATCCTCGGAGCCAGAGACAAAGGTCAAACCAAATCGTAGCCAACGAATCCAAAGGCTATTTCTGCATTGGTGCACAGCGTACCGGATACTTATTGGGTTGACCTTTGCCATGAATGCGGTAGTGCTTGCGGTACTCGTTGACCGGAACCTCTTCTACGAGCGCGTCTCCCTTTCTGGGCCTCTGATAGCCACGGCAGCCAACATCTTCGCCGCCGTCGTGGTCCGCCAAGAAGACGTAATCAACGTGAGCTTCGCCCTCGTAGCCAAGACACCCGCAAGCCTCCCACTATGGTTACGAAAGATAATCGCCGACACGCACCACTACGGAGGTTTCCACATCGGCTGTTCCATGTCAGCTTTACTCTGGTACTGTTTCTTCGTCTACCTGAACACAAGTTACTTCATCGAAGCCGCAAACTCGGGAACGGCCTCGAACTGGATGTGGGCAGACATAATAACCTGCTACGCATTCCTGCTCGCCATCTTCACCGTAAGCGCAACCGCCCACCCACGACTGCGGGTAAAATTCCACAATGCATTCGAGCACATCCACCGCTTCGGGGGTTGGACCGCCCTCGTCGTCCTCTGGATCAATGCCGGCGTGTCCAGCAACACACAAGGCAGTGCACCCATGTATGCCAACGCAGCCGTGTGGCTCCTGGCCGGTATAACCTTCCTGATCATCCTCCCCTGGACACGCATCCGGCGCGTGCCCATAACCGCAACGCTGGTCTCGCGCCGCGAAGTAAAACTCAGTTTCCCCTACGCTGCCATGCCCTACACCTCCACAGCGCGCTTCTCGCGCTCCCCACTCCTGGAATGGCACGCCTTTGCCACCATTCCCAATGCAGACGGCGCATCCGCTTACGTGGTCATCTCGCAAGCGGGCGACTGGACAAAAGCCATGATAACAAACCCGCCCTCGCACCTCTGGGTGCGTCGTCCAGCAGCCGCCAATTTCCTCGCCTTCACCCCGCTGTTCCACAGCGTCCTCCTCGTCGCCACAGGCGCGGGCATCGGCCCTCTACTCTCGCTCCTCTGCAGCCCCGCCATCGCGCGTATGCGCGCCCAGGGCAGGACGGTAAAAGTCATGTGGTGTGTTTATGCGCCTGAAGAGGAGCATTGGCGCTTCGTGCAGGATATCATAAGAAATGTGGATGTTGAGCCGAGGATATTCGATTCCAGGGATGGCAGACCCGACATGGCGGTTGAGTCGGCAGCCATGATGCTGGAGATGGGACTTGAGGCTGTGATGGTGGTTAGTAATCCGAAGGTTACGAGGGAGGTTGTTGAGGAGGTTAAAGGGAGGGGGGGCGCAGCTTATGGGGCTGTGTTTGACTCTTAGATGGGTTTGGCGGGTTAGGAGCCGCTTTTGTTTTCTCATCGTTCTTTGCTGTGCGTTGTTGTGCGTTTGTCGTTGGTAGCGGGTGTTTCAGCTTCATCTTTACCAATCATCTTACCTTGTCGGACGGGAACAGAAACATGGCCTTAGTATGTCCATATCCACACGCTAGATTTTCCAGTTAGACAGGCATGAGTATGGCACGGAAGCGAGGGAAAAGCCGGATTCGGACATGAGGTTGCATGTTGGAGTTTGCATGTCGTCTCTCACATACACACTTTTTTTTTCTGTTGATATACACCATAGATTGTTACGACCGTATCTTTTCACATGAACACACACACACACACATGCCACCGGAATCTCGACTTAGCCGCGGGACTCATATACCAGGATTGTGGTGATGATGACGCGGTACAACATGGCACAACACAAGGCGACACCGGAGTTAGCGAGAACAAGGAGTTAACGGTTCCGTCTTTGTAGTTGAACCCCGCCTAACTCCATGTCCATTGAAGCAATGACAACCGTAGCCACATACACACGCATACAGAGGATGATGAAGAGGGGTGGGGGGGGGGGAGCCAGGGTATTATGGGTTAGGCGTGCAGCAATGTTGGACGAGGAGAGGAAAGGCGCGGGCGGCGGCTGGACGCAAGATTTCCCCAAAGCAAAAAGTTGTGCGTGTACTACCGTACATCTTGCTCGTTAGGCAATCCGCGCGGGAGTCTGTAGATGATGGGTGGGTATATAAAGACGGACTCGCGAGCACAAAAACGAGAACATGCATTGACACATCTTTGTTTCATACCTGAGGTATAGCAAGATAACGGTCTTTTCGACAGATGGTCATAAAAGGCATACTATACCATACCACACGCCATACTTACCTACCTACCCATCCCATCCCATCTCATCCGACAGCCTAGCCCACTAACCTCAACCCCAAAAATGCCACCCCTTTCCGTCATAACCACAGCCCTCTCCACACTCCCTCAAGCCACGCCCCCCCTCGTCATCGTAATCACAGGCGCCACATCAGGCATCGGATCCTACACGGCGCGTGCCTACGCATCCACGTACGCCGCGCACGGCTCCAAACTGCGCGTCTACCTTGTCGGCCGTAGTGTCGAGCGCGCAGAGACACTGATGCGGGATTGTCGGCAGACGAGCCCGGGGTCTGAGTGGCGGTTCATTCAGACGCCTGATCTGGCGCTGATGAGCGGCGTGGATGCTGTGTGTGAGGAGATTGGTAGGCTGGAGGAGGAGAAGCCGTTTGGAGAGGGAGGGCCGAGGGTGGATGTTTTGTACATGGGTCAGGCGATTTCGCCGTTGCAGCCGTCGGGGTGTAAGTTTCTATTTTCTTCAGTCTGTCTGACTAGGATTGGAGGGTTAGCTGCTGGATGTTGTGCTAATGTGCGATTGCGACTAGTGACTACAGAAGGAATCGACACGCAAATGTCGTTGATATACTACTCCCGCATCCGGTTCATACAAAAGCTTACACGGCTGCTGAGAGCATCCCCAAGGACGGCACGCGTCATCTCCATCTTCGCTGGCGGCGTGGAAGAAGAGAACAAGCCGGGTACGCTACCGATTGGGACACCTGACCGATCCGTCTACGGTGTCACTCAAGTGCGCAACCACACGTGCTTCATGAAGACGTTCCTTTTCGAAGCACTGGCCGAACAGCACGCAGGCAAAATCAGCTTCACACACATCTACCCTGGTCTAGTCGATGGCCCAACATTCTACAGCGACGCAAATCCGCTTTGGTTCCGCGTCTTGTGGCGGCTACTGAAGCCGTTGCTGAGCTTGTACATGACGAGTCCCGAAGTATGTGGTCAGGTCATGGTTTTTCTGGCTACGCAGAGATACCCGGCGAAGAAGGCTTTGGTGTCGCAAGACGACACTGCAACGGATGATGTTGCGTATAGCAGTCAAAGGGAACGAGGGGGAGGAGCTTATGCGGTGGGCCAAAGGGGAGACGAGAAAAAGCAGGTTAGCTACGCAAAGGTGAGGCGAGATGACACAGGGAAGATTGTTGGGGAGCATACCATGGGGATATTGGAGGGGGTTGAGAAGAAGAATGCTGGGAAATAGACGGTCAGAGAGGGAAACACATCAGTACTTGTGTAGGTAGCTGAGTAGTTTCGCAGGCTTGCCCGTGCGACCAAGGGCACGTACGCAGCCTCTGCTATGACGGCTTGTAGCAGACCATGGACGCGGTTGCTATTGGTCGAGCTTTGATGCGAACGTCTTGTACCTGTGTGCCCAGCGATTAAGCAATGTGGGGGAATGGGGGAATGGGGGAATGTGCACATTCCAGAGCAGAGGTCGTCGGGAATGCGTCAGCGTTGAGCGAAGGGCTCGATGACGTACAGCGTTAGCAGGCTAGATCCGAAGCTTCCGCTCTTGGACTTGCAGGGGCGGGGCAGTTCCGGTTCGGAAAGGAAGGCGCGACATGTTCAAGGTCCAAGTTTTTTTTTTGGTTTGGGTTGCAGACGCCTGTGTAGGTGGAAGAGCACGGTCGAGGTATTTGCACGCACGGGGAGCAGGCGGCGAAATACAGATAGGCTAAATGTGGCAGTTGTCTGGTAGTTGAAGCGAATTTTCGACGCGAGGCTGGATGTCGCAAGCGTCCCAGCGCCCCAGCACCCCAGCGCTTTTTGACAGTCGCGCCGCAACAGGGACGATCTCATCGATGGCTGGTAAGGTGTCTTGACGCTGACGCGGCATCTCGTATGCAAAGGCGGGATAAACTTCGTATCAAAGGCGCGGGGTAGGGGCGAGTGGTGAGCATTGCACGCATGTTTCTTATCAATCCCGGGCACCGCCCATGACGATCTGATGCTTGTGTTTCACTACGGCTGACACAGATGGCTACAAGGGCAAGTAAAATGTCGCGCATGCCCTGAGACACGTCAGATGTAAAAGGTCCGTATGGCCAATGTGCGACAGAAAAGTAAAACACAGAAAAAAGAGTGACATGGCGAAGAGGCAAATTGGTGAGGAGCGAGGCTATGCCACGGCGCTATCGATAACTATCGATGATTGTGCGGCGGGCTCCAGATTCCATAGGGTGGAGCCGTTTGTGGTAGCGGAGAGAGACGAGTGGCTGACACGAGAGGCTAGGAATAGGAGCAGGAAGACTTGTAGGGCCATCGAGGCAAGAAGGACCAAGGCAGTGTGTATGCTTGGATGTGCTCGGTGCTCGGTGCTCGGTACTCGGTGCGTGCTGCAGTTGCGTGTACAATTGCATTGGGGAGATGCACGGGCAACAAAGACGTGCCGACTGATATGGGAAATTGGAAGAGCGGCGCACCCCTGCTGTTTCCTCGATGCGGCTTCCCGCTGCAAGGCGCCAAGCCCCGCTCGTTGCTGCTTGTTTTGGATCAACGGGCGTCGCTCTTACCCACTTCAGCGCAGCACAGGCAGGCGCGATGGAGGGCAGGCCTGCAAAAGGGAAGACACAATGGGGCCGACTCTGGGATTGCGAAAGGGGTCGAGCCTTGTGGACGTGGAAGATGGCGGCGGCGGCGGCGGCGGCGGCGGCGTCGTTCTTGTTGTTGTGATTACGCCGTTGCAAGCTGCTGCCCTGGCGTATGCGCGTGGCCCAGGCGGCAGGCGTTATCTGCAAAAAAAACCTGTTGAGGCTGGACGAGGTTGGCTGCATTGGCGGACGTCACAGTGGGTTCGTCTGCTACTCCAGCGCTGGCGCAACGCGTTTCCTGGGTGAATTGCAGCGGGCTAGCGCCGTCGGACCCAGCAGTCGCGCCCGTCAGCCTCTGTCGTGCCAGCCGTCCTACCCGACTAACATACCTGCATCTGCATCCTGCGTAACCAGCAACGCCTCCTCCCCGACCATTGCCTCTCCACTTTCGCACGGTTGAGAAGCGCCGTCTGCCCGTATCCTACTTTTGCTCCTTCTGATCCCCCGGTCCAGGTGGTCGTAGCACTGCAATAACAAAGCCCCCGGCCAATCCCACTGCCCCAGCTGCCACGACTAGCCAAGCCCATCCATAGTCCGCCTCGACAGATCCGCAGAGCGGCGCGCCGCCGTCCGCAAGCAACCCTCCAAGCGTCGCCGCGCAAGTCGTTCTCGCCTCCCACAGCGACGCCTGTAGGAAAAGCCCGGCTCGTCTCCCACAATGGCCTACCACCAACCCCAAGGCTGGCCATTAGGGCAAGGACAAGCACAACACGGCGACGCCTCACACTCCGACGACAACCCTCCGCCTCCGCCTGTCCATCGCACGCCCGTCGCCATGTATCAAGACCCCAACAACTACTCCGACTACTCCACGCCTGGCGTCACCCCCGGCTCAGACAACATGGGCGACGCTGCTGCTGGCGGTGGCATCAATGGCATCGCGAGCGCCGTCGCTGGTGCCCACCGCCCTCCCTCTGCAACCCCCGGCCGCCCATTAGGCGTCCCCAGTCAAAACTCACAAACCTCGCCCTTTCAAGATCAGAGCGGCTACGACCCGTCCATGGTGCCGCGACCAATGTACTCGCAACGCTCCCACGGCTCGAGCGTGCCGCTCGCCGCTGCCATGTACTCAAGTGACAGCTCACTTTACAACATGCCACCACAGTCACCCCACAGTGGCCTTGCCTACGCCGACACGCCCTACAACCGCTACTCCTCGTCCGCACAGAACCTCGCTCCGCAAATGGGCATAATCAACCCCCACGAAGTCGACAACGACGATGACTGGGGCATGGGCCCTGCCGAGAACTCTCCCCATGACAAACGACGCTCCTTTGCTCCATTTGGCGGCTCACGAGACGGCAGCAGTCGCAACGGATCGCCGGGCTCGTCAATAAACAGCGGAGCTGCTGGTGCTGGTGCCGCCGGTGCAGCTGCAGGCGCTGGTGCCTACGCCGCGACGCGTGAAGGAACCAAGTACAACGCAGTGCCCACAGTCAACGGAAGCGGAGAGCTCATGCCTGAGAAGATTGCGAGCTGGAAGGCAGAAGACGACTTGCAGAAGCGGAAAAAGAGAATGTGGATAGCCATCGCAATCATCGCCACCATCCTCTTAGGCGCCATTCTCGGCGGTGTTCTAGGTGCTACCGTTGGCAAGGGCGGCAGCGCCGACAGCAACTCGAGCGCTGATAGGGAGAACCAGCAATCGGCCGACGACGTTGCTGACGACAACAAGGATGACCTTGGCATCAACTCATCTGAGATCAAGGCCCTGATGAACAACCCCGATTTGCACAAGGTCTTCCCCGGCATGGACTACACCCCGCTGAACTCGCAGTACCCCGACTGTCTCCATGTTCCACCCTCGCAGAACAACATTACCCGTGATATGGCCGTCATGTCGCAGCTAACCAACTCTGTCAGGTTGTACGGTACCGACTGCAACCAGACCCAAATGCTCATCCACGCCATCGACCGCCTAGAAATGAAGGACACCATGAAGATTTGGCTAGGTGTATGGCTCGACAAAAACGACACCACTACTGAGCGACAAATCGCTCAGACATGGGACATTCTCGACGACTACGGCTGTGACTACTTCAAGGGTATCATTGTCGGTAACGAGGTGCTTTTCCGCAAAGACCTGACTCAGACTGAGCTTCTTGGACACATTACCGACTTCCGCAAGAACATTTCAGACCACAGCTGCCAACTTCCTGTCGCCATGGCCGATCTTGGTGACAACTGGACTGCAGACATGGCCACCAAGGTTGACATTGTCATGTCCAACGTCCATCCATTCTTCGCTGGTGTTGATGTCAAGGAAGCCGCCGAATGGACCTGGGATTTCTGGCAAACGCACGACGTGGCTCTCACCGCATCCGAAAACGACATTCACCAAGTCATTGCTGAAGTTGGATGGCCGTCTGGCGGTGGTACCGACTGTGGTGGAGCCGAGACCTGTGATGGAGGGTCAGTCGCGGGTATCGACGAAATGAACCAGTTCATGGAAGATTGGATATGTCCAAGTCTGAAGAACGGTACCGAATACTTCTGGTAAGTCAATCCATTGTCAGCAACCCGTCCCAACACAAAAACTAACAGCCCTCAAGGTTCTCCGCATTCGACGAGCCGTGGAAGATTAGATACAACCAAAAGGGCGAAGAGTGGGAAGACAAGTGGGGTCTCATGGACATCAACCGCAACCTCAAGCCCGGCCTCAAGATCCCCGACTGTGGCGGCCAGTCGTTACCAACATCCTACGATAACTAGGTGAAGCGATGATGAGCGAGCGCATCAAACATTTCTTCTCTACCACGAGTTCCTGCATGACGGCATGGCGTTGGCGGGCGTTTTTCTTGTTTTTTCTGGACCTCTTCTTTTTTCGATTTTCCGGCATCATCGCAGCGGCGACGGAGAAGGATAACACTCTCCGAGAAACTCCCCGCATACCACGCATCAATCTCTTCGCCCCTGAATGAATTGGCGGCAAAGTTCTTGTATATCTGAAACTCGGCGTAAATGTGGTTTTTCTTCTCTTTTTTTTTCTCGAACCTCTTGTTTGGTCGACAACCCTAACCCAAATCTATCGAAGCAGAAAGAGAGAGGCAGAGACAGATAAGGAAAGCATGTTAGGGATACTCCTGTTTACTACATTGGATAATTTATTAGAGGCGGGCAGAAAGGGGTATGATGAAGCATGCTGGGGGGGAAGTACAAAAGGAATTGGGGTGGAGGGAACCAACTGATTTTTGTATATATACGCACACGAATAACCGGGATGAAGGAATATATCCGGCTGGCTTTAAGGGAACCTTTTTTTTCAACTCTCAGGTCGTTCTCGTTGCAGTTTTACGGCGTGTCTTGTTACTTTTGGCTGGCTCGATTGTGGATAAATTGCATGTGCGGAAATATGAATGCCAAAATAAAAGAAAATAAAAGAAACCCCTCCCCAATCGTCAAGTTCGTCAGGACCCGGATATGAGATTTCCCTTATACTTTGCCCGTTTCCTGGGACGCGTGTTGCGTCGTTTTCCCGACTTGAAAGCGGGTCGGTCGACGACTTGTGGGGGGACCACTGTTGCGCGTCCCCAACCAAGCTGGATGACGATCGACCCACGGCGATTGCGCAACAACAGCAACAGCAACAGCAACAAGGCCGACGAGGAAAACGGCGAACCATGTACAGGTGTATATGGACGGGGGGGGGGGGGGGGGGGGGGGGGGGGGGGCGGCAGACGATGATGTAATGTAAGACCTCGAACAGCTTGGCTACCTAGGTACTCGTACACATTGTACATGGAGTGTTGTAGTAGTAGTACATCCGACGATGCCGCGGGTGACGTGCAAATGGATGGAAATGTGCCGTATGTGCACGTAGAGTGGCATCTGTTGTATTCCCGCTCTGGCTGTATAACCTGGACATGGGAATTTTCTATTTATTCAAATTGTTTGCTGTTTAGCGTATAAACATGTGTCGTATGGCAATACGATGTGATGCAGTATAGTCGGGCAGTGGGTAGTCCACTCCTCTACGTAGGTGGGACTCGGGGTGATGAGCTGCTGGCGAGGGTGGAAGCTGTGTAGTACTTCCTACCCGTCTCCATTAATACATTCCCGCTGGCGTTTAAACATGTTTCATAGATTGTGATCATGTGAGTCTAGCTAGATGTGTCCCTAGTTTTCACTATTTGCCCCAGTCGTGTTTGCTAAAACGCGTCTCCTTGGTGTCTTTTTTTGTGCCCGCGGTGATGGTGCTAGTGGGTAAGAAGGGGCGCATTAAGACTTGGTGTGTTAGATGCGATTTTGGGGGGAGGGTGAGGTGGTGTCTTGGTTTTTTGTGTGGGTATGGGATCATGCTACTTTGTAATTATAACGCGCGATATGCCGTGGGGAATCGCAAAGTGTACGGAGCATTGGTGAGCGTGCCCGATTAGATTGCAAGGAGGTCAGAGATTTGGTCAGAGAAACCATTGGGTGCACATTTGGGTCCAAGTCACGAAGAAACGGGAGGAATCGGGGTTATCATCCAGAACAGACATTAATATATAGGTATATACATTACACTACCCCAATCCACAAGTATCAATCTAATCTTTTACTGCATCCCCTCAGAAGAAACAAACCAGCACCCTCGCACTTAGTGCATCATGGGAGCAGCAACCTCAACAACAGCGGGTCCAGCAACGATGGTGTCATCAGTGGCAGCAGTGTTGCAGTTGGTAAGAACCAAGTAGCTCTGGCCGGTGATGCCCTCCTTGGGGACCATAACCTGCATGCCACCATCAACCATCTCGACGTCAACGAAGACGGGACCGGTAACGGTGATGAAAGCAGCGTAGACCTTGCCCTCGATCTTGTAGTCGGGGGTAGAAAGCATGATCTTGTCACCAGACTCGACCATCATCTTGCCGTCAAGCGGGGCAGCAGTGAGGCTGGGGAAAGCCTTGACGGGGAGAGGAGCGTTGGTCTCAGGGCAGGACTTGATGAACTGCGCAGCGAGAGTGTAGACGGAGTTGTAGCTCAAGGGGTTGTCAAAGGGAGCAGGGAAAGGCGAGGAGCCAATGGTGTTGCGGACGTAGGCCGAGTGGCGGGCCTCGACGGTGAGGATGGAGCCAGCGGCAGTGAGGTAGGTCTTGGACATGATGTCCGCGGCAGCACCGAGGTAGGCGCTGACACCAACACCCTCGAGGACGGAGGCAGTGGCAAGGAACGAAGCAACGTCCTTGTAGCCGAAGTCGTAGGTGCAAGCCTCGACGGGGCTGGCACCAGCGGCCTTGAGGGCGCCGGAGAGGAAGTCAACGTGGGCAGCCTCGTCCATGCCGATGGTCTTGATGCGGTTGTAGGCCTCCTCGGAGAAGTTGGCGGCCTTGAAGTCCTCCATGGTGTACTTGGAGAGAGCCTCAGAGTAGAAGGTGTTCTCGAGGTGCTCGAGGGTAAGAGCGTAGTTCAGGATCTCGGCGTCGGTGGGGCCATCAGCGCGCTTGTTGATGGGAGACGCGGTGGAGAGAGCTGCAAGAGCGGCAGCGGAGAAGAAAGTGGACTTCATTTTGAGAGTGTTGGAGGGCTGGTATTCGAAAGTGAGTTCGAAGGGTATTAAACTATTAATGTAGAGTAGTAGAGAGTGGATTAATGTTCAAGTGATGATGTTGATGACTTGATACCTTTTACTTTCGAGAACACGGCTTCGTTCTTATACATTACTTTGCCTACACTTCTCCAAGACCTTACTACCCCTCTTTTCCTTGCCCATCTTCATCTCATCTCATCATCATTTCCTCCTGCATCTCTAGGGCTAACCCTACTTCCACCTAACTCTGGCCGTGATTAAGAAAAACAATTGCCCGAGCGGAGCGATGCCCTTCCGAAGCCTATTGACAGCACAACGTTAGTCAAACGCTCCAGAATCCCGGTCGTCAGAATCTTCCACGATACAGTCTAAACCGGAAAGAGTCATGACACAGGCCCGATGGGGGAGGAGCAACAATACAAATTCCCAGGTTAGGACTCGAGGATTGCTAGGACTGCTGGGGCGGCAGAATAAGACTGAAGCGGCAGGGTTGGTGAGTGACAGCAGAGCGGGAGATGACCCCGCAAAATGCGGGTTGGTTAGTTGGTAGTGTACCACGGGATGCTGACCATCCGAGCGACCACACTAAAGCGGTTTAGCGCTCCACGCTACCAACAACAAACTACCATTTTTCTCCCCTATCACTAGCCCGGGAAAGGTAATTGCCCCTGGAGAACTACCGAGTCCATGTGTTCATTTACCCATATATGTCGTTTGAAGCTTTGTGGCTTGGGCTTGATCGTCGGTGTATTATGGAAGGCCTTCCTTCCGAGGGGCGACACTGGTTTACTGTCACGAATGGGCGTGCACGGAGAGTTTGACCGCTAAAGGCTTTGGGAGAAGAACAAAAGCAGTCGTTTGTTTTGCGGTGAGACTGTGAGAATGACGCCTGTGGCAGGATTGTTCTATCAATTTTCCCACCCTGGCTGTCAGACCCTAGGACCGGGCGGCATGTAGGTGGTCAATGACGCTACAGAGGTAAGGAGAAATCGTGAGGCACGACATTGAAGGGACTGAGAGGCAGGCTTGACTCCCAGAATCTGTTCCCTTGGAAAATAATAACAATCAACAAACTAATCCAAAAGTCCTGACTTTACAGAGATCGTCACTAACTCACCGTGCGCGTTGCCGGCTCAAACACCTAGCCTTACAAGCGCGGCCGCTTCTTCCCAGCGATTCCAGTTCTTTGCCCTAGCCGATCCAGGCCCCGATATTAACACCGCAAGAGTAAGGGTAAAATAGTACAAGAAATCTCCAACGGAACTTCCCACGTCCACCTGTTTTGCTCTTACGGCAAGATGTAGCCGTCTTACCGGGAGATGTGCACTCCGAGCATACACGGCAAGACGATCTAGTTCAGCGGTAGTATATACTTCCGCGCTTTTCTCTCTGCCGTTGATCGGCATTCGATAATCGTGCCGATATCCTGGGATACATTCCGTTCACTGGAGGAAAGTGCATGTGGGGGCGACGAGCGTCCAGCGTGTGATCTCTGGGACCCGCCCGGTAAAGGAGTTTCCGAAAGATGGTGGACTTGCCGTTTGCGCCGTTTTTGCTCGCTCGTGCAAGATTTAGTCTTAGCCTTCGTTTGCGGGAGCGCTACTTCGTTCAGGGGGGTGGGTAGTAAATAGGTAGCGGGATGTGATAGAAAATATGTGCCGCCAGCAGCCGAGGCGAAGAGACTTGAGGGTATAGTGTGGAGATTGAAACAAAATGAATCTTTGAGATTGAGGGATTTGCATTCTCATCTTAGTGTGTGTTTGGGGCGTGTGGGAGTGTGTGGAGGGAGAAGTATTTGAAAGTTGCCATTCCCCTTTCCTAGTCAAAAGAACGCAGCGTCTGTGATTAAAGTCTATCCTTCATTCATCGTCGACCTTGCATAACAAGCTCTTTGCACTCCCTCTAACAAACAAGAAAATATCTCCGTCGCTATCCACCACAATGAAGTTCACAACCACCCTAATCAGCGTTGCTGCGCTCGCTGCCAGCACAGTCACTGCTGCGTATGTCTCCCTGGACCCTAATCTCCTTTCTTAAGTTTTTTTCAAAGTCTAACAAACTCTCAGTGATGACGCCAAGTCCACCCTTACCGTTCACCCCAACTGCCCCACTGCCACCCAAGGCGACGTAATGGTTACCCGCTCCGCCGTCGTTGTTCCCGCGTGCGGCGCTGGCAACGAGACAAAGCCCATGATCATCAGCATGTCGGGCGGCATGACCATGACCATGACTGGCGGTGGACCCATGATGACACCTACCATGAGCGGAAACATGCCAGAGTTCACCGGTGCTGCCTCCAAGAACGCGCTTGGTGGTGTTGTTGCTATTGGTGGTGTCTTGGCTGCGTTGATGGCTTAGAGGATCAGAGAATGAAAGGGAATGAGGCGGATGGGTAATATGTAATGATGATGGGGGGGTGTTGGGGAATTAAGAAAGTGGTGGAAGATGGTGCTTGCAGAGGCGGTTGTGGTAATAACTTTCTCAAATTGACACACACACACGCGCTTTATACCCTTCGTTAATAAACTATACCCTCTGGTGGGAATGAGAAGTTGAATCAGACTGATAATTTCCACAAGTCACTTGTTTTCTCTTGGTGATACTTCATTCCTGCTGAGTAGTTTTGAGCTTGCGTAGTCGCGGCCTGATATTGGAAAAGGTTAAGGTAACAGCCACAACGTGTGGCGCAAGCTATCGCTTGGCCGGTGTTGCCACTGCCTGAAGTATTCTGCATTTCTATGAGCACGACACAGCCGCAGTTCAATAGGATTGACAAGAAGGAATGCTGGCTATTCGTGTTGCTGCAAGAAATTGTGGTGAAACAGATTCCATGTTCTCATTGACCTGAACCGCTCGGCTTGGTGGGACCGTCGCCCAACCTTCTCATATCAGGTGAGTATTATTCGCGATCAGTCGCGACGTCGAATCTCGTCGCCATGAATACCACGCAACCAAACGATTGCATTGATTGCAAATCCCTTCACAGGCTGAGACATGCAAAGGGGATGGGCTGGACTCGCGGGTGGTGACGTTTTAAGCTTCGCCTAGGGTCTTCGACCCCACAAGAACGGTCCCTGAGCAGCAACGGCGAGATTTGCCCGCCATAACAACACGTAGCATCTCAAACCCCAAATCAAGCAATTGACATAGAGTTCACACATCAATTGCGCCTCTCATCAACACTTATTGGCACACCTTGACGATTTTGGCACCTCCTTCCGGTAAGTAGCGAGGAACAGCTGCCCCACCGGACATGTGAAGCTCTTTGGACACAGTAGCTAACAGCTCCCGGCGCTCGCGCAGCTACCCGACGTCCACGATGAGCAACCTCTTTGAAGCAAAGGTCAAGAGCGTGCTTTCCGGCGATACCGTCGTCCTCCATAACATCAAGGACCCAAAAGCAGAACGCATACTGAGCCTAGCCTTTGTCACAGCACCGCGGTTGAGACGAGAGGGCGATGAGCCCTTTGCATTCGAGTCACGCGACTATCTCCGCCGCCTGCTCGTAGGCAAGGTCGTACGCTTCCAGGTGCTATACAAGATACCTACGGGAGCGAACCGCGAATATGGCCTCATCGTTACACCCAACAAGGAGATACTACCGCAACAGGCTGTCGCAGCCGGTTGGGTGAAGCTGCGCGATGATGCCGCTCGCAAAGAAGACTCGGACGAAGCTGCGAACCTGCTTGAGCGTCTCCAAGTCGACGAGGCTCGCGCCAGGGCAGACTCCAAGGGAATCTGGGCAGAGACTGGCGGCAGGATCAACTCGTCTTCGGAGCTGAGCGACCCCCAAAAGTTCATTGAGCAAAACAAGGGCAAGGACATTGATTCCATCGTCGAAAAGGTCCTGTCCGGCGACCGCCTCATTGTGCGCCTCCTCCTCTCGCCGACCGAGCACATCCAAACCATGGTCCTCCTCGCCGGCGTCCGCGCACCAGCAACACAACGAATGAACCCCTCGGATGGAATGGTACAGCCGGCTGAGCCGTTCGGTGACGAGGCACAACAATTTGTCGAGGCGAGGATGCTCCAGCGAGGAGTGCTTGTTCAAGTACTCGGCACCACACCAAACGGCCAGCTCGTTGCAGACGTCAAGCACCCAACCCAGGGTAGCATCACACCTTTCCTGCTCAAGAACGGTCTCGCCAAGTGCACCGACCATCACACCACCCTCCTCGGACAGCAGATGGGCATACTGAGGGGCGCCGAGAAACAGGCCAAGGACGGCCGACTAGGCGTGTACAGGGAGCATGTCGCGCCCAAGGCCAACAAGGCGGGGGAGCAAGAAGCTACCGTTAGCCGTATCCAGAGCGCCGACACTCTTTTCCTGCGGAATAAGGCAGGCGTAGAGAAGCGCATCAACCTCAGCAGCGTCCGCCAACCGAAGCCTACCGACCCGAAGCAATCGCCATGGGTAGCAGAGGCAAAGGAGTTCCTGCGCAAGAAGCTCATTGGCAAGCATGTCAAGTTCCACGTTGATGGCAAGCGACCGGCGACCGAGGGATACGATGAGCGCGAGATGTGCACCGTCACCCTCCAGGGCAAGAACGTCGGTCTGATGCTGGTCGAGAGCGGCATGGCATCTGTCATCCGCCACCGACAAGACGACGCAGACAGGAGCCCCATCTACGACGACCTCCTGCTCGCCGAACAAGCCGCACAAGACGAGAAGAAGGGTCTCTGGTCGGACAAGGCACCATCTGTCAAGCAGTACGTTGACTACTCGGAGTCGCTCGAGAAGGCCAAGCGTCAGCTCACCCTGCTTTCCCGACAACGCAAGGTACCCGCCATCGTAGACTTTGTCAAGTCGGGCTCGCGCTTTACCGTCCTGGTCCCACGCGAGAACGCCAAGCTCACCTTTGTCCTCTCTGGTATCCGCGCACCTCGATCAGCACGCAACGAGTCCGAGAAGGGAGAGCCATTCGGCAAGGAGGCCCACGAGTTCGCCAACCGACGCTGCCAGCAGCGGGATGTTGAGATTGACGTCGAGGACTGCGACAAGGTCGGTGGCTTCATCGGCACTCTCTACATCAACCGTGAGAACTTTGCCAAGACCTTGGTTGAGGAGGGTCTAGCCACTGTTCACGCCTACTCCGCAGAGAAGTCTGGCAACGCAAACGAGCTATTTTCTGCGGAGCAGAGGGCCAAGGATGCACGCAAGAACCTGTGGCACGACTATGATCCTTCCCAAGAGGACGAAGACGACGAAGCAGTTGCAGCTACTGAAGCCGCCAACGGCGATGCCGCACCATCAGGAAAGGTGGACTACCGTGATGTTATGATTACCCACGTTGAGGATGACGGCAGACTCCGACTCCAGCAAATCGGCAGCGGCACATCAGCACTGACATCGCTGATGGATGCCTTTAGCAAGTTCCATCTCAACCCAGCCAACAGCGCCGGCCTGCCCGATGCGCCCAAAGCTGGTGAGTTTGTCGCTGCCAAATTCACTGCTGACGACCAATGGTACCGCGCGCGCATTCGCCGCAACGACCGCGAAAACAAAAAAGCCGAAGTCGTCTACATTGACTACGGCAATTCGGAGACGATTCCATGGTCGCGCCTCCGCCCGCTTTCACAGGCTCAGTTCTTGCCATCGAAGCTCAAGCCACAAGCCATCGAGGCGCAACTGGCCTTCATCCAGCTTCCTGGCAACTCCGAGTACCTGCAAGATGCCGTATCATTCATTTCTCAAGAAACTGCCGACCGTGAGCTCGTGGCTCGCGTTGAGGCCACTGAAAAGGACGGCATGCTCTGGGTCACACTGTACAACCCTAGCCAGAGCAAGGACGGTACTGAAAGCATCAACGCCGATGTCCTCAGTGAAGGTCTCGCCATGGTGCCTAAGAAGCTCCGACCATTCGAGCGCAGCAGCGCCAGCATCTTGGCTGCTATGAAGAAGAAGCAAGACATTGCCAAGGAGGAGCGTCGCGGCCAATGGGAGTATGGTGACCTTACCGAGGACTAGAGATCACTTTACGTCAAGGTCACAGATGAGTTGAGATGGATGCAATTCTTTTGAAGAAAAAAAAAGTAGCCGAATGGTAGGGCCTTGGAGGCTCTCGCGGTGAATAGTAACGATAGTGTAATATAAAAGCCTGCATTTGGTTGCGTGGTTACCCTCACGACTGGGCATAGTGATTGTATGGCTCGTGACTTGTTAATCATGTGCGCAAAGGGGGTGCCTAGAGGAATTCGATGTTGGTTGAATCGCGATTAGTCTTACGTGATGGCATTCTCATTTCTCTAGCGTCTTCGTGACTATATCGCATGTCTGAGAACTGTGGTTGCGGCTGAGACATTGTCGGTTGTTGCGGCCTGGCAGCGTTTGCTGTAGGATGAAGGCGTCTATCACTGCCTCGGGTGGTCTGCCGTGGCGGAGGCGGAGGCGCAGGTGGTCGCATTGTGATCGGCGGCTTCGGCGTTGGGTGTGTTCCCCACCATCCCATCCACGGGCGCTGAGGCGGTGCCTGTAGGCAACCACCAAATGCACCCCAGTCAGCCAGAACACGGGTCTTGCGCAATGACGACCGGTCTCAAGGCAGTCGCATTGCCGCCATCTTCCATGTCTCCTCCCCTCTATAGCTAATAATCGCCCTCCCTTCCACCCTGCGTCGTGATAACTGTTGCGACAACTACCTAGCCCGGTCGCCATTATGGAAGCCATCAGTAGGCTGCCCCGACGCTTGACACAGCTCTACTCAGATACCAAGACCACATGCGATGCCGTCGTGGAGCAGGACAACAAAGACACGCCAGAGTCGCACGCGCTGCATCGCAAATTCAGAATACAAAAGGATAGGCTGATAACATGGGGCGTGGACTGGAGCGACAACTCTAAGGGGAAGCATGGCGACATCGACGACAGCGTGGAAGAGGCAGGCATGACGGAGACTGTCACGAGTGTTCTCAGGACCATCAAGGAGATCCTCGATGAGGCCGACAGGATGCACTCGGGCGCCCCTGCTGCCGGTGTGGGAAAGACACTGTCTGGAGAGAAGAGCCGGCCTGACCCGCCCTCGTGGGCGGCCGCCGACAGGTCACGTTATGAGGACCTCATCAAGGACCTTACAACTTCCATCGACACACTATACGACATTTCTCGGAATCGAAGGATTCAAAGAGGCCACGAACGAGCCATCAGCCCAAGCAAGGCTGTCCCACAGCCACTTCAGCACAGCACCTCCAACCCGGTGTTCCTGTCGGTAGACTACAACGCATCTGACCTAACGCTCGTCAACCCTGCAACCTTTTCGTCGAATACGCAGACATCCAGACCCAATCTTCCACCCAAGCTGCAACACGCTGATATCGTTCTTCCCGACGAGGAACCGCCACCATACGAAAGTGTCGGCACCACATCTGATCGTGTCATCGGTCGCCTCCGATCCCGGCCTAGTTCCAACCCTTGGAGACCAGACGGGTGTAGAAATAACGAGATACCTGTTCTGGTAGACTACGCCAGCTACGACCCTGCATATCGCGTCACTGGAGTTTCTCCATCTACAGAACGCCTCGAGGCACTCTTGTCGATACTGTCCAAGTTATCAAACGGCCACTTGTTTCACGGCACGCTCAAGTGTCTAGGCTACTTCGAAGACCCGAAACATCCCCGCTTTGGCCTGGTTTTTGAGTTGCCCAACTCCGTCTACTCCGGTCCTGCCGACTCACAAAAGCCTGCTGAGGAGTTGAAGCCAGTCACTCTGTTAAGTGTGCTTCAGACGGGATCAAAGTCTTTACATAATTCCAACAGTGCAACACCACCACTCGAAGACCGCTTTCGTCTGGCTTTTACCTTGGCTGTGACATTCAGCAAAATCCATGGCGATAACTTTGCTCACAAGGACGTCAACAGTACCAACATTGTCCTATTCAAGAAGAACAAGCGCCAATCTGCCAACAGTCGAGCATTACAGTACTCCCTACGAACGCCTGTTGTATGCTCTTTTGACCTCTTCTCCGACTGCGACATCGACGCTACCAAAACCATGCCGACGTTGAACATCTATCGTCACCCGGAGGACCCAAAGTTCACCGGAGCCAAAGACCACTACACGGCAAACTTTGATCTGTACGGATTGGGCTTGGTACTTCTCGAAGTAGGCTTGTGGCAACCGCTATCCGATTTGTGGAAACAAAAGTACACCCTGAGCGATTTTAAGCAACGTATCGAAGATGTCTACATTCGCAGGCTCGCCTCTAAGTGTGGGACAGCTTACATGCAAGTAGTGCGGGACTGTTTCTCAGCTGCAGACGCAAAAAGTGATGATTTGGACATGTACCAAGTCTACTCTCGAATCCTCACCAGACTACAACGCTGCTGTATGCTCGACGAATCTGAACCTGGCTTCGACCTTGGTAACCTACGGCCCGATGCCACACCTGTTCAACAAGCGCCTACATTGAAGCGTAAAGGCGCTAGTCAGCCACAGCTTGGATCCGACATCCAGCATAGCCCATCTTATAGAAGCGCAAAGCGATGGGCTTTGGAAAAGGGTTCGCAGGCCTTGGAGAGGACGAAGTCCCTGTCAAAGAAGTCACCTGATCTAGCGCTTGCAAGAAACCCATCACGGAGCTCGCAGCACTCAATACGAAAGAGCATCTCCGAAAGCTTGCGGATGATGAGCCCCAAACAAGAGGCAACAGAGATGGAATGGGAACAGAGAGACCCACTTGAAGAGTCAGGCACTCTGGTTGACACACCATCAAACTCGCAGGATCTAAGCGATACCTCATCGCTATATCGAGAGCGCGTCATTACCGCTGCTTCGACTATACAGCGTGCGTGGCGGCAATCACGCAACCCACCAAACAAACATGCCACTTTAAGAGACTACAAAGAGAAGATCACAATCATTCAAAAGGCATGGAGGCAGACAAAGCAGAAGCGAACAAGCAGTACTGTTTCAGCTCTCGTTACCGACGGACTTCGCCACTGGCCACAAGCTACCCTAGGCTATCCAACACCTGAACCCGAGATTCAGACCAGAACAGTGAATCCGAGTGAGAGTTGCATAACATCCTCAATCCAAATTGAAACAGACATGGAACCGGTCGCGCGACCAAAGCTGCGCTTGTTTCCAGTCAAATTCACGCCTGAGATTGTTGACGAATGGCACTCGTCTATGCTGCCACGCCTTGAGCGTCTCATTGAACGCGCGCTCAAAGACTCCGAGGAAACTGTTAGTATCGATCTTGTGGCTATTGGTGAGATCCTGGAGAAGGCAAAGCCGACTGTGTTCGTCACGTGCAGCAGTGTTGCAAAGGTCAGGGCTATACTGGGTCGCCGCTTTCGCTACGACGAAAATGTATATGATCTCAAAGTTCGACGAGGAAAAATCAGGAGGTCGAAGATGAGCCGCTCATCGCGCCGCACTCGGTAGGTTACTCTTATCTATACCCGATCTCCTAACCACCTTTCGAAATTGAGGATGAGGGGCTAACCTTGACAGCCCTCCACATCGCTCAATGATGAACACAGACTCTCATGGCGCCGATATGGCCGTCATGAACCCTTACCATCAGCAGCGCCCACTTTGTGGAGCCTCTATTGGAGCCTTCAATGGCCAGCACTTGCCACCAGTGTCGTATGGTGGAGTCATTCTAGTAGACGACGAGCCTCTGGGCATGAGTGTTCATCACTTACTAGACGCGCCGTCAGATGACGAGAGCGATACCGGGGAAGAATTCGAAAGCCCATACACAAATGATGTGATATTGTCGAGTGCATCGAACAACCCTTGGTTGATGGGCATGGGCGCGCAACCAGGTCTCCACTTGGATTCGGAGGAACCTGCCCCAATGTGGGATTTGGAGCTGTCTGATGACGAAGACTTGAGGAGCGAAGAAGAGGATGCCGATGCCGACTCTTTCGATTTCTCCGACAGTGAATTCGGTTCGGACGATGAGTCTGCTCAGGGTACGTCAACATCATCCACCACCTCGTGACTAAGCTGACAAAAGAAACAGATATGGCCGAATCCGTAATGTCACGCGCAACCATGGGTGACATTGATGGCATCTGCCCCGGCGAAGGTGAAGAAATAAAAATCACCCAACCCGCCATTGACGACGTGGACCCCGACTTTTTCCCCGACGAAGAAGACCGCGACGACGACCACCTCACCTCACACGAGCTGGGCCACGTGCACGCCTCCTCGGGCATCCGCCGCTGGAAGCGCGACGGCATCCTCCACGAAATCGACTGGGCGCTACTAAAGCTCAAAGACGACCGCCTCCAACCCTACAACATCTGCCAAGGTGGACGCCGCTTCTGCATCGGCAACATGACCCCCGAGCAACGCGCCATTGCCTCCAAACTCACCACGCCCGTTGACCGCCGGCAGTACCGACCAGAAGAAGACGAATACCCCAACGGCGTAGCCCCCGCTTCTTCCCTCGGCGGCCTCAACGTCCACTGCTTCGGCCGCACAACTGGCCTCCAGGGCGGTATGATAAGCTCCGTCATGTCCGCCGTCCGCATCTACCACCGCAAATCCTTCTCCCGCTCCTGGCACGTCGCTGGCGACTTTGGCATCGGCGGCGACAGTGGCGCTTGGGTCGTGCAAAATGGGAAACACAAAGTCGTCGGCCATGTTCTCGCGTTCTGCCACAAGAATAAAATCGCGTATATTTGCCCCATGGAGGTCTTACTAGAAGATATCAAACGTACCCTCGGCGCGAAGCGGATCTATCTCCCTGGTTCTGTCGAGCAGACGCTATATGCGGCGAAGAGGGCGAGGCGGACTGATGGCGTGGTGGACCTGGGGGAGAGGGTCCAGGGACTTGGTATTGTGGATTCTGCGGTTGATGTTAGAGAGGCTTTGGGTTCGGGGCCGCCCGGTGTGAATGCAGGTGGCTTGTGGGGTCATCGGTCGCCGCTGGGTAGGGGACAGGATGGCGATCGGAATACGCTTCCTACGATGCGGAGTAGCATTATGCGGGTTAAAGAAGGGAGGGATGGTGGATTGGAGATGAGCGTCAAGTGAGAATGGAGAAACTGTGGTTTTTGTTGTTCATTCAGGGCGGCGTTTAGGTGGGATGGAAGGAAATACCCCCCTTATCAGCTTTTGCTCTTCAGAAGCTGCAGTTACAAACATTGCTTCATTCATGTCCATCATTTGGTATATCTTTCATTCTCTCTCTCTTTCTTGATCTCTTCCAATCACATCAAAACCATATCCTCCTTCCCCCTCTCCCCACCCTCAACCCCACGCCCTCCCCCCAATATCCTCACAAACCTCCCCTTCATCATCTCCCCTCCCCAGCCTCTCCCAAAACTCCTCAATCTCCATCCCATACCGCGTCCCATTCAGCGGAACATCCCACTCATTCCCCACCTCACCCAGCACACGCCCCCACTTCGCCATACGCTCCGGCCTCTTCCCGTCGCGATTCGACGCAAAATGAATAAGCAGGGACCCCGGGCGCGCCGCGGCCGGTTTCCACGGATCCTTGGCCGAAGGCGGAAACCCGTTGAACCAGCGCTGCGGCACGTGTACGATGGCGGGGGCGAAGCGCGGGCGCAGCGAGACTTGCTCCATGGCGCTTTGCTCCGAGTACTTGAGCTTGACGTCTGGTTCGTATTCGGGGTAGCTGAGGGCTGCGGCGAGGTATTCGACGGCCCAGGCGGAGACGCGGAGGAAGAAGACGCCGTTGTTGAGGCCGTTGCGGTCGTTTGTAAGGATCATTTTGATGTCTTTGGATGAAGTCTTGGCGTCGACGTTTTCTTTTTTGTCGTCTTTACGTTTCCGTGGTGCTGTTGTTGTTCTTGCTGCTGCTGCTGCTGATGGGGGTAAGAAGATTTCTAGCGGAATATTCGGGTTCATAATCATGGTGTCGCGATCATGCCAGAATAGCCATTCTAATCGCTCTTCCTGCGGCTTGGCGAGTTCGGCACCTAGGATCGTGAGTAGGAAGGCGTGTTTGGACCAGAGGCCGTGGAGGATGCGCTCGCGTAGGATGAAGTGCGGGTAGTTGTGTATGGCATCGTGGGTTTTGTGCGACGAGATGGCGGCTTCGTACGTGGGATCCTCGGGGCCGAAGGAGGCTGTGACTTTACCGATTCGAGGCCGAGGTTTTGAGAGCGCTGATGCGTCTGGTGAAGCAGTATCGAAACCAGGCAATTGAAATGGTGCTGATTGCAGTATGCTTGGTGTAGGTGGCGAGTGAGAGAATGACAAAGCGTGTGATATTGATGCCGGTTTCCCTGCAACCAAGGAAAGAAGAAAGAGTCCTAGCGTGAGTAAAACACCATATTTAAACGTTCTGTATGCAGTTCGCGGAAGATGGAAACAAGGACGATGCGGCTCTTCTTCCCAGAAAGACAGTCCGCTCTCGAGAGACGAACGACTGCTATCGCTCATTGCCGAATTGTTTTTACTGCCCAGGCAGCGCGCAAAGCTGACGACCTCGAAAAGGAAACAAGACCAGCATCTGAAATCCTGATTCCTGATGTAGAAGCTGGCCAAAAGAGAGCGACTAGAAATTGACTAACTGACAGCACATGAAGGTTGGCTGATATACGAGACGCTACATCATCTGGGTCTTGCGCCTCAAGGCCAGCGTCAGCTTTCTACTAGGAATGGCCTAGACATGTTGGGTAGTGTCAAGAGGCTGACAAGAGCGTCCAAGAGTTTCACCGTCGAGTTGCAACCAATTGCGCCGAACGGATTGTGCGCCGGCTCGGGCTTACCAGGCGCGACGACCAAGGGTACCACGCTGAGGCTCACTAGCATGTCTTAATCCCGCAAGGCACACGTATTTGCAGTGAACCATGGTTATTAGCGTTTCAAACTTCTCCAGTGCTGTGCCAAATGAACATAACGGAACCCTTCCAGATGTTGCAGTCTGGAGCTAAAGCTCAAGGCACTGACAAGACTGTATTCTACCGGTAAAGTGCCAAGTCAAGGACCCCGAGGCTGAACTGCAGCTTGTATGACCAGAGGTGGGAAAGACGTGTACAACAGACATGGTCAGACTAGACGCGCTGGGTGCTGTCAAGTGTATGGTTTTAGCAGGATTAGGCATAGGTTGGTTGCAAGACGATGAGTAACGTCGATCACGACGGTAAAACCGCGCGTCCCTGCCAAGCCACTAGGTTGTCCGCATCTTCACCAAGCGACATCACGGGGAACACCAAACACGCGATGTGAGAACAGCAAGACGCAATTTGTGAATAGACGTAAAACGATGGAACGACATCGCATTGCTTTCTAGCCACCATCTACCTCCATACGAATGAAATGAATGCAGAGGCTTTCCAAACGACTTGATATCTGTTTGGCATGAGCAAGCTGACGGCTATATCGGTTTGGCTCTTTCTGGAACACAGCAAGCGCTGTTGGCAGAGTGAAGAAAGCAGACCCGGCATGATGCAATGGCGCACCCGGTTGTGTGAGATATGACATGCTATTACAGATCATCTCCGCGAGGTCCGCAGTCGATTCCTCCGTGTCCGACGCGGGCTCAATGATAAAAGGCTCTGCTTCGAGAGTATACAATGCTGCATTAACCTTATCAAGATGCGTTTTGGCGATGATCTTGAACGCCCAGTAATGGGTCAGGCTATTCGCCGTCATGATGTCCGGAAACCAAAGAGTTTCTGCAATCGCGGGTAGAGCTTCTCCCGCGACAGAGCTTGTCCATGAAAGAGGAGATGATGTGTGAAGTTGCGTTGTTAGTTCCCATTCCTGGAGACTTTGGAGGAAATCCTGTAAATCTTGGCGGAGTTGATGAGTTGGAGCTAGATTGGCGAGGAGGTCCTTTGCGCTGTAGTATCTTTCTAGTAGTGATGGCAGTACACTGGCCCGGTTAAGGAGCAGCTGCATCGCCGGCAGTGGCCGGCCGCGGAATGGTAAAGTGGTCCATTCCTCTTCTGCAAGAAACGTGGCTCGTTTAGTTTGAATTGAATTTATCAACTAATATAGATTTAGAACATTGGTCGGTGGAAATTTCGACTCATACGTAGACCTACCAATAAGGGCCGGAATCCCACAAGGAGTGTATGGAATACACCACTACGGAATGTTTCTGGTCTGAAGTTTTTCATCAGATCGCCAACACCCCTCGCGTGTGTCGCCCAGCTAGAACCGGACTGCGGAGTCAAGATCTATAAAACCGCTGGTCAACGGCGTGGGGTATAATGGGGGGTTTCAGCTTCACACATACATCCGTTACTGCCAGACACATGATGGCGATACAGTGTTCGACGCGAAAGACACCCTTTGCTTCCTCGATGGCCACTCCTAGCCGTTTCAGCGCACTGAAGTAAACTTGTGATATAGGAGATTTTCGAAACTCCGGCTTAACGGTATGACATCGTATACTCGTGGCGAAAGTGGTAATGGCAGATTTGAGAAAGGGTCTTCCTGCATTGACTGGAATAGCTGGAAATACTTCAACCCATGCTCCACAAATTTGGTTCTGGTGCGGATTGAGTTCCAGAGGGGTTCGGCTGTTAGCCTGGTGATAGCTCTGCACGATAAAGGTGACGTTGTTTTCTAGTCCGTACTCATCATGTGGTTCAAAGTATCCGCTCAAGCCTTTGGGTGATGGTAGTCCAGGGCTAGTGGTGCGCCAGGTCTCTCCCACAGGTACGGCTTTGGTTGTCTTTTCTTTTCTTACTGGTGCGACTTCATCGCCATCTGTCATGCACACGCGTTTCAAAGTACCAGGCGGGTTAAGATGTATGAACTTGAAATCCTGATGATAATTGCAATTGTCGATTTTCCGACGACCACACTGGGAACACGCAGGCTGTTTTCCATCGCACTTGAGGACATTAGCAAGCGGCTGCACGCGCTTCACGTTGAGACTTACGGCGAGCTTCCGAGATCTGCAGGGCTGACAAACGTTCTTTCGTTTCGTTCGCATTAAGTACGTGCCTTTGGCGCTCCCTGGATGCGCATAGGCCCTTGGTACAGGTCGAGCGCTTGGATGCGGCAGGCAATGTGGAACAATTGTGGCTTAGTGATCCGGTATCCTTTTAAAGGTCGTCGTTTCGCCAAGGCCATGACAAGAATATCTCCGCTTATGGCCGAGTGGCACCGCTTTCGTGATCGGGCCGCAACTTTCCTTCATCTCTTTAATGTTAACTCCTGACCGTCCCCTCGCTTTTCGCACGAGTATTAACATTATGACTCACGTGCGTAACACATGCAGTCATCACAAACAGAGGTGAGAAGCTACATACTTTGGTTAATGGTTTGAAGTTTGGGTACCTCGATACCTACCTAGGTGAAGAAGAAATCGCAAAGAAGGGCGCGCTCATGAGAACATTGACTAAAACACTCTGACGACCAAATGGCATTGAGATCGGGTTGAGTGGGGTTCTCGGTTTTTTACTCAGCCGCTGCAACAACTTTGTTATTGTTGCGTGCTGAGGGGATTAGCATTAGCCGGGCTGTCGTCGAAGAACAACTCTGTTTTGCACCTGAAAACTACACTTTCTCTCTTCTCGCTCTCGTAATTTATCTCATCTCAGCTTCGTTGTCCCATATTCAAAGGTCAAGAGCCATCTTATGCTCGTGAATCCGACCCCTGGTTTTCGCCGAAGACATTCAAAGCACCAAATACACTCTAACACTGAATTTAAGCATAGACATGCGCGCGAGAATTTGGTTCGACACCACACCCAGAATGATGCACCCCAGATATACCGAGGCAATGTCTCCATCATTCGACGCGCATCGTGGCCTCATAATAACGTTGGTGTCTCTTGCAACCCAGCTCTTCTTTCGGCTCCCCGCCCGCGTACCCTGCATCATGAAACCGCGTCCGAACGGCGGACCGCGCCACCATTACCCGCAACGCGACACATGCCGTCGGCACCGCGCTTGCGTAAATCCGATTCAAGAGACGGAAAAACATATCGTCCACAATCATGTAGAATATAAGCTCCACGGCAAGGGCGCTGTTGGGATAGTTTGGCAGGCGTTCCTTTTTTCCTCGATACAAATCTAGTCATCTCGTAATCGGAACTCAAGAAAGAATATTGAGCCTGCTGCACATAAAAGGCGCCATTCAAGCAGGCAGAGAGAAACCAAGAAAGAGATATTGTATTGTGCTGTAAGGAAAGATGGCGGCACCAGGTGGCAAGTTCTTCATTCAGGAGAAATTGAAGACTCCAGCTCCACACCACGAGTCGTGGGCACAGCTCTGGAAGACAAAATGGGAGAAGCCGGTACGTCCTTTCTTCACATCACACATATAATACTCCTCTTCCTTGCACCATTCTTCACAAACAACGCTCCATTTCCATCACTATCACGAACCATATGTCTAACACCCACTCCTAGGCAGAGATGGGCGTCTACCCCTTCATGTTCGGCACTGCCAGCGACTTTGCCCCCATCTTATTCACCATGACCGAGCAAGACATGCGCGAGCCTTACAACTGGGACGAATACGCACGCATCTACTTTCCGCAAGCCGAAGCCCTGGCCGCCACCGCCCGCGCTGCCGAAGCAGACGGCCAAGTAGAAAAGGCCTCAGAGTACTACCTACGCTCCAGCGCCGTATACCGCATAAGTCGGTTCCCCGCGCCGCGCAGCGCGGTGCAGCGCGAAGCGTGGGAAAAGGGCAAGGAGATGTGCATCAAGGGGTTGGGCATGCGTGAGCATCCTGTCCGAGAAGTTAAGATCCCGCATACGCATCGGAACGAGGGCGAGGGCGATGTGATTCCGGTGTATTATCTCCTCCCCGAGGGTGCGGAAGAGGGGAAACAGGTACCGACTGTGATCATCTTTACGGGTCTGGATGGGTATAGGACGGAGCTTGCGGTATGGATGGAGGGCTGGCGGCGCGTGGGCGTTGCGACGATTGTGCTGGAGATACCGGGGACAGGGGATTGTCCTGCGAAGGCGGCGGATCCTACGTCGCCGGATCGGCTGTATAGCTCGCTGTTCGATTGGGTGGCACAGCAGGATGCGCTCGATAAGAAGAAGGTCGCTATCTGGGCTTTTAGCACGGGCGGTTACTATGCGATACGCGTGGCGCATACGCATGCGGACAAGTTGGCGGGTGTCGTCGCTCTCGGTGGTGGATGCCATTACATGTTCTCCCCAGAGTGGCTCGATAACGTAAACCACCTCGAATACCCCTTCGATCTCGCCAATACGCTTGCGTATAAGTGGGGCTATGGGGATGATGTCGAGGCGTTCAAGAAGGAGGCCATGGATAAGTTCTCGCTGCTCAAGGATGGCACGCTGAACAAACCAGACTGTGCGAGGTTGCTGCTGGTCAATGGTACCGAGGATGAGATCTTCCCCATTGACGATTACTATCTTGCATTGCAGCATGGTGCGCCCAAGGAAGCAAGATTTGTGCCTGGTATCAAGCATATGGGCGAGCCGGAAAGCTTCTTTGTCATCATAAAGTGGCTGTACAAGCTTTTCGGGATTGAAGCGGAAATCGGGAAGCAGATGGCTACTTTGATGTTCAAGCCGAAGTACTAAATGTGGGGAATGAGCACAGGATGAGCTTGGTTTGATTCCTTATTCCGATTTCATTTATGCTTGATATCTCATGCCGATTGTGTCGGCCTGTGTTAATCCGATTGTCCATTCCTGCCCACCTCATACGCCGGTAATGCTATGAAAAGACTATTTGTGAGCTGTCAAATGTTAGCACCAGCCAGACGTACACCAAGTGCAAAAATTCACTTACGAATGCCCTCGACAGGCTTGCCTGTACCGTCGGATACTTCAGCAGCCGTCTTCTTGTCCTCAACGATGTCTTTCATGAAGGGGAAAGTAAGCACCTCCTTGATAGAGTAATGGTCGGTCAGGAACATAACGAGACGGTCAATGCCCATACCCCAACCACCGGTGGGAGGCAGACCGTACTCAAGTGCCTGACAGAAGGTCTCATCGATGAGCTGTGCTTCGTCGTCACCTGCTGCCTTCTGGTTCGCTTGCTCCGCCTAATATTTGTTAATACAGTGTACTTTTGAGCATTACGCTGAGTATTCTGAAAGACTTACAAAGCGTTCACGTTGCACGCCAGACATGTTAAGCTCAGTATAACTGTAAGGTATAAGTCAGTGTATGTTTCGCAAGCATTCCATATCCACAACTTACGCATTGGCAATCTCTTTCTTGCAAACAAAGGCCTCAAAGCGCTCGCAAAGACCAGGAATTTCTCGGTGGGTCTTGGCAAGTGGTGACATGACCTCGGGGTGGCCAACGATGAATGTAGGGTTGATGGCGGTCTCCTCGATGAACTCTCCAACCAACTTGTCGATCATTCTTGAGTTGGTGCGAGGTTCTGAGCAGTCGACCTTGACCTTCTTGAGTACGTTCTTGAGGAACTCGTTGGTCTCGGCAGTGTGCAGTTCAGTCGCTGGTGGGAACTTCTCTCCAGTGGCCTCCTCCAATGCAGGAATCATGTCGACTCGCCTCCATGGTCTCGCCCAGTTGACGTTGTAGACCTCTCCGGTCTGGGTGTGGTAAACCGTCTCGTAGCTACCGGTGACTTCCTTGACCATCTCACTAACAAGCTCTTCGGTCATGTCCATAAGGTCCTTGTAATCGGCGTATGCCATATAGAACTCGCAGGTGGTGAATTCGGGGTTGTGGGTCAGGTCAATGCCCTCATTCCTGAATTGACGGCCGATTTCGTACACCCTCTCCAAGCCTCCGACAACCAGCTCCTTGAGGTATAGCTCGGGGGCAATACGCATGTACAACTCCATGTCGAGCTCGTTGTGGTATGTCTTGAATGGCCGTGCCGTCGCGCCTCCGGCAATCTTGTTCATCATGGGTGTCTGCACTTCCAGGAAGTCGCGCTCGTCGAGGTACCTGCGGACGGCCTTGACGATCTTGGAACGGGAGATGAAAGTTTGGCGCGTGGAGTCGTTCATGATGAGATCGAGGTATCGGTTGCGGTGGCGTTGCTCTTGGTCCTTGTAGCCACTGCCGTCGCATCAGTACCATGTTTGCAAGTCGGGCCGGGCTGATTAGACTTACAAGTGCTCGGTTGGCAACATCCTCAGGCATGGTGTGAGGAGAATGACTTCGCGCGCGAAGATACTCAGCTCACCCTCACCACCCTTCTTGGGGCTTGTGCGGCCGGGGAAGCCAATGACACCAATGATGTCTCCACGCTGAATGTTCTCGTGCTGCTTCTCGAAGGGCACGTCGGCCTTGGCTTCTTGTAGTTGGCACATGACCTGGATAGTGACGCCTTCTGCCTTGCCTGTAACGTGTTAGATGTGCAGGCAGATGATATTGACACCGGGGCGCATACAGACGTAGAAGTGGAGAGCGTTGGAAGCCGACCGCTGTGTCATGACGCGGAGACCCATGCGGATTTCCTTATCTGGCTCCGTCTCTCCCTTCTTGAGATGCGAGTAGTCGCGTACATAGTCGGCGATCTTGTAGTTGGTGTGGAACTTGTGGGGGTAAGGGTTGGGGTCCTGGGAGGCTTGGAGAGCGGCGATCTTCTTGGATCGGATCTCGAAGTATTGCTGGAGCGTGTTAGCAGCGCGAAGAATTCATCGAATGTGGAGAATAAACGCACGTTTGGGTTCAATTCCTCGATGTCGTCCTTCTTCTCCTTCTTGGGACGCGCTGGCAGCGAAGCCTCCTTCTCCTTCTTCTTCTCGTCCTTCTCGCGCTGCTTCTGGCGGCGCTTGAGTTCGCTCTTGGAGATCTTCTCACCGGTGACAGGGTCGGTGTGCAAGTCCTTGGCCTCAGCGGCCGGTGGCTGGGTAGCGGGTTGTTCGTCAGCCATTGTTGCGGATGTTCGTGGGAGACGTCTCAGTCGTGTGGGCTGCGCGACTAGATAAATGCCCCGCCAAACTTTTTGACTCACCCCGCCATTGACGGCAGCGGCAGGAATATAGTTGTTCCTTCCGGCTTCGGACCTGCAAGCACAGTCATGCTCTCCAAGACCGAGAATAACCTTGAAGCAATGCCTCACATGGCTACTATGAGTCGTAGCTCTCATTGTTGAGATTCCTACAAGCCTTCATTTGCAGTCCTCCAATGCCAAGTGTGGACCTCTACCATGCCAGACATCCAGACGCAGCCAACAGCATCACAAGGATGTCAAGATCCCCCCCGCGTTCAACATACGGCTTGAACGAAAGCAATAGACCCATAGAGCGCCATGCGTGAAAACAGAACAAAGCCACCTGCAACAGTCACTATATTTGCCCCGCATACCCCAAGTGCAAGCACAATCACAGCCACTCAGCAACTTCACTTGAGGAAGGTAATACCACAATGACGCAGTTGGATTTCAAGTTCAGCCTACACACGAAAGGGGTGGATTCTTTTTTCGCAGAAAGACAACCATGGGCAGCAAAGAGATGGAAATAGCCGTCTTCGACCATGCATTGTGTCGTACGCACAGGACGAGCCGTGGTCTGCCAGATACCAGATACGATGCGTAGTACCCCACTGTCGAAAGAAAACCCTTTCAGCTTCGACTGACTCGTGGCACAAGAGATTAGCATAACAGCTATGATCTCCAAGATCCATGTTCGTCCCGGCACCCAAGGACAACCCCGCAAACTTACTATGGAGAACGCGAAGACGCGCAGCATTGGGCAGCTGCAGCGGAACACATCACCTTAGCGACGGGATGAAGAGTGGGAACTGATCATCTCCAGACCCTGTTAATCATGGAGCTGTCAGGAAAAGACCCTGAAACTTCGTCAGCTTTCGCAAGTACACGTATTGGGCACCGTCCAATTCCGACGCAAATCCGACATCGTGTGCCAGTCCGGGCATGCCACATCATCTCGTTAGAATTCTTTTCAAGTCTAATGACACACTTGCCAATTGTTACCATGGAGATAGAGTTGGGCCAAAAGTCTCAGAAAGGCCGAACATCTTGTGAGCTGTCACGCTGCGATAAGTGCTGAGACGCTTCACTTTTTGGGTCGTCGTAAGGCTGATTGTCGCTGCATCTGCGGGAAGGGCTGGTGCGCTGGCTATGCGACATGACAGCCGCCAGATGGGGAGGGCAGCTCAGGTGCGTTGCTGGGAGTCGCAAAAGGAACATGTTCGGGTCTGTTCGGGCCCGTATTGACGCAGCCCTGGAAATTGGCTACGTCAGCCGCAGCGGAGATTTGCGTCCCGGCGCTCTGCGAGACATGGTTGCTTGTTTGCAAAACTCCTAGGCGCAGTATGCTCCCTCCCTGGGGGAAAATGGCTGCCGCTGCAAATAGCTTTGGGTGGGAGCGAAAGCAAATGGGCGTCGGAAGCTAAGGCAGGTACGGCCATTTGGAAACGCGAAAAATACAGCGACGGAAGCGCGTTCCTGCATTCCAACGCTGAGGTCGCAGAAGAGGCCGCCCACCGGCAGACCCGCGACCGTCGAGAAGTTGTTTTTTCCATAGTGACGCATGACTGTTGCTCGAATTGTGTCATGGTTTGTTCTCGATCTCATGGTCATCTGATAGATCCAAGCGCGTCATAGGACGCATCTTTGCCCTTTGTTAGTGTTAGAGAAAGGTCGCGACGCTGTCAAATCGCGGCCTCAAACATGGCTTTGCGAGCCTACTTTCTACACAGACTATTGAACGGCATCCGGGCCGGCTACCTGGAACCATGAGATAAAGATTCTAGCGTGTGTCATATGGATAGCTTTACTTGTAGCGACTGCCCAGGTGCGTCGTTAGGGCCCGCGATCGCAGACAACGTGGGCGATCTCCCGCCTACGTCACCTACACCTCGAGCATCTTCGATGACGCCCCGCGGATGACTGCAGGCCACACATCACTAAGGCCACGCTCGATCGTGGGCAAGGCGGGCAATCGGGAAATGGAATTAGTCAATAGGTTCAGAGAACGAAGTCGAAACATTGACGTGCAGCAGTCCGGGGAAGCCGGGTTGTTGATGCTAAACAAACAGTGCAACTACGCGTCTTCTGGGCATGTCACGAATAACCATGTATCCGCCACCACAAGATCGATGACGACGCTGGCGTAATGGTCGAGAAGACGGGTTTCGTGTGGTCAAAGTCCAAAGGTGCTGGCCACAGCAGTTTCGCACACTTGATCAGGGCGCGTTGATACTCGCCTGCTGAGGGATGACAGCTGTCTCACGAGTCGCAAAAGCTATCGATACCCCGATAGGCGTCTGCTCCCCCATGAAACCGATACAATCGATAGGGAAGCGGCAGAGGCGAGCTGCAAAGTCAATCATTGTGCGGAGAGCCAAGAATGTGTGAGGACTATTATTTGCCGGGAGCGAGCGGCCCGCCGGCGAACTGTGAACTGGCCGAGGAGAGCCCCTTTTCCACCTGATGCGGCCACCTGGTGGCATGAGGATGCTAAGATTGGACTCATTTGCTAAGATAGCGCTGATAGGGGGGTATCCTAGCGGCTTCGACCGACGGTGTCCAGCTGTGGTTCTAGCGCGCTGGTGCCGATACCGTGGTTGGGGGACAGGTGGTGGCGAGGGTTGTTTTGATCCAGTGTTGTTGATCAACAATAACAGTAAACATGAAAATTCAACGTGGCGAACTGGTGACTCGGCCGCGGCGCCTCGCAGAACAGCGAGCGCAGGAAGTGCAGACAAGCAGAGGCTCTACGTGTCTACACCAGTTCATCCTGCGGTCCACTGTGCGCGTACGACTGCTTCACTCTGTCCCTGCTGGCACCGAATCGATTGGTAGGCGGGACTAACGGTTTGCTGCAGGGCGTCAAGTTTCGGGTGGGTGAGGCACGCACGGGCCCACGGCGCCTTTCCTGCCACACGGTCGAAAAGACAACCCAGCGCGCGAACCTTGGAACGCGTCTTTCACCCATATACCATAGCATTCCCAGCCGATCGCAGTCGAGCGCAAGAAGGGTCTCTTCATCGCTCGATCGCATCCTCGCACCTCCCCCTCCCCCTCTCGTCATTGCATCGCTACTTCGTGTCGCGCCTGCCCACTTCTAGTTCCGACTACACCTGCCTAAGTAGTCGAGGTAAACACGCGCGCAACCCGCCTCCGCTTCACCACGACACGCAGCGAATCGCTCACGGACACGCCAACAACACCAACCACGCTCTCTCCACTTCCTGCCATCTTTCCCCCCACCTAGTTTGCATCACCAGCAGGCCTTGTATGGAGCACATCCAAACGCCGGCCGCTGCTTGCTGAGGTGGAATTTACGGGACTTCGCCGCCAAGGTTGACCATCGCCGACGACAGCGCGCATCTGTCGCCAACACTGCACGCATTCATACCAGCGCCCTCGCCCACAGCCCGCACACGACTGCAACCTCCCAGCGCCATCGCTATCGATTGAAGACGGGCCTCATCTCCATGCACGTCGCGCCTGCCTAGACTCGACGACACCAGTCACCAGAGACGACCACAACAACAGCATCCGCCGTCGGGATCTCTCACCTCCGACGACAAACGCCACCATCACCAGCACGCCATCGCACCCTGCTCCTCTCCTTCCCTCACCACGCGTACCATGGACTACGGATACTCGCCCAGCCGAGAGGGTGGTACCATGCACTTTCCCTCGCCCACTCACCCCCACAGCTACCGACTCGACGGAACCCACTTCTCTCACCTCCAGGAACTCCGCCGTTCCCTCTCACGTTCGCCATCCAAGCAGTCGCGCTTCCAGCTCCGCAACTCCGACACGCCCCGCTCTCCCATTTCGCCCCTCGCCATTGCGCGCGCCTTCTCACCCAAGGCGCAAAAGGTCACCAGCCCCATCGCGACGTATCCCGAGTCTCCGCTAGCCCAGCAAGTCCCCGCGAAGAAGAAGTTCTCACTGCGCCGCTCAGGGCCCTTCCGATCATCACCGCGCACTCGCAACAGCAACTCCAAGAGCCCGCGCCGGCGCGCCTTGGGCGAGACTACCGACGTCGGCAACGCGACACCCTTCATGACGCGACCGACGGCCGGCCAGGAGAACACGCCCGTGCGAAGGCCCAGCGCAGAGTCGCCCGACACCATGGACATGGACAAGCGACTCGAAGTTGACGACAAGCCCATCAAGTTCGAGTTTGCGCGCCGAGCCGAATTGTCGCCTGCCCCGCCTGCGAAGTCGAGCCCACTTAAGCGGAATGATGGTCTCATGAATCTCAGCGGGTCGCCCGGGTCTAGCCCCATGGCAAAGCGCCGCAGTCTCCACGGGGTAGGGAGCCTCGGAAATGACTTTGAGAGCATCTTCGACCCGACCCCCGCACAACGCGGTTCCCCGGAAGAGTCGCCGCGCCAGTCCAACGACACAACCAACGGCTTCTCCTTCAACAGCTCACCTATCTCGGGTGCACAGTCACCTGTTTGCCGCACCACCTCGCTACGCAAGTCGACCTTATCGCAGCGCTCCAACACTCCGCGGAAGCCGAGCCACGATGGCGAGTTTGCTATGCCCGGCCCAGCCGCATCCAAGACACGCAATCGCATGTCTCTTGACGGTTCGATAAACAACTCAATATCGACACCCGCACCGCCCGCTCAAACACCTTTCCGAAAATCGACCTTCGACGCCGGGCGCATGGGCCTTCCTACGCCTTTCCCTCGAGGTGGAGCCGGAGCACTGCAGCCACACCCTTTGTCACATGCACACACCCCAAACTCCGCTTCGTCGAGCATCAGCGGTACGCCCATGGCCCCTCCCCGAGCCCCAGCCGTACAATGGAGTGGCCCTGCATTTCCCCCACCTCCGATGTCGAGCAACCCGCACTTCTCCAGGTCGCTACCAATCGGCATTGGTAGACCCTTTGAAAATGAGTGCGACCAGTCTTCACCGGAGTCATTTGACACTCCCTTCAAGGCTGCTCCGCCCGCGCCCATCGCATTCTCCACTGGTCTTTTGTCAAAGAAGAACCGCAATGCGGATGAGCCGGCAGCAGGGGGTATCTATGTCATGCCCGATACGCCTTCGAAGCGCCAATCATTCCCTCCAGCTGCGGCAGACAGGGCAGTCAACCTAGACACACCCCTTGTAAAGCGGTCGGGCAGCCTTTTCGGCAACGATGCGCGACCACAGCATCAATTCGGCACACCTAGCACACCCTTCAGTGCCAATGTATCCAAGTTCTCCACAGAGACCTTTGCTAAGCGACCAAGCATCTTTGGTAACATGGGCAGCACCATGCAGCGCCGAGGCAGCTTTGTCAGCATTGACGGCGACAACGACAACGATGATGACATCCAGCCAGACAGCCAGTCACCGACGGCAAACCGTATGGGCGATAGCCAATCCAGCGTAGATGATATGCCGCCAACACCGACCAAGCCAAGCGCTGGCTCCAGTCGTCGCTCAAAGGAGAGCAGCTTGCGCCGTAAGACGTTTCGCGGGCGCCCTTCTATTGGCCAAGACACATTTGCTGCACCCGATGGTGACAGTCGACCAACGAGTAAGTACACTTCTCTTCTAGATCCGGGCGAAGACAGTTCTTCAGAGAACGAGTCTGAGTCAATGGTCGATAAGTCACCCTCTGCACACGCCCTCAGCTCCAATCGAGGTCGTTTATCGCGTCAGACCAACAACGTTGGTGCCGCTCTGCGTCTTTCGAGACGGGTGGCGAATACAGCTCTTCGATCCCCCTGTTCCAAGAACGACACTAAACAATCAATAGCAGCTGGAAGTCTATTCGGTGGCCCATCACCACAAACACCCGCCAATGAGTCTTTTGCCCCTCTTGATGCGGGCAAGCTATCAATCTCCGGCAACCGCCGCGGGTCGTTCCCATTCAACGCGAGCTTTGGCAACTTCGCGCCTGCCACCCCAACCACCCCACGCGATTCTGGCTTCTTCGGCAGTGTACAGGGAGCTATTCCTATTGGCCTGACGAAGAACGACGTTGACGAGTCGCTGAGCGAGCGATTCCACGAGATTAAGCCCCTTGATGGCGGAGAGGGTGAGTTCTCGACTGTATATCGTGTAAGCCATCCAGTCAAGCCATCTCCTCAGAGGTCGCCGGCCGGCAGTCAAGTGTGGGTTGTCAAGAAGTCAAAGAAGGCCTACATTGGTGCAGGCGACCGCCAGAAGAAGATGCGTGAGGTCGAGATCCTCTATGCTCTACGCGACAATGAGCATGTGCTGGGTATCAAGACTCACTGGGAGTTTGACCAGCACCTCTACATTCAGACAGAGTACTGTGAGGGTGGAAACTTGAGGAGATATCTCGACACCGTTGGCTTTAATAGCCGTCTCGATGACTTCCGCATCTGGAAGATCCTGCTGGAGCTGTTGATAGTAAGTCTAAAGATGGTCTTTGTTTGGAGCCAACGCTAATCCTTTTACAGGGCCTCAAAGCCATCCACGAAGCAGGATACATCCATCTCGATCTCAAGCCCGCCAACATCCTCATCGACTTTGAGGGTGGCTTGAAGATTGCAGATTTCGGCTTGGCGAGCCAGTGGCCAGCCCCCGCCGGTATCGATGGCGAGGGCGACCGTCACTACCTCGCTCCAGAGCAACTCTCAGGCCGATTTGACAAGCCTGCCGACGTTTTCGCACTGGGCATGATGCTCGCCGAGATTGCCGGTAACTGCGTCATCCCCGAGAACGGCGACTACTGGCAAAAGCTCCGCTCTGGCGAGTTTGAGAACGTGCTCCCAAGTTTGACTTGGAGCGCAGACAGCAGCACCCTCAGCCGAGACTCTCACGGCGATCCAGTGTCTGAGCCGGCGAGGCCTTCAATGGACGGCTTCCTCATGTCTGACGCTGCTGAGGACTCGATGGCCTCTATCATGGTCAAGCCAGCATCGAACCCAGAGGAGGAGCTCGCCCGCGCGCCATCTTTCATGGTCCAGCGCAACGACCCAAACTCTATGGACCACGTCGTCTATGCGATGCTCAACCGGGATCCAGACCAACGACCAACTGCAGACCAGGTACTCCAATGCTATGGCTGCAGGTGGGTCGACTCCAGGCGCCGTTCGGGTGCCACCATCTACGAGGGCAACTTTGGCCCGAGCGATGAGATTCTTGCGACATACCATGGCGAGCACTACGGCGACGCCGACATGATGGACATGAGCTAAGCGCCTGAGCTTTGCGGTCGTCCATTATGCATCCAAGAGTATTGTCTTCATCGTTCCGCACCGCGGCCCTCATTATCACCGTCTTGGTTACGACATGAAATCTGCAGCCATCTCACCGATTGTCTTGCGATACAGTTGTACCTCGACTATTTCCCCACTGTACCTTTGTACTACCATCCGGCGTTTTGTAATCGGAAAGATGAGGGAATAAAGGGCAATCTTTTGTTGCTCTAACGATTTCCATTTGGGGAGTCATTGTTTCCTTTGTTCACATTCTCTTCCCTTTGTTCTTTCTCGTTTTCTTTCTACTTCACCTACTGTTTTTTTATTACGAGCCTCTGATGTTTCTGTTACGGCCTATTCAACGTTTTGGGGGCATAAAGGCTTTTTCTTTCTTGTGGGTTTTGCGCCTTGGGAGGATTCGGGGGAAAAACATCATTGGAGTTTTGTGCGTTGCATACTGCATCCCCCCACGAGGATACCTTCGCAGCTGGAAAATAGCGCGAATGGGGATTGGCGTTTGTTTTTGTGTGCTTTTTATAATGGAATGATTGGTATGGCTTCAATGTCTCAAGTAGGGAATGGCGGGGGAAGAGGCGTTGACCCGGAAGACGGATGGATGGATGGACGGGGCTGGGGGTGGGGTTACTGGTTTGGTTGGTGTTTTGGTGGTGGAACATCGGGGGTAGTGTTGAAAGAAAAAACAATATCACTCACGACTTCTCATGACCAAATTTAAGTTCTCTCTGCCTTGGATTTGTGATGTTTCTAATGTTTGTGATATGAGGCTACCCACCGTTAGACAGTGAAAAGAGTTACACTAAATGGAACTCGTGGAATTCGACATGTCTGTCGCTGAAATAGACTGAGAAGTCACTATATGTCCCACTTGTCTTCTCCTCTCCTTCTACCTAGCATCCTTCCATGTATGTGCGTTACTCTGAAACCCGTACGGTTATGACGTATGTGATCGGCTCTTTCTACACATCGTTTTGAACTCTCGCTGTACTCGAAAATGTTACAAAACAGCAACGGATGTGAGTATAGGACAGGCGGGTGGTGTTCTAAACAAAACGAGAAGAGATTGTTGTCATGTTTGGGCCGGCGAGAGGAGGAGGTATGAAGTTCTTCCCTTCCGCGGTGGAGAGGATCTTTCCTTGTACATTTCTGTGCTTTACAAAACAAACGCCATATCTGATCAACGCATGACTTCCTACTTGCCCGGTCCTAAAAATCAACGCAATGCCCTTAATGCCTTCCTTCCCCCTGCGTCGGCTGCATTTAACAGATTCACTGCTGAAGCTGTTCTGCCGACAGCACCTATGAGCTCTCAGCTACACGGCTAAAACCAATAACTCTGACTATAATGTAGAGCATTGCGACCTACAAAGCTTCGCGTCGGAGTCTAATGACTTGTCGACGCAGAAGCGCGCACTAAAACCTTACATGTGGCTGGCACCGTGCAGGGGAGTTCTAGCGCAGGTGGGTTGTGTATATGTAAACCCCTTCTGATCCTCTCTTTCTTCTTCCTTATCACTATTACTAAATTCTTTTCTATAATACCAAAAAAGGTCCACCTTGCACTTATGTCTGCATCTCTTTCCTTTTACCGAATGAACTCACAAATGCTTACACGTCTCCAGCTCTTCGTCCCTCCTTGCGACCTTCCCCCCCCCCCCCTCTTTCTCTCTTCTTCTTACCACAATTACTGTACTCTTCTCTAAACTACCAAAAACTATGGCACACAATTGCATGTTTCTCTTTCTCTTTCTGAAATTCGCCTATGAACATGTACATACCTTTGGCTCTTCCTTCCCCCTCTTACTTGCAATAGAAAAGAAAGGAACACAGTTACATGGTTTGGATGTGCTCGGGCCGCCTATCTGCTTACATGTACTCATGTCGGCGGTAGTAAGAAATAGAAGAGATGAATAACTTGTTTTGTTTTTGGCTGGAACGAAAGCTGTGAAGAGTCTACTTGTTGCTTCAGTCTTCTTTAAAATCTATCAAGCAAGACCTCATGTGGGAGAGGGGATGGGTAGTGCATGTATAAGCCGGCCTCTCTTCTCTAAAAAAAAAAAGCATTCTTCCACATCTTCCACTTCGTTTCAAGAAGGTCTCAAAGTACATCATGGAACGTGTGATATGAACAAGGCGTGGAGAGCGCGTGCATATAGACTACTCGTCTAGTATTCCTCCTCCCCTGTCGCACTCTCTTCTACATCTTCTACCGTATCTTAGAATGTGCTGAAAAAAAAGACACATGTCGAAAAGTAAATGTGCTCTCCCCGTCCTCAAAAGCGAAAAAGGGCACGACAATGTCTTTCTTTTTCCCGCCTGTGTCGGTCTTTGAGAAAATCCCCATTTAAGGTGACCTCATAACAGGCTGATGGCCGATCTTGCTGCCCTTGCGCGAATCCATGTCCTTGACCTCTCTACGTTTTCCAAGACAAACGGACCTGAATGCATGAAGAGCACATGACGATGTAATCGCCACAATGCGCGAGTACTTTGGCTGAGTGGGTATGCTAGAAGCGCTGTGGCGAGCTTATAAAAGCTTTGTTGTACTTTCTGTTTTTCTTCCTTTCTCTTTTTTCCTAAATTGATGGTTTACAAAAGAAAAAGAACCCCCCGCTGATGTCATGCTTTCGTCCTTGCTTCGGCGTTTCTGAAACAACTGCCGGTTCCAAAATCTCTTCTACTACCCTGATCAAGCACTCACTAACAGAAATGATAGAGCGGTATGAAAAGCATCTAAAAAGCTCAAGTTATCTTTCAATTTGGAAGACAGACAGTGTGACGTCACTGACTACAAAAGAGCCGTATGATGTGTCGGAAAAAAAGCACGTTGATCGTCAGCACCAAGGTTACCGGCAGTAGGTCGTGTGCTTCTTGACAATCAACCCCACTGTGACGCCACTGCCGCAAACCAAGGGCCGCTTACTCTGTTGTTTGGCCGAGTAGAAGCGGGGCGGAGAGGAAAGCAAAGGGCAGCAGGGATCAAGATTGGGTACCAGTCCGAGAAACAAAATAGTCCCGAGAGCAACATGTGTCATCTCGCGTGACATGTAAAGATACGAGAGGTGTTCACGTCGCCTTCGGGCTCGAGTTGGGTTGCCTTGCACGGTCGATAGAAGAGACCCCGGTCCCCAGTGGCGGACCGCATCGTGGAGACGATTCCGGCACCCATCTCCTTCTTAGCTTCCGCCCCGTGTGATTTGTAGTCCTAATAGTGTTTTTTCCCAATCTTCAACCGCCAAGGTTATCGTAGCCTCGAATCCGACCAGATGGTACAGCACCAGTGTCCCAACATCAGGACACGTGCGAGACAAGCTCCTCCCGGGTCGCAATCACAACGCCCCTCCCGGCGACGAGACAACCCTTTAGCGGGTCCGAAGACTGATAAGGGCATGTCACAGGGCTGATGACAGTATGTCACCCCCATGTGAGGCTGACGTTGCCTACACATGTGTGGATGCACGTGGCTTGCAAAGAACGCCACTAGGGTCTCCCCATGGAGTGGTTACCTACCCTGGAGAGAGGAACCCAATGCCAGCCAAACTAGTTCCAGCGCGCCAAGGAGAAATGTTGGTTAACATGGTAAGCCATGAGTCAACACTTGTACATGTCATGCGACTACATCGTAGAACGCTGGGAGGTCCGAGGAGTCTCTCCCGCAACCACCCAACAAACACTGAACTCGCATCCTCATTCGCAGCTTCATATAGCGCCGGCTTCAACGTAGTACCACTGTTTTCCCCCTACCCCTCGTGCGCGTGGTACCTATGGGTAATACCGGAAGAAAGCCATTTTTTTTCTTGCGCCAACGATAACCGCCAGGGTGGGTCCTCTTTTTGGGCATTTCCGAGCCACAAGTCCATAGCGACAGGCGAACAAGGCAAAAAAGTGTGGGTCGGTAGGGCAGCCATGAGCCGCAAAAGACCGTGGGCCCGGAACCCAATCGGGATGCTTTTGGGCTGCGAAGGATGCGAATGCAGAGACAAGAGTGACATGCTGGACTTGATGTGAGTCACACACACATAAATGCTGATAGGAGCGGGACCCCCGTAGCTTCTTTGCGGGTATAGAGAGGAACGGGAAAGCGAAAATTTTGCTGAACCTGCATAGCGCCGCGGTTATTGAAAATTGAATGAAATTTTCTCAGATAGTCAGGATAATTTTCGGGCTGCGGGCAGAGTGGAGGATCTGTGGTGGGCGCCGGCGCTTAGCGAATGTCCCACGCGTTCCTCCACTCATTCCGCGCTAGCATAACGGCGAAGACGACGACTAAAAGACAATTTGAAGAAAATCGTGAAAATAAGAATCTAACTTTGTATGCGGTGGAAAACGCGGCGATGGTGTTCTTGGGAGGGCTGGGGTGCGGCACGATGCTTTCGTGGACCGCTCCGAAGAGAATCCAGCAGGTCACCCAGCCGGTGGAGAACATGTAGATGGAACTAGTTGCGATGGCGATGGACTTCCAGATCTCGTTCGCAGCCGGAATTAGCGAATCCCTATCACAATATTTGCATATCGGAAGATATGGCGGAGGTCAACGTTCGTTGCGTCTTCACATCACTCTTCCAATATTCGGCAAAAAGCTTTTGGTTGCCGTTCGCAGGCGCAAGATTGTGTCACAGTTACACAATGGCGGCCGATGTCGCATCTGTAATCTGGCACAGGTTTCATGTCAAAGATTTTGATGTCTGCAGAGCGTTTGGATCTGCTCAAGTGCTCAGCCTCATTGCTTCACTGGTCGCACAAAGAGTCTAATCAGACGTCAGTGGGATGTGGTCATGGGGGAGGGCCTCATTGGGCATGCTCTGAACCCGAATACGTCCGCTGCCCCGCGCCAGGGAATCTATTGCTATCATCACGAGAGGAAGATAGAGGGGCATTGCGTGCGACGACTGCTTTAACGACCTGGTGCTCGGCACTAGCTGATGTCGCGCAGAATGCTACAGCAGGGCCGAAGCGAACAAAATCTTCTGGGTGGCACGTATGGCGGGGAAAGCTGGGCTCGTGGGCGCAGGCCTGGGCTGGGTGAGAGGATGCGCATAGCAACCACGATGGCACGAAGACTTGACACCATGTCTGATGGTGTAGGAGCATTGGACCAGCGGTCGCCCGTTGAAGGTCAGAGCACTGCGCTACTTGAGTTTACAACAAGAAGGCGAGCGAATTGCAAAGGCGACTAGGATGCACCAAGTTGTAGCCGATGGTGGTGCATGTTACGGACAACGGCTCGAAGCTCGATTGGGAAACGACGAGAAGCTGAGATTGCGCAGATTCGCTGTACCATACTTCGCATGGTGGATCACGGCATGAAGTGCGGCGTGATTGTGACTGCCACGGGACAGGATAAAGATTGAAGTGAGCGCGACTATCGCCAGGCGCAGTGCCGTGAGAAGCGCAAGCAGCCATTTTCACCTTGATTGAACGGGCATCATTTGCGGCAATTGTGGCCAGATTTGTTGAGGCCATGGCTGTTCGATGTGGTGCGTCTGCTCACCGGAAGCGTGGTGGGGTAGTAGTGTAGACTAGGCGAGCAAGCAACGCTTGACGGGCCGCGTGATGAGGGCTGCGTCCGAGGCGATTCGATGCCTTGGTTACACCGATACGCTGTCGTGCTGGACGGTGCGCTAGTGGGTGGCAGGGAAGAGGTGGGCAACTGTGATTTGCGTGGTTCAACGGGCGAGTCGCCAGTCAGACTCGACACCGGACAAGAAGAGGGCGAGGTGGCGAAAGGACACATGTTTCGCGTCGCGTCCCTGGGAGATTAATGAAGGCCGCGATGCTGAGAGTGCTTTGTTGTTCCTGCATGGCCGCGGGCGGTTGACGTGGCCGAGCCAGGAGCAAAGAGGTTAGGCGGCAATGAAAGAAAATGCAGTGGTGAGGCTCAATGACGTGAACTGGGGAGAGGCGGATGGGGAGAAGAAGAAAAAGTCACAGAGCTAGGAGAAAGTGCCCTGCAACCGTTCACCGTGCGGATGCTGCACGAAATCGAGAGGCAGGCCATGATACACGATAAACAAGGCCAAGGTTTAGGCGGGACGAGACGTGATCAGCAGCGGAAGGCGCGAATCGAGGCTAGCAGGTGCACGACGAACACTCTTTACCGCACCGTTCGACGTTGGCTGCGTTACTGTGGTCGACCTGAGGGAGCGTCGTGACGTTTCGAGGCGGTGAGGATGCGCGCGCCGAAGAAGGTCGTCGCTAGAAGCGAACGGCTCGCATGAAGAGGGCCGGGCAATCCCGGTTTCACCTCGCGGGCGTGGGAGTCTTCCACGGCCACTCAAACTGCTGGATGTTGCGCATCTGAGGCAGCCAATGGCCGGCTGACTGGCTATTATTACCATCCAAGCCGACCGTGATCAGCATCAGGGTGGTAGGGTGAAGCATTGTGGAGGAAAAGCGAAACTGTCACAGACTCGGCCTCGGACAGGGCCTTGTCGTATCCATACCATACCATACCATACCATGCCCTATCCTACCCTACCATCACCCCCCCCTAAGCAGACGAAGCCACGCTGCCGCAATTAACCACGAACCGCAGCGACCATCGACATGGCACTGCGGCCTGCGTGCGTGCGTACATGCATGCAACAAAGGTTGTTGGTGTGGCTGCTGCGTCACCACGCCTGCTCTCGTCGAAGATGCGACTTTGTCGCCGTCGACGCGGCAAAACAGCCCCTCGTCCAACCGCTTAGTGTTGAAGGTTGACTGGGCAGCGACGGATGCGGTGCGCGCCCAACGACTAGACGCATGGCGCATGGCATAGGGCAGATTATAGTACCACCCCGTTTTGAATTTTTACGGGCGGGGAAAAGTTTCCAGTGTCGAAGCCCGAATGCGCCATGCATGCCTGCCTGTCCTGTCCGCCTGCTGCACACCAAGTCGCTCGCCCGTCATACACTGCAGCAGTCGCGCATATCCTCTGCCCTCCTCCTCGCTCTGCCCCCGTCCCCCGCCGTCTTTTTTCTCTCCCACTTGCATCACCCACATCTACATGTCTCGCACTGGTCGCGAGACGGTCTTTCCCAGCCCTACGCCCATGCTGATAATGTGCCCTCGACCTCGCGCCTGATTATCAAGGATCGCCCCGCGACACTTTTTATTATCGATAGTAGCCGGCCCTCGAGCCGCTAGATATTTTGCCGACTCCTCCTTGCCCCCATCAGCGCGCCCGCGCTGCCCAATACTCACCACCAAAAACCCTCATCGTCCCCGCTGCCACTACTACTGCCCACTGCTGCTGCTGCTGCCGCCATGGCGAGCGCGGATTTGCAACCCACCTGCGAGGACTACGATTCCGACCAGAGCGACGGCCCCCCAGAGTTCCAGGGCCGCCGGTCGCCCAATGCCGCTAATGTCTCCACCAAGCGCTCGCATCCCTCGGACTTGGATAAAGAAAAGCCGCCCGCACAGGAGAGGGTGCCGACCAACTTCGACCTTCGCTCCGACTCAGGGTACAGCAGCTACACCGCCGCCACCGTGAGCAGCACTAATTCTGCTCCAAGTGCCCCCTCCCAGCGCAGCCCGCCCGCCGCTCCTGCCACGGCTGCCCCCGTTCCTGCCCAACCCGAGGCACCAACACCACCACCGCCAAAGCCCCAAAGACGACCCACCCTGTCCGAGTCGCGCCCAAGCACCACCACCACCACCACCACCAGCTCACGCCCCAAGCCCTCTGCCCGCACTTCTTCACAGTCGTCAAAGCCTGCTGTCATCCAGCGCAGGCCTACCATCACCCAGGACCGCCCGGACCGCAGCCGTCGTGACAGCAGAATCGACCCTGACGCATGCACTGATCCCAACTGTACTGGATGCGGCCCCCCTCAACGCCGTCGACCTGACATCAAGCCTACCCAGTCTGCACGCGACGTAGACCGTACCTCTACTACTGACACACGTTCCATGCGCTCCGACCCTGCCGGATACTACCAGCACCCGTCCTCTCCCACACACACCCGCCGTCCGTCTCAACTCAAGGAGGCTGCCATTGTCCAGCCGGCCACCACCCGCCCCCGCCGCCCTTCGTCTGCCCAGCGCCCAATGAGCTACCACGGTGAACCCGGGTCCCAATACCATCGGGGACCAGCCATGCCGGTAGGATACCCACCCCAAGAATACGGCCCGCCGCCTTCCAACTCGGCCCAATGGCGCGGTATGCAACAGTACCCCGTGGGTTCCATGGGCCCTCCTATGCATCCCTACAGCCAGGCCCCAGTTTATTCCCAGCAGTACCCCTATGGCCAGGCCCCGCCATACGATGCCCCACAGAGGCCCAGCATGCCGCCCCGCCAGTCCTTCAGTGCACGCACCGGGCCTGGTCCACTCATTACCCAACCTCCTCGTGAGCAGCAGTATTCAGCAAGGTACACTCAGCCCCAGAGCGCCACTCAAGGCAGGTTCCCGCAACCCTTGCCGATTGCGGATCAAGCCTATGCGAGCGACACGGGGTCAGAGACGGAATCATCTGAAGAGGAGGACGAATACTATGCCGAATCAGACCCGCGCAACCAGCTTGCCCTGATGCCACCTCCAAAGCTCGCCCCGGCCAAACTCAAGTCGTCGAAACCCAAGAAGCAGCAGCGACCACAAATGACTCATGCCCATACATCCCAGGTGGTTGATGAGCGGTCTCTCCGCCGCATGTCTCAGATTCAGCCACAGTCTCTGGTCATTGATGACCGTCGCCGCAAGCGTTCCTCGAAAACCATAGATCCGCCCCAACGCCGGGAATCGGTCAGTCGCCCACCTGCTCCACGCCAGGCTCAATCCGATTACCCCACGTCTCGTGGGCAGATGGTCGTGGCCTCTACCAAGGCTGACCGACGTCGTTCCCGAGTCAATGAACAGGCGTATGAGGACTATGCTATCCAAGAGCGGGCTGCTGCAAAGGAGGCGGCTCGGGCTCGGGACCGCGAGGAACGAAGGTATGCTGCTGACATGACTGAGCGAAAACTCCAGAATCGCAATTCGAAGCAATATTATGAACCTCCTGCGGCCTTGTTCGATAGCGATGACGATTCAGAGTCAGAATATTCAGAGGAGGAAAGTCACATTCCCGAAGCACCAGTTCCTCCTCGCCGTCGCCGCCCCACTGACGTCGGCCGTGGAAAGGGCAAAGAGCGTGCCCCTGAGCAGAAGACCAAGCGTATTGAGTCTGCGGCGGAAGATTACATCAGTGCTCAGCGCGGTACTCGCGAGCCATTGAACGACCCTATCCACAAAGCTGCGAGGAGATCAAGGGCACCATCCATGCCCTCGCACTCGGGCTCTTCCGGAAGCGACAGGAGTCGAACCAACCACACTGCTGTTACCAACGACAACAATGAGATTCGTCTTCGGGTCGACGCGAACGCCCCACTCAGTCTGCAGTTCAATGGCGACATGGAGGGTCGCACACTCCGAATGATCCCAGGTGAAAACGGCATGGCTGACCTGGTCATCAGCGGAGGTCGCGGCGACAGCGTCTATCACAACAGCGAAAGAGGCAGCGTCACCGACGAGAGAAATGCTGTGGCCTTGAGGAAACCACGCAGACAAGTAGAAGAGATGACCGAGGGAAGTACCGAGAGCCGCCACCGCAAGAGGCGCGAGAGCCGTGTTGGCCAACGGCCTTTACGTCCGCGCGCCAACACCTACCGCGAGTAGGAAGCGCGGAACTTGCGTGGTCGCGTCTACTATTGCGATGCACGGAACGCACCTCAATCTTCTCCTGCGCTGGATCTACGTTGATTTCTTATCCATGTTTTTTTCCTTGGTCGCACAAAAGATTCTGTTTCGCTTTCCTTTCTTCGGCGGGACGATGGCAGTTGAAACAAAAGCTTCGCATGAACACAACGGCCCCTGGGGCTGACCTGTTCACCAAAAGTTTTCATCGGTTGTTTTGTCGCGATTCTCAAAATTGGCTCGATTCCCCAATCGCGCTTCATGTTTTGCATGTTTGCTGCGTTCCCTGCGACACAACAGGTCACATTGTTATCGTTTGTTAGATTGGAACGCTCGCGCAACACATCATTACATACGCGTGGGCAAACGTTGCGCCATCCGGAGATGGGACACAGACTGTACGATTTTTTGTTTCTTCACGCCTATTCTTCGCGCTATTTTTTGGAAAACGTTCACCCCTCTTTGTTTGTTTGTTCGTTCTCGAACATGTTTTCAGCAGCATCAAACCCCGTCTTCTTTCCCCGTTTTCGTTTCTTTTTTTTCCTTTCCAGCTTCGCACTATACCTGCTCCTCGCGGAGGCTTTTCGGACTTTTTTGTTTGTTGGCGGATGTAATACCCCTTTCGATTTGATGTTGTGTGGCTGGATCTACGTGGCAGGAATGTACGGGGGGTTTCTTTTTTGTCCCTTGGCATTTAAAAAAAGTAAGCAGAGTCGATGTGTTGGCAGAAAAGAGGGGAGAAGCTATGATGCCTTTTTTTCTTAACGATGATGACGATGGACGGCTGAATGGCTGAATGGGCAAACGATGGACTTACGTAGCGTTATTTTGTTTCTCTCTCTTGATTTCTCGTGTTTTCATTTTCTTTGAACATGGCCTGAGTTTGATGTGGAAGCGGTGAGGCAGGGTTTTTTCTGGACTGGGATGATTACGGAACTGCAGCTAGTACTGTTGAGCGTATATCGTGTGGAAAGAATCACATCACTTGCTTTACCTCACTTTTTTTTACCCCATATTCCATCCACCCCACGCTTTGTGCCCCTCCGCATACCCCATATCCGTGGAACAAGAGATACCCCATATCCACTACCTACCCCCACGCTGTTCTCTGGGTCGTCTCACCGCTTACTGTCCTTTTTCCATGCATATCGCATATCGCACATCGCATGTTGCATACTCACACCAGCCGCTGCATGCGTCAATACATCTCCAGCTCTAGCCACATCCCTCTATCGGATTCCTCCAACGGATGCGTACCACGACAACACCCCCACGGCACAGGTACATTGAAGCCATACCTGCATTTCCAGACTTCTCCGCTGCATATCTAGACATATCCACGTAGGCTATCCCTTGATAAAGACACCTTGTCTAGCTGCACTGCTTCCTGGACCCCTATGACATGGTAGCCCTGAAGAAACATGGTTCCCCTTGAGAGCAATGAGGCAGTTGCCGGCCGGTAACGAGCGAAAGGTTGATAATGGCATCGGGAGGCTAGCAAGGGGGGATTTAATGTTATCTTGTGCTGCGTCGGCTTGCTTTGCGGCCACGGAAACTGTATGCCGAGGCAGAGTGAGTTAGGGTAAGCTAAGGGTTCTGGGTTTGGTTGGGATTTGGAGGGTGATGTGGAAGATGACCAGCTTTCCTTGGGTGAGCAGGTTTGTGGATGAGCTGTGGGCGGAGAGCTTGTTGGGATCATCCTGCTTAGTTGCCATGGCTAGCAATGTGCGTGTGTGTGTGAGATGGCACTCGTCACGATTTGCTTGCGTCAAGGAGATTATGCGGTCGTAGTACATGTTCCGAAAAATGGACCTGTTGGCTAGTTTACTAAAGGCAGACTAAGACATTCTAGCATGAAGAGAAGATGTAGTAAAGCGGCAGAACGCTAGGGAAGAGACCTCTGCCTGCTTCTCAATGGTACAAGGCAGAATGGTATGACATCTCCCTGTAAGTCAACCTCTCATCTTTCACATTCCCACGAGGGAACTCTTCAGGAGGGTCAGCCCACTCCACTGCCGTAGCATCCTCGAGCTAAGCGCCCCATCTGACGTCACCCCTCCGGTCTTTGGATCGAACCAGTTTCGTCTTCGCATCACTCTTTTCCAGGTTTTCGATGCCCTTCTTTTGGATCAGTTCGATGAGTCTGTTGCTGCCAGCGACAATGGCCAGAACATCCGCGAGGCATTTGACGTTCCGTTGCGGACAGTGGCTAGGATAGACAACCTCTAGGCTTATGATAAGAGCGATGAGAATGAATATGAGGAAAAGAATAATGGCGAAGGATAGCAACGTAGCTGTTTCGTTCATAGCGAAAACTTCGATGCGATCCGTAAATGTAGTGTCCGCAGCATCCTTCTGGAAATCGTTGTCGGGATCAGCCTCATAAGCCCTTTTAGTAGTGGACCCAGCAACCGCCCCATTCGGACTTTCCAAAAACTCTGTAGATCCCCAGTCAAGAAAGTACTTGAAAAAATCTGAAACGTCTTCTCCGAGTGCCAAAGTAGCGTGGTGTGATTGTGTAATGCATCCGAGTCCTTGTCGGCAAGGCACCAATTCGCATACGACATGAAGTCTATATTGAGTCCACGATCTTTGTCGCGGATATTGAACCGCTCAGCTTCTATCTCTTTGATGTTACGATTTTCGGGGAGCCAGGAATGGGCTTTTTGGGATGGATCATGTGCGGTGCTGTGAGTAGTTGGGCCATGATCGGGTGGCCGAAACTAAGAGAAGATTTTAGCAAATGTCAAGACATGAAACTTCAGTAACTTTCTAAGAAACCTAAAATTGCTTACCTGGCACTTCCTTGGTAGTAGGCATCGTCTGCACGGGGATATACAATGTAAAACAAATAATTCCATACTCCAGGGACAGACTGTGGTTCTGCAAGCAACTCATAGTCCATGCCATCTTCTGTGCTTCGAGCAACTTTCACTTTTGCAGTTGTGTTTTCGATGATTAGAACGTAATTCATCATGGTAATATTAGGCTGGTCCAATAGCCAACTGGGGCGCCTCCAACATGATCTCATCGAGGGCAGTATATGAACACTCAATTTTGTGAGTTTCCAGGTCCTCGCCAAAGTCAAACACACATTTGCTACGGCTTTTCGACCACTCAAAATGGGCTTGTCGCAGTATCAGACCTGTATCCAAGTAACCACCGGTTGACGTGCACACAATCCGCATCCGCGGAACGACCTCACTTCCAAACATCGCCGCCATAGAGATGATTGCTTAGTAGTCAGTTGTGGCTCTTCATTTCGACAGACGTGACTTACAAATTTTCGACAAGGTTGTACCGATGGCCATGCAAAAAAGAATACAATGTTCATTCTTGAAACCTTTCAACATGGTCCAAACCCATTAAGAAGACTCGTACGATAGCAATGCTCCCCGAGGGAGCACCAAAGAGCCCCTTGCCATGGATAGATATGGCCGCAAAACCCGCATGGACTTGTCGATACTATCCCATGCCAGCCCCATTGTGACAGCGATAAGCGCTGCGGTCAGCGAATACGGAGAAAAGGCTTGGGTCGATAATACCCCGACTTATGTCGTAAACAGATCAATCCTGATACAACCTGTGTTTACGAGCGAACTTCCGAAGAAGTAAGAGGTATATAGAGATAATGAAGAAGCCCACAGTGAATGCCACAAGCCGTCCTTTAACTAGCATTGAAGGCTCCAATCACTCTCGGCGGAGCTCTCAATATGCAGATCTGTGAAGCATGATTGATCGTTCTTCGCAGGTACTTTAGACTTCGCAATTAAGATTTGATCGGTTGACGAAATATACTCATCGAGGCGACGATCTGGCAGAATGCATATCCGAGAGCCAGTTATCTCATGGCTTTCGGCATGGATAAGCTCTGTCTGTGGTCATAACGCGTTGATATATGATGAAATGGTATCTACAAGGCGTGTTACTCCAGTGACGGTAGCAGGATCCGCGCACAAGTGAAGAGGTCATAGACTGGTGGATGAGTAAATCGTAATGGTTATTAGTCATAGTGCTGAAAAGGTACTTGGAACTGCGAATGAGATCACAACTAGTATGCATCTCTCCGTTCGTAGTGTAGTTCCATATGAAGATTCTTGCACAGAGGTGCTAGAATCCGCGATCGAAAAGGGTCAAAGTTCACTGGCAAACCACGCACGAATCTTCCTAGATTCAGCGTCAAGTGTGTTGTTTTGCAGCATGTTGAATATATTATGCCCAAAGGGTTGCGAGAGAAGCTTAGACAAACCTTGAATAACACCTACTGACTCCCCGTTATACCCAGAGTTCTCTTCGCGTATTGCCAAGTATCTTGTCCAGTCATGGTCGAAAGCTAATCCGTTCAATTGGACGCAGTCGATCATATTTTGGGGTACAAGCTGCTGGAGCTTTTCGAATTCTGATACATTGAAGGCACCGGTCAGTCTACCACCACTGTTCGAAATAGAGACGGGCAGACCCATCCCCTAGTAATGTGGCGTACAAAGTTCTGAGCATACGGCGAAATTGTCCCAAGGAGTTGTGGGGTTCCAAACATCCAGGAGTCAAGGCGGCGATTTGAGGAGAAGGTCCCGACCTAAGCAATCTTCGGAAAGACTGTAAATGAAGGTAGGTGACCACTGTCGGCGCACCTGATCCCCACCGGAGCCAATTTTGGCATATTTCCATGCTCTTCAACCAATTTTTCCCATGGGATATATGCCCGAGTCAGATTCGTCCACAAAATCCCGCCATAGTGCATGAAACTGTCTTGCGCCACCAGTTGAGCGGAGCTCATGAGATACTGATCGTCAATAGGAATTTGCAATTGTATCTTGCAGCTATCCTCTGAGCAAGTTTTGAAGCCTAGCGACTTGCTGTTACGTGTGGTGTTGTTGGCCAATGCATCAGGAATATTGGCAACGTCATAGCTGATGTTGAGGGATGTTTTGCCTGTCATAACCATGGGTACATATCCGTAGTCAATGTTGAATGCATTTGTCTCCGCTCTCCATGTCTGATCACCAAGGCGTCCAGTATCTTCGATTTCCCAAGGGATCTCATAGGGTACAATCATGCACGAATCAGATACCCATATAGAACCAGAAACGTTGAATATGAAACTACCGATAGTGTGAAGATAGGTATCCTGTACTGGTGATAGCTTGATGGGCGCGCTTGCATTGCTGGAGCCTTGATCAGCTACATAACGTTGTAGTTGGGGCTCTTCTTGCAACACGACTTCTTTCGAGACAACGACCGACGAAGACAGAGTCAACATAAACATCATGCTGATACTTGAGAAAAGTGGAGACCAAGCCAGTAGCAAGCTTCTGTGATCGCCGCTCTGTTTCCGAGATAACCCTTCAAAGATACCTTTTCCCCAAACTCGAGGTACGTGAAACAACGTGAAGATTGCTTCCGGGGGTTTCAGCCGGGTCATTCATGTAAAAGCTTCACTTCTCTTCACACCATCGGCAATCTTTACAAGAGCCCGAGTGAACAGGACTGCAATGATGGTAGGCATGTGTCGCCAGGCAAAGAAATGTCTAGTAGAACCGGTATCTTTCCCGAGCCCGTGATGTTTATAGGAAAGCCAGCATATTATAGTGAGAACAACGGAAAGGGAAAGTGACGAGGACGCAAGTGTTAATATGCATGCTCGTCTCAGGGTGTATGGCAACCATGTACCAGAGATTCTCCGTTTTGGGGCCGGAATATCCACCGGAGGAGTGTTAGTGAGAACCCAGTCAATCTAGTAATGCTGTGTTTGGAGAGACACATCATGTTCATTTCTATCTATTGTTTCAGTGTCCAGTTTTTCTGTTAGAGGATCTGCATGGGGGGAGCTGGGGCTAAGTGGTGTACTTGAGAGTTCAGGACATTCGGACTTGTTGATGCCGAGAAACTCGCCTTGCTCATGGACGCTCGCCTATAGGGGAGATTAGTTCGTGCTCCGCGTTGACTCCTGCGCCATCAAGTCTGGTGACTCTAGCCTAGAGATCGAATCTATGCTGTTGGCGTGTGCACTCTGTCTGATGAAGCTAACCGTACCGGAGGTTTCGCTTTTAGAAAGTGAGATCCAGGAATATCGATTATTCGGCTCTTGCGACTTCTTGCTTTTGGAACGCAACATGTTGTTATCTGTCGCTACCTCCGATGGGTCGCGCCGTCTATATGTACCCTCCCAACATCTACACTATGGCACATGTCCGGCGACCGACGGGTTAAATGGGGATCCATTAAATACAAAGCACGTCAGCCTCATGAGCATGCATGGGGATGGACGCTTGTTACTGCCATTGGCCTAAAAATCACGCCTGTGCATAGCCCTGCTACGCCCTGCAGCAGGCGCGGGGCGGAGTTCCTGCTTTTGATCATTGAGCTACACCACTGATACTGTAGAGACGAGTCGAATGGATGCCGCAGTTGAGACCAATTAAAGGTGTGAGAATCCGGTGAGGATGGTTCGCGTTGTGCGTCCAGGTACATGCCGAGGTAGCACCAGACTGCGACAGCTGTGAGCACTGGTACCAAAAGAGTATAGGCAACCAAAACATCATTGTCTTTACCTCCAGCCGGAGGTTTTCTCTGAAGGTCAGAGGCTCCTGTGTCCTCGTACTAGTTCTCAGCCACGACAGGATACAAAGGTTCATTTGCTGGTATGATCCAAGGTGAAGGTAGTTTATGACGTCATCGCGACGTTGATGCCTCCTCGACTGTGCCTGCAGTCTACCCCATTTCAATCCAGCGATGCATCATCATCCAGGAGATGCCCCTCGCAGCAGTTCTTTTATCGCAACCAGATAGATGTCGCCTTCTATAATTGTGTAATCATATCCATAGCCCGCAATTTCATATCGCTACCGCCGCCTTCCGCCCACCCCTCGGTCTTCCGCAAGGACGTATGAGAGTCCCGAAGTTCCTGATATCCAGTCCGGCTCCCAATAAACGCGCCGCCTCTGCGCCAAGACGGCTGGTTCCATGGTTTTTGGTATAGAGCTCGAATTCCGGCTGAGAAGTAGAATCCCCGTTTTTGGTGACGGCGTGGACGGCTTACGTGATCGGAGGGTAATGTTACGTTGCAGAATGACATCGTTGTTGTTATTTTTTGTCTGAGATGCGAGCTTTCTGGGGAAGCTGAGCGATTATGAAACCGGGAGCGCGCAGGCTTTATCAAGCGGTTATGAAAGCTGAGACACGTGTGCATTGACAAACAGCGATGCGATGAACAAAAGCAATCAAAGAACACGGCCCTGAGACATAAGCAATTATTGGCCCCCGAAAGATAGTAGGAATTAGATTTGGGGGAAGCATCACGAGAGGAGCATGCGATATCCTGAAAATATTGAAGGTTGTCGATGCGAGAGAGGACTTCGACGGTAAGCGCGTCACTTCACCAGCAATGTCTCTCGGCTGGGCTTCTGCAACACACGCCTGTTGTTTCGTACCGGAACATCAAAGAAGCAAGACCCTGCAAGGCTGCCCTTCCCAGTTGCGACTAGTCATCGCGCTGAGGTGTGTCGCGGATTTAGAGGGGCAAAATGTGGAGTGATGCCCTGCTGATGTTAGACTGCTTCTTCCCGCTAGTTTGAATGTGGAGAGCTTGATGTCATAGCAAAAACTAGGGACCTTGTGATGCGATTGCGGACTGTTGGTAAATGTTTCTCTTCCCCCAGCTACCTGTCCATGTGCTTACGTCTCTCCCACAGCGTTGTCTTAAACCTGTGGCAGCACCTTCTTCAAGACATCCACCAGGCCCTTGATCTCGTCTTCGGTATTATAGTGTACCATACTGACTCTGGTCACACCCTCGGGCTCCAATCCCAGCACTTCATCACACAACCTCTTTGAGTAGAAATGACCCCATCTGAAACCGTAGTTACTGACTTTTTCCGCCTCAGCCACAATCTGCTTGCTACTCATACCATTGACAGTAAATGAGATCGTAGGCACTCTGGCCTTGTTGTCTGCTGATGTAGACCCAAGAACCGTGATGTCCGGACGCGAGTTGAGAAAGCTAAGGAGAATGGTTTGGAGCTTCCCCTCGTGCTCTGTAATTGCGGGAAAAGCGCCAGAGAGGTAGGAGGTGACCTGCGGGATCGACTGAACACATTCATAGTTCGAAGCTGCGAAACCAATCTTATCCTCGAGAGTCTTGGTTGGATTGAAGTAATGCGACATGGGTTTCATGTGCTGCTGGGCTGATGTGCTGGCATAGAGCGCGGCGACGTGGGGACCGTAGACCTTTCGACACCTGTAAGTCCGATTCCGTGGCGACAGAATCCGAATATATATGTAGTACGACGTACCTTGTACCAGCTAAACGAGTAAAAGTCTACTCCAAAGGCTTTGACATCAATCGCACGATGTGGCGCATAGCTCACGCCATCCACGCAGAGCAAAGCACCCGCCTCGTGCACTGCGTCTGCGATAGACTTCACATCGTGAATCGTTCCAAGTATGTTGCTTACATGAGTGCAGGCAACAAACTTTACCTTATCATTGAGCAGTGGCTTCAGATTCTCGGCCGTGAGCTTCAGCCCGTCTTCCTTAGAAGAGTGCCACCACTTCACGGTCAAACCAAGGCGCTCGGCCATGAACAGCCATGGCTTGACATTGGTTTCATGTTCCATCTTGGACAGAATGATCTCCGAGCCTGCAGGGAATTGCAGTGAGGAGCCGAGGTTCATGAAGAGCTGGGTTGTGGACGCGCCGATGACTACGCAACATTAGAAAGAGGAAGCATAGCAATGCAAGGTATAGCCGTACCAATCTCATCGCGTTCGGCATTCATGTACTTTGCAGCAGCCTGGTAGCCCTGTTCGTATTTGGTGTTTGACTGCGAGCCAGTGTGGTACGATGCGCCCAGCTGGACGTTCGTCTTGGAGAGATACTCAGTTATACTTCACATTGCTTAGCTATTGCGGTTTGACAAACAGTCTCTATTTCTTACGATTCAATCACATCCCCAAGTGCTTGGCTGCCTCCTGCGTTGTCAAGGTACACTTGGTCTTGCTTTAGTGCGGGGAAGCGCTCACGCGCTTTGGAAATGTCGAAGGTCATCATGTACAATCTAGACGTGCGATATGAGATGGAGGGAATAGAATTCGATAGCTGTCTTTCGAGAGCGTTGTTTGCTGAGGTTCCATTTATGTATACCTACGATAGCCGCCCACGCCCTATGCAAATAGTGCGGGGCTTCGCTCAATGCAGCAGGTGCTACACCAAGCCGTGACGCCATTGCCCCACCTAGCTCCATCGGTCACGACATTCAACTCTGAAGCCATGAACATATGTAGTGGAATACTGAATATCAATTTTGAGAACAAAAACAGTAGTAACACTGCATTTCATAGAATAGGTGCTGAAGGCCTTCAATCATTGAGACACAAGTGCGCATATATTTGCAGTCAGAGGTATACAAATAAACAAGAATAACTTTTGAGAACGACACTGAAACTTTAATACCCGCATCGGTGACCGCAATCCCTTTGCTCCCTTTCAAGAACATATTCGTCACATCCGCAGCAATCTTCAGAAACTGCTCAGACGGCACACCCTTGGTTTCGACATCCGCCCTTCCTGCTGTAGTAGAAAAGACGAACGCTTGGTCGTGATGCAGGAAGCAATCTAGCTTGGCACAAGTCCCTTAAACTTCATCTGAAGCCGCGTTGCCCTTTTTTTCCTTGATGTTCTTGTCCCGCTTGCCAGATGCCCAGTTGGTCAAAGACATGCCTAAAGACATGCAATAGTTCTTCCAGTGGCCTTCAAAGTCTTTAGAAGGCTTGTCGACGAAGAAAATCGAGTTCCCGTGCATGTCGCGTAGGCGATCAAGATCTTCCCATCGGTCCGAGAGGAGATGCTCTTCTTTCAATGCGTGGTAGAGTTTAGTCGTACACATCACTGCGCCGGGAACTGCAGCATACGCGATAGCCTCTACATGCAAGATGGCGCGTGCATAATGGATCCACAGTCCGCAGTGTGTAGAGTTGCGACGCCAGACGGTGTGGTCTTTGTAGGGTTAACCCAAAGCACCTCTAATTGTGGCGGCCGGATCTACCTCTAGCAGCTGGGACACGGTTTCAAACACTTTGTTGAGATCGGAACATGCCTTGGGGTGAGCATCAACGTATCCTTTGAGTGTTGTAATCTCTTGGCGCATCTGATTCTATCCCGCTCCCACCTAAAGCGCGTCAGTCATTTCCCATCGATCCATAAGTAGTGCACATCCCTCGGAAGACGAAAGAACATCCAGGTAAATGTGAGCAGCGAAACAGAACGAAATGGGTGGCTGCTTGTTAATGTCCGTTTGTTGAACGAATTTCGCGCTGCGGCAAAGCCATGTACGAATTGGTCTTCTATTACGCCTGGTCTGGTGTGCAGACGAGGCATGTCCTGCAATCTTTCCTGCATTGTCGACTTGTCACGGGCGTACTTGTCTAGGTTGTTGCTAGGAGGTCGATGCGCACTCGTCGAACCGACCCCATTTGCCGTTGTAGTTCGGAACCTCCCCAGGAAAGTCACTAGACAGGAATGCAATGATGCTGTAATCGCCGGCGCAAGATTGCTTCTTCACTGCGTCGACACCGTCGGCATGGGAAATCCTGGCAAAGTACAGCTCATGTAAGGGTACTCTTTCGACAAACTTCTTTATGATAGGGTATATTTCAGCCTCTATACCACGTGCAAGCTCGATAGCTGTGTTAGTTGCGACGGAAACGGCTGCCAAGTCCATCTCTCAGGCCTTGTGCTTTGCCCAAAGGTCCGAGATTTCGGCTCTCATACGCGAGAGATCGTCAATCAATATGGCCATGGTTAAGAACGCCTCAATAACAGAGTCATCGAGTACCTCCACCATATATTCGGTTTCGCTGAGTTTCGGCGGTGATGTCACATCTGACGTAGCCTCAAATTCGGCTGATGGCTCGTATACATACAAAATATCTAACAGATCCCGGAGCGGAGTTTATTGTAGGGTGCATTCGGCATTGGCGGTGCCTGTAGGTAGATCGTTGTTCACCTTGTTCATGTTCATGGTGTCCGTGTTGAGCAGAGGCCTGAGCTAATCGCGGACCCTCTCTATAACGGTGAGAAAGAAGGCATGTAGCGCGTCGGAGGCTTGGTTGACAGCTCTGCCAGCAGCCTCAAGTTCTCGTGAAAAGGAGCTCTGGACGGCTATGACCCTTTCAAGTGTGTCATTGAAGTAATCGGAAATCTGGACAGTCTAGTCCGTGATACTGGCGATATGGGCTGAAAGAGGTATGAAATCTCTAATAGCCAACGTGCACTTGGAATTAGACGTCTGCTTGTCCAGTCCGTTTTACACAGTATCGGAATCTTTCGCAAGCTTCCTTGCCTTGCCCTTCAGCCGTTGCATCTTTACCTCAGGTACAGTTTGGGGACACAATGGCTCGTTGTAGCCAAATACTTTCGCTGCGGTAGCGACTGTAGAAGAGGTGCTTACGCCATGACGCAACTACATCAATGTCATCTTTGTATTGCTGGTAGACCCTTCGCAACGAGTTGGACGCCATTGTGAGTGTTGTGCGGAAGTGTCGGTGAAGCAGGGTGTGACGATCGACATATACTTTCCCCTCGTCACGTCGCGAACGCGATCAATTGCTTTTGCAGGTTCCTGAAACATAATCCGGTAGCGCGGCCACTACGCGTCCTTGTCATTACCTAGAACTTACAGGTGCAGCGGATCCGTACCTATTAACCCGTAAACTTCGCATTGGAACTCGATTCGTACCTGGTCAAACTTTCGACGAGAGACACCCAGCAACGAACGGTCGGCTAGGCCTTTTAGAGCTTAGCGTTGGCCGCTTCTCCAGCCCTGGAGGAGGCGCCCAGGTACTCGTCCGTCACCCATCACCAACGACTTCCACTACCCTCACTCCTGGGGATCTCAAGCATTTTGTGATTATTTTAATGAGATGCCTGAACCAGTACATGTTACTCGAAGTGAGTTATACTCTTTGCTTTCATGCGAAAAGCAAAAGCCAGCCCACCTACGTCATCCACGTCACTAATGATGTTTCAGACGGCAGCGCAAAGTCGCTGCATTCTCTACCGAATGAAATCCTGTTGCAGATATTTGCATGCGTCGACTTGCACCGAGATGCGCGTATCATGGGCTACATACCGGATGATCCTCCGCCCTACCCTCCAGATGAGGCTCTACTTTACGATTACCGCCTCAACAGGCGCTGGCTAAACAACATCGCTTTAACCTGTAAACGATTCGCGGCTCTCATTCCGGAAGCTCTACTATACGCGCCTGTGCTAGAGGTTAGCACCCCGCTCAGATTTGCCGGCAGTCAACCTTCAGATATCTTTAGATTGGTTCTCAAGATTCATGAGAAGCCGGACCTTAGTCGCCATATTAAGCACATACGCCTTTGCTTTACAAGGGGCATACAAATTCTCCCCCCTGACACCATTAACAAAACCTGCGAGTTGATAAGGGCACTACCTCTGCCAGCAAGCTGGAAGGAACTCTGTATTAAGGAATTTCGAAGGCCTTCCGAGAGCAGCCTTTTTATGGCTCTCTTAGCACTGCTGCCACAGCTCGAGACCTTGTGTATATCGCATCCTCATGAATTTGCTGGCTTGGGGTGGGCGAAAGACTGGTCAGGTTCACCTTTCACGGCACCCATCATTCATTCGCTTCGCCAGCTTAAATTTGAGAGTTTCCTACCATGCCTCGTATGGGGCCTACAAAACTTCCAAAATCTGGCGACCCTAGATCTCAGTATTGGGCTTCTGCAAGGGAATAGCGGAGAGAAAATTCGTCTATGTTCCGAAGTCTTTTTGCAACCGTCAACGAGTGAGATGCTTCGCGTTATCAAGCATTTGCGCCTTGATTTTCAGGCTAGGACAATGGGTATCTGGGATCATAGGCAAAGAAGCTGCATGTCCAACGTGATACGTGGCTTCCAGAATCTACAGAGCCTCGCGTACTATGCGGAGGCATCGGCGGGCAAGAACCCTTATCGCAGCGTCCGAGCTTTCCCCGCATACCAAGCAAACATTCAGTCTTACCCGGATCCGCCATCTGCCTCCGTGGAGCTAGCCAATGACTACTGGGGTATGGAAGCTGTCCGCCGGAGTGCTATGTAGCAGCCCGCTAACAACGAACCAGATCGAGTAATATACGACGCCCGCACTGAATTCACCGACTACCAGTGCTTAGTCGATACTTTGGTACACTTACGCCCCACTCTCCAGCTTTTGCAACTACCAGGCGGCTTTTGGACCCTACCAGGTGCAGTGCGAAAACCCATTCCGCGGTTCGATCAATTCACGCAGCTCAAGACCTTGGTTGTACCCCAGGCAGCTCTCATCTCTATCAAACTGGACAACATGCGCTTCGACGTCGTGTTCGAAGGCGACTTTGAGCTATCCGCTTCTATGGCCCTACCAATCTCGTTGCAGCATCTCAAGATCTTTGATGTTGATGCTGCGTTCTTGGATTGTGAATGGCTGCGGGGCTTGTTTGATGCACAGAAGAGCCACAAGCAATGGCCAAAGTTTCGGACGCTAGAGATATTGATGGGGCCAACATTTAGCTATGAGGCGCTGGGAGAGCTTTTGGCAAGGCAAAGCGATGAAGGATTCTGGGCGATGGCAGATGACGCAGCATTTGAAGTCGTTGTTGGCAGAGACATAGAGGGGCCTGACACCCCTCATGAGGTGAACACTCCCTAAAAGCTGTGACGAGAAGCTATCTGCTGCCTTCAAGATTATGCGTCTATAAGCGAGGCCGGTCATTAATAAAACCAGTAGATGTAAAACGCTTCTCCTTTCTTTCACAGCGTACTCTTTTAGCGACAAGACTTCGTCGTTACAGATGTATAGAGCTTGTCCTCGGTAGAGAAGATGACTCCCAGAGAATTAGGTTGAACATGGATGATGCTGTCGCAGGCAGTGTCACTAGGAGCGTTGTGTGTCCCAGTATCTACGGAGGGCTCGCTTTTGGGGCGAATTAGAGAGCACCAGTGCTCCGCTGGAATTTCCATCTTCTTCTTGATAATAGCAACTGCATCCGAGTCTTCCCAAATTCATACCACCCCAATCTCCATCATAATAATCGAACATACCTTTAACTGTTTCCTCTTCACTGGCGTCTTCTTGAACCCCACACATGTTCCTCTCTTCGTCGCCAAAGAAAGATCTCCCATCTTATATTCGTGCATCTGATCTAGCTCTTTGCGCAGCTTAGCAAGAGCCTCCAGCGAGTCGTCATCATTCTTTTGCGTCACCCAAGTAAAGCAATTTTTGTCCCGATGTTTTACTGCGCGGAGCCAGTCATTCGCTTCGTCCTAATCGTCGAAAAACCAGGCAAGAAGGATGCAGTTCTTGATGACGTAGAACGGGGGAAGCGTGTGGTCATTGGTGTCTTGTTAAATGCTGTTCAAGAACGTACAGATTGTGTTGAGATGCGTGGTGTACCTTAAAAATTTCCTCGCTTCTGCGATGGTTTTGTCGATGTCGCCGTTGCCGTCGTCATACAGCTGTAGGGCATACTGGTATTGCTCATAGTAGAGCGTGGTTGGGCGTAATTATGGCATGCTGAGTAGAGCAGTAGCTGAGAAACAAGATCGAGGTCGTGTTCGTGCAGGAGAAGGTGAGTGACAAGGTAGCGCCTCCCGGCCGGGCTCTTTGTCCGCCAAGGCCAGTGTTTGCGCAATCGTGTCACCGCAGTTGTTCAACGCCCACATGGTAAGGGTGCCTAAAGCAAATTTTTGTCATATGGCAAAAGTCTGCTTTTATGGAAAGCTCAAGAAAGTAAAAGTCTTACTGTGATTGGTTTCGTAAAGATTAAGAATAAAACTAATCAGACAAACATCACGGCAAAAGATATGTGGAGATGGAGGGGTATAAATAATTTCATGAAATTGTATGTACAAGTCTATATGCACAAGGAGAAGGTGGGCGGTGATATATACAATTGCCCAAAAGAAACGCATCGCTCATCATCAAAACTCATTGTCGTCGTCTGCGCCCCATCAGGACACACCAAGCACCCACCATAATAGCCAAAGAAGCAGTTTAGGCCTTAGTCTCGAACCTGCGAGCCTCAATGTCCTTCTCTGCGATAACAGAGTCGGCATCGACAACACCCTCCTGGATACCGACGTGGCTCTCAGTGTAAGCGTCGAGCTCGCGGCCCTTGGCGAGGTTGAGGTAGATGGGGTAGGACCAGGCGATGGCGAAGAAGGCCAATGGGATGCACATGGCCTTGCGGGTTCCGATGACATCGGCAACATTGCCCAGGATGGCGGGACCGACAGCACCACCGCAGACGGATGCGACCAAGAAGGAGGCTCCGCGCTTGGTGTGGCGACCGAGACCACGGAGTGTCAGGGCGAAGATAATGGGGAAGATGCAGGACTCGAAGAAGAGCACAATCATGAGCATGCTGAGACCGCCCCAGTTAGGAGTGGTGGCTGATCCGGTGTTTGTTCCAATGGCAGCGGAGATGAAGACCACTTTGGCGAGTTAGTGTGTGTCTCAAGTTCAGTTCGTAGGAGCAGACTTACTGATAAGAGTTTGAAAAGCGAGAAGCACGTAGCGGGGCTTTCCACCAACGTACATGAGACCAGCAGCTGCGAAGCGACCAACGGCAAAAAGAGCCTGTGCAATGGCGTAGAAGTTGGCACCCTGGTGATGGCCTTCAGTGACGGTCAGATCGGGGCGCGCTTCGGCAAAAAAGTTAATAAAATATGCTGCAACCCCAACCTGGCCAGCAACGTAGGAGAACTGAGCAGCGGTACCCCAGAAGAGGGTGTACTGCTTGCGAAGAGGCTTGTCGACGTATCCGGTTGTGGCGGTGGTCATCTCGGCTTGGTCGGCCATGTCGGAGTCGGTAATTTCTGCACACCACAATCAGCCAACCCCATCTTGAAAAGCAAAGCAAAGCAAACAGAATAAAAACGTACCAGGAATAGGAGCAAAGTAGAAGATCACGGCGAGGATAGCGACAAAAGCAGCGATTCCGAGGTATACCCATTGTACGGCTTCGAGGGACTTTCCATCTTCACCAACATTCTTGAAGATGACCTGCGCGGCAAGGACGGGAGCGACAACGGAACCAACAGCCTGAACGGACTGGGACAGCTCGAGACGGAACTCAGACCACTTGGGTGGACCGCAGACGGCAATGTAGGGGTTGGCGCTGACCTCGAGGGTCGACAGTCCCGATCCAGCAATGAACATGGCACCACAGAAACCAGGGAAACTCCGCTTGACAGCCGACGGCCAGAACATGAGCGCACCGACGCAGTAGATGGACAAGCCCAGGATAAAAGTGTAGCGGTATCCGAACTTGCGCAGAAACCAACCCGAGTATGTGAGGGGACCGATGAAGTAGGCGCCAAAGTACGCAGCCTGGAGACCGGAAGACTCGCCGCGCGAGATGTTGAGCGCGACTTGGAAACGCGAGTTCAAGACGTCGAGGAGACCGTACGCGAAGCCCCAGCAGAAGAAGAGCGTGGTGACCAGCGCGACGGGGACGATGGATTGGCGCGCGGTAAGGGCCGATGCACCAGTGACGACGCGGTTGTCGACTGACTTGCGGCGAACCTGCTCGTCAACCACCTCAGCGACTGAAGGACGGCGAGCTTGCTGCTCGTGAACCTCGTCTAGAGTAGGCTCTTGCGAGCCGTTGTTGCCAAAGAAACCCATGGTGGGAGTTTGGCGGGGGGAAAGAGGGGAAAAGAAGAGATGGAGTTGTCTGGGGTATCACTTGATGGAGAACTCCACAGGCGAAGAAGAGCTGATGATGCTGCTGCTGATGATGATGATTGCTACTGACGGGGGGATTCCCATTCTATTATATACACGGCTCTTTTGTTGCATTGTCCCAGATACCATGGCCGTGGTAGACGGTCGCGACATGGGGCTGGGGCCATCCAGACTCGCTAGTGGGTAGAGTAGCACATCGGTAGTTCATGCTGGCAGCGAGCCTAACTGCAGATTCGGGTGCGCGACAGCAAATGGGTGGTGCGGTGCATGAGCCGGGGTTGTTGGGGTAAGCCCCAGGTCGGTTCTTTCGCCTGCTGGCTAATGCATCGCCCCGTACGCTACAACCCCCAGTCTCCGCAAATTTTCATCGCATCGTGACGGCTGATGGGCTGGCTGCTTCTCGGCCTCTGGGTAGCTTGTAGTATCTCACCGAAAATGCTGCCGGTAGACGTCGGATGATGTATTGACCTGGCCAATCATGCGCTTGCAGACGCCACGCTAGAAGGGTTTTCGTCTTAGTGCTTTCGGAGCAGTCCCACTTGGTTGTTGAGCCTCATGGGACGGGTGCTCTGCGTATGGGGCTCAATAGCACTCTCCGCGTTGCCAACCCCGTGGAGAGACCTAGCGGTGAAAAACTGGGTTGTTGTAGTTGTGGAGTCTACTCTATGCGAAAAGTCTAGCGAGAGGGCTCGACGTCCCCTTAGGCGGCCGCATCGCATGCACCCTGCTGTTGATCTTGGCGATCTACTCGAGCGAGTGATGTAATCAGGGTCATTCTGACGGAACATCTAGAAGGCTTTTCGACATGCAAGAAGCAAGCATGGCTTGCAAGGCAAGCGAGTAAAACAACAAGCAATCCAAGACGATCTGTGCCGCGCCAAACCCCCGATTGGGCACTCCACGATATGTCTTGTCTAGCGTTGGCGTGCAGCCAGTAGCCTCTGGGCCCTTGGCATTTTCGGCACAATGGTACCAGGCGTTGTTGAGGCTCTTGCGGCTGCGCAGGACGGCTTCGCATGGCCTGAAGCTTGGGGTCTGTGAGCTGTTGGCGCGAGACCACATCCAGTGGCGGCGGCTGCAATCATCGTCGGATTTGTCTGAAGTGCATTTTGAACACTGCTCAACATGCGCGAATTTTGATCCGACTGGCCCAGTCTCACGCGATCATTGGAGCTTCTGTAAGCCCAATGACAGCTACAACTAATGGAATCAGTTGCAACTTGTGTTATACTTCGAAGCCGGCAAAGATTGCCGTGATCTTGGCCCTACCTGCCTTATCTCTTGCTTCATCAATCATCCCCAACACCAACCAATCCATTTTCCCCTCACTCTTATCAGACCACCCTTCACCTCACATAATCAACCTGCATCAGACCCCACGGGGTTGCGTGAGAAAACCCAACCTAACCCCAAGGGTCGACATCCTCAACGCATGCTTCTAGCGTCCTTCTAGCGCCCTTCTTCTGCCCGCTCTCAGCACGCCCTCGGCCTCGTCCGCTAACCATGACGTGCCATGCACACATCAGCGCCACCCCGTCCATGCCAACCTCAGACTCATTGGCCGAGCCTGCATCTACGGGAGGTTTATCGGAGTGTAAAAGAAGAGTCTGTGCTGCAAGCCCCTACCCTGCCGCAGCTCACGTGAACCGCTCCAAGCTCCTGGGCGCCATGCCTAGATCTTGGAAGGCACCTCTGCGCCTCTGTTTAACCGTTCCGTCTAGCTGGACAGAGTATAGAGCGACGGGCACTACGCCTGTTCGCGCTTTGGGGTGGGCATATCTCGCCGCTGGTAGGTGCTGGAATGCTGGAGTGCCGCGTAGTCTGCTACCTGGTTGGGGTTGTTTTTTTCGGCGCTTTGGACGTGTCTGGGGGTGTGAGTGCGGAGAGAGGGAAAGCGCGCTGGCAAATGCGGAGGGCGATTGAGTCAGAGATTGGAGTGTTGGGCGTCAAGTGCGAATGCGAAGGACGATGGACCTTTGTGCGTGGCCTGTATCTTGCCTTGAATTGGGATAGTGCGACGGAAAGAGACAAGCACATTGTCAAGAGCGAGGCATTATGCTGCGATGACGGAGCATCCTACGTTGTTGCTTTGGAAGAGTCGGGTCAGGAGAGCCTTACAGTCCTCCGTCTACTACTTGAACCCCATCATGTCCCAGCATGCAAGGTATCATTTCCATACTTTCAACACGTACAATTCACAAATACAATGGTAAATGGACCATTCACTATGTAAGGCCGTCTTCAGGCATTAGCTCAACACGCCATGTACATAGCGCAAGATGAAAGAATATGCCTTTCCAACTCCAGATCAGACCAATCAAAGAAGGTATCCTCGCGAAAAATATTAACAATATGCTAGCAAAACGCCACTCAATAGCAGTGAGAGACGATGGATTGTCCCAACCTTGAGTCCCACCCAGGCCATTGGAACGGGGACCCAGAGTCAGGTGGTTCCCGTGCCAGACCAGAACCCGAGCTCCGAAACCGCAGACTCCATCGCATCTCGCCATCTAGCGTAGATGCGGTATGCGTCCAGACCAAATGTTGAGAACATGGGGTGTGCAAAGGCTTTGTCGCCTTACTCTTTTTGTCCTTCATTGAGCACCAGCTCAACAACGACTTGACTTCTTTCATGCTGTGGATGTTGCAAGCTCAGCTTGACTGTCCTGTTGTGCGATGAGCCGCCGCTGAGTCCATCATCCAAACACTTCACGTCGCGTCCGGCAATCACTTGGCGCAATCTGCCGTTCTGCGCGTTTCGAATCTCGACGAAATCAGGATCAAAGAGCAGCACATATGGTCCGTACATGGCAGCGCTCCTGGCCTTGCCAACAAACTCCATGATGACGGATCGCGAAATGTCACCGTTTTTGTTGATGTATACCGCACACTCTTCATAGCAGAGGAGGAACTCTTGGTCCGACAGGCGGAACATGCCTAGCGGGTCTTGGTTCTGCAGTCGCGAGGCGATAGTGGCAACATGCGGCTGCTTTAGATCAGGCACAGACCATGGCTGCTTCTTGTCCAGTGTGAGTACCTCGAATCCTTTTGACGTGGAAATAGCGAGAGAAGAGTGGAAGAGGTTGATGGTGAAGCACTCGGCCGGGATATAAAACTCGTCGTACTCGCGGAAGAATTCTGTTCGTCCTGACTTCCATATGCGTGACTTTTTCTCCGTAGATTTTTGGTAAACGGGTTCGAGGACCTTGAAGGTCGATGAAATGCCGTCACGCTTCTTGTAGAACACAAGAGTCCTGTCTTTCATCACGCCCGTGGCGAAAAAGCCAATGTCTCGTGCGCCAGACAGCTTTTGAGGCGCGCGTCGGGTCGAATCGTTTGTGGGAGGCACACCACTAACCGGACACACAGCGTCCAGATGATATGCTATCAATGCCTTGTCGGAGATGAGAAGCATTAGACTGAACTGTTCGAGAACAGCAATTTGTGTTACTCGTGGTACTTGTATAGCCTGGTTTCGTTAATATGGTTGCATAGAAATACAGATAGATCGCCTACTTTTGACCAGCCTCTGGGGTTGTTGAAGTCCGACACATATACACCAATATCTGTACCGACCGCTACCATGTGTTTGCCATAAGGTTGATTGAAAGCTGTGGCACAGTTGACTCTTGCTCGGCAGATAGGCACTGGACGTCCAACGTTGACAAAAAGCTTTTCTACCTCCTCGACGGCACGATCTAGCGGCGTTCCCTTGATAGTGATGGCCTTCTGAGATGGCATTGCGCTATCGTATGCGAACGCAGCATCTGACATGACTCGCAATCTGAAGGGCTCGGCGTTCTGAGCAAAGAGTGCGGCTGCGTGCCTCGTTTTGGCGATGATGAGTTTGTCACACCATTCGGCTCGATTTTGTGCACTCGGGGCATACAGTGTATAAGTCTCCTTACCCAGATGCTTTACCCGGAAAGGGTAGAGGATCTTCTCATCTCTGTTGACATCGTTCATCGCGGCGTTGACTGCAGTCTTCCCGGAACCGCTTGTATTTGTCGACCCGAGAGAGGTAGAGGTAGTGGTGTGTTGTAGACTGCCTGGTGCAGGACTACTGTTCAGACGCGTACCAGCCCCAGTTCCAACGCGGCTTGATACTGTCGTGACGGTGGATATGCCTTTCATCGTCGAGCGTACGATAGGGTCGTCATCTTCGCTTTCCAAAACAAGCAGATCCATGGGAATTGGCAGCCTAGACACGTCGTACTTTTCAGACTTGGTAACACCATCCATTTCCCTGGTAGACACCGTTTTGGCGAGCACCAGGTAATGATCAAACAATAGTGCATGTGTCTCGAGCCAGCTGAAGCGGCTACCTCCCATCCTTTGCAAATCACCTCGGTAGATCAGCTCTCGGCCCAGATGATCTAGGTTGAGCTCTACACGCTGCATGCCTGGTCGCAAGATGAGCTTGGCTTGCAGATCGGCGAGACCGACCTTCCGCCCCATTTCCGCGACACGACTGTCGCACTCCAAAGTTACAGCCTTGATCTCGTCTTTGGCGACTTGGAGGTTCTTTTTCTCCTCGTTATCCACGGTCGAGTACTTGAGCACTGTATCCAAGAGAAGACCATAACGCTGCAGCCTATCGATAGGTCCCTTCAGATATGTGTCCCAACCAAGCTTGTTGGATAGTTTGTTTTTCTGAGCGTCATCCAAAAAGGTACGGAACAGCATGTTCCTGTCGGCCTCCTGCCGTACCAGAAACGACGCATACGGAAAGGCTGCTGCGTATTCGATGTAGGCTTGCTTGGCCTTCCGGATCCATTCCCTGAAGATGTCACTGAATCCGACAATCCATGGTCCTTGCTCTTGTTGTCTGTACTTGATCTGTGGGAGTAGATGATCCTCGTTCGCCTTTCGTACTGCGTCCACCTTGCTGAATACATCGCGTATGAATCGGTCAACCTTCTTAGGGGGGATAACAGGAGGCTGAGCTGCCTGCAAACGATCGCGGTACAGATGGCGTAATACGTCGAGTCGATTCATGTAACTGTCCTCTCCCTGTACAATCTCGTGTAGAATGTTCTGGCGCTCAATTTCCTTCTTGTTGGCACCTTCAATGTCCTCCTTCTTCAGTTTGTAGAATGTGGCCCAATCTTCCGAACGAGGTGCTGCGGACGGAGCGTGGAGATCAATCTTCTTTAGTGTCCGTTGGCAATGGTGTGAGTAACAACGACCAGGACTGGCGTGCGTGTGCAGCATCGGCGCATAGCAGCCTGCCCCTGTCAACTGAAATATAACTCCAGTCATGCTCTCCGACGAAAACTTGAGCCATTCTTCTTCGTGAACGAGCGTGCCCGCTTTGTACATTTCCGCAACCACGCGACTACTCAATGTCTCGGCATCAGCGATGTTCATAGTTGGGACTTTATGGGTGAAGAGTGCAATGAGACCCTCCTGGATTGGGCCCTCTTTGAGATCATTTTCCCCTTCAGTCATGTTCTTGAGCCAGGCAATGACTGAGCTGAGCGCCCATGGCTCAGAGCACTTCTTGAAGTCTATGCTAGAAAGCTTGGCGGGGTTGAAGCGTTTGCCAGCTGGTATTGTTGGCAGATCGATTGCTACAGCGTCAGCGCTATTTGGGGTCAGAGTGTTGCCATCGCTCTCCATGGCGCTGTAGAGAGTATTGCGATTGCCAGCGCCCCGAGGCCTATGCCCCTGCTCGGCGTCGGTCTTGGACCTGGGTAGGGGAATGGCATCTCGAGCGTTGGGCTGATGCAATAGGGACGTTGAACGGGGAACATGGGCGCCAGTGGGAGACACCATGTGCACAGCAGTAGGATCCACGGGGTACGAGCCATGCGCTGATGGGGCGTTGCGCCAATACTCGTAAGATCCAGATCCTGTCGAACTGTTGCTTGTATGGTTCATTCGGCGGTTGTTGGTATTGACGGGAGGAGGCGGCAATGGCCGGTTCGAGATGCCTGGGTGATAGAACATATCCGGTGGTTCGCCAGGCATTACTGCTGAAGGACCCATGAGGGTGGTGCCGGACATTGCGGATGCACTATCCATAAGAGTGACCTCATCGCCTTCATCGTAGCTCCGCCGTCGTGCGCTAGGTTCCTCCAGCCCACCGGTACCGAACGTGTCGACGCGCGCGTTGCCCGGGAAGGACGAGAAGGGGTGGATTGAATCGTAGTCTTCGCTGGCGGGTTCCGAGCGCTGTTGTGAGCCTGAGGTTGACGATGGGTGGCCGCCTGCTGCTAGTTGAAGTGGATCTCCGCCGTAGTTGAAGGTCGGCTCAAAGCCACCGCCATATGTACCAACATCCATGCCTCCTACATAATCGCTGTCGCTTGCACTTCCAGGCTCCATAGGCATGTGGGGTGAGTGCACTGGGTTGTAGTTCCACTGGCCACTGCCACTTGCTCTGCGAGCTTCGTCTGCCCTGTCTTGTTCCTCGGCCATCTGGAGTGCAGCCAGACCAGCAATCGCTTCCGGGTCGCTTTCATCGCTGCCGTAGGTATCCTGCCCTGGATGCGCGCCTGCTCGGCCGCCATTTGTGCCATTCCGTCCTGATGAATATTGGTCTGGGTGGTGGTACTGACCGTTTGGCTGCTGCACATGGGCGGCGCCTCCTGTCATATCCATGACCTGATTGAAGAGATCATTCTGGTAGCCGGGTTGCGATGCATAGTTCTCGTCGCTATCGGACTCGTGGGGCGGTGGTGGAGGCAGCGGTCGCGAGGAAGTGGTGCCGGACCGCTGGGGCGAGCCATGATGCGGAGCCTCAGGCATAGGGGGAAGTGCAGTTCCGTATCTGTCACCGCGCTGGGAGCCATAGCCAGTGTCATAGGCCGGGGGAGAGGGCAGTGGGGCGTGCGAAGCGGTTGACGAGTAGTATCCCGAGGATGCATTGGAGGCGTTTCGAACTGGGCGGCTGCCCCAATCGTCACTGGGGAGATGGGTGCTTCCAGGGGGGACAGGCAGTGGCGGCGGTGCAGCAGACCCGTAAGCTGACGCGCCTCTCTGAACGGAGCTCGCTCTCCCAAACGAAGAGCTCTGGTATGCAGTAGGCGAGGGATACGACACGGTGGGAGAGGTTGGCGAGAAGCCGTAGGATTGGCTGGTGGTGTTGGTTCTCGAGAGATTGCTGCCGGCGTAGGCGGCGGGATTGTAGGGCTGGTGTGCAGCCGATGTGGAGAGGGAAGGCGCAAAGGACCTGTTTACGCCGCCGTAGTGCTGGGGGTTGGGCAGCGCAATGGGCTGGGTGTTGTAGTTCTGGGGATTGTACTCGAGCTGCTGTCGCTGGGGTGGATAGCCATAGCCGGCGCTGCTGGTGTATGTTGGGGACATTGAGTCCTGGGACATGTGCGGGGAGCTGGCCGCGCCCATGAACAGCTCGTCGTTCTGGCGCGCGGCCATGCTGTTGCGGCGCTCTGGCTGGGCAAAGCCGTAGTCTGTAGGCGCCCCGTTGGCGGCGTCGCCATGGTCGTTGGCTGGCGTGGAGCGGTTGTAGGGGTCGTGGTAGGGATTCGAGTGCGGTATGTTTGGATTGTAGTAGTTCTGGCCGTTCCCGTAGTACGGCATGGCGGCGGGCGAGGGCAACCAAGGCTGCTAGGACGAGGGCGCGATGGGGTTCGGTACGGTGGAAGGCGTCATTCACGAGGCTACCTGGCGAGGTTGCGCGGGCACCATGACCGGGCCCGCTGAGCTGAGCTTTGGAGTCCAGCAACCTGGGCGCGCCTGTGTCCAAGAAGCAGGAGAAGCTGCTGCGAGCTGGGAAATGCCGCGCGCTCGCATGCGCTGATCGGGGATCTCTTCGGCGCTGTCTGAAAATGAGGGACACGGGCAGCGCTGCCTGTCGCCCTGTGCGTCCGTGGCAGCGGTCGAGCGAATCGTCAAGTGTGTTTTGCGTGGCTGTAGCGCGGGGGACGGGCCGCTGGGCGACGCTGCTGCGGGACTGCAATACCTCGTGGTGATGGCGATTATTACGGATTGGAATTGCAATGTGTCTGCCGAGCGGGCTGTGGTGCGAAGGCGACGACCGATGGCTTGTTTGCGGGCGCTGTTGTCGCCCTACAACGTCGTAGCAAGCCGGAGCCAAGCGCATGCACAACCGGGGCCGCGCAGCCCTACACTGTGCCTGACGGACTGACCCTCATCGCCTCTCGCATGACGCCAGCCACAGTCGCCCCTAGGCTCCCACGCCTCAAGGGCGCCTGGCCGGCTGCCCATCATTTCACCTCTACACATGCTGCGACGTGCACCGCCTATGCATCTCACCTGAGCCCAGCTGCACTTGGTCTGCCGCGTGCTGGAACCTCGTTCGCAAGCCATGCAGGAAGGCGTCGCACACTCGGACCACGAGCCTTGTGCATTACACACCTCCTCCCCCCCCCCCCCCTTCTTATCGCAGCGTGATGCCTGCTCAACATGTAGTGTTGTGTGTGTATGTATGTCTTGCCTCCCCCAACTGGAGCTTACCCCGCATGTTCGCTATGCTGTCACCGTCTCCGCCCTCGCCTCTGCTATTTCCGAGGTCTGGCAACGCAACAGCGCCCTTATATGACATGGCGTCTTTGATTGCCCGTCATGTACCACCCTTTCTTTCTCGCTGATGTTTCCCGTCTCGTCACAGTACGAAAATGACAATTCAATCAGACCCACCCAAGTCACTGTATGCAGCCCCTGGAAATGCCGCCGACGAGAACACCAACGTTCGTGATCAGCCCCCGCCAGAGGCAGATCAATATGGATATCGGATCAAAGAGCAACCAATGGGGACAAAGACCAAAGTAAAGGTCATCCTTATGGGCGCAGGAGCGTCGTCTCTGAACTTTTTCAAAACGGCCGAGGAAGAATTGGAAAATGTTGAAATGGTCTGCTACGAGAAGAACCACGACGTTGGAGGAACCTGGCTGGAGAACCGATACCCAGGTTGTGCATGCGACATTCCCTCTGTCAACTATCAGTTCTCCTGGAAGATCAAGCTCTGGTCGCACTATTACTCGTACTCTCCTGAAATATGGGACTATCTAAAGTCCATCGAACGTGAAAACGACTTCATCGCCAAGTACGTCAGACTGCGGCATCGCCTAGAGCATGTCGAGTGGGATGATGCTGAAGGGCTTTGGCGTTGTCAAGTTCGCGATCTAGACAAAAACCTCGTTTTCGAGGACAGTGCCAACTTCTTCATCAACGCTGGGGGTGTCTTGAACAACTGGAAATGGCCCGATATTCCAGGCTTGATGGACTTTGGAGGAAAGCTCATGCACTCCGCCAACTATGAAGAAGGGTACGACCTCTCTAATAAGCGCGTAGCAGTCATCGGTGCAGGGAGTTCTGGGGTGCAAATCGTGGCGTCGATACAGCAAAAGGTCAAGCATTTGTACCATTGGGTTCGCTCGCCTATCTGGATCACGGCGGGCTTCGCGCAAACATGGGCAGGGAGAAATGGTGCAAACTTCCGATGTATTTGCCACGCCCCAAACCGTCCTGGCGATCACTGACATTTCTTAGACAGCGAAGAGCAACTCAACTATCTGGGTGAGCATCCAGACAAGTATCTTGAGTATCGCAAACAGATTGAGAATGAACTCAACCAACGCTTCAAGTTCATTATCAAAGGGAGCGACGAGGCTCGTCTTGCACGAGAATACGCCGATGCCGAGATGCGCAAAAAGCTCATGTATAATCCACTCTTGATGGAGAAGATGATTCCGAAAAACTTCAATCCTGGATGTCGTCGCCCCACGCCAGCACCGGGATATCTTGAGGCTCTCGTCGCCGAAAATGCGACCATCTTCACTGACCCCATCGGCTCTATAACACCGACAGGCTTCATCGACCACGAAGGGAAGTCGCATGACGTCGATGTAATTATCTGTGCAACGGGTTTCGATACCTCGTGGTTGCCCCGCTTCCCCTTCATCGCACGGGGCGTCGACTTGAGAAATTTCTGGGGTCCGGAGAACGGGGTGACGTCCTACCTTAGCGTAGGAATACCCAATTTTCCAAACACCTTCTCCTTCTGTGGTCCATACGGGCCTTTAGGCCACGGCTCGTTTATGCCGCTAATAGAGCAATGGACGCGGTACATTTTCCAAGCCATTACCAAGTGCCAAGTCGAAAACATCAAGTCCCTCACGCCGAAGCTCAAGCCCGCGAAACAGTTTCGGCAACACGCGGACTTGTTCCTACAGCGCACAGCATGGAGGTCCCCATGTAGATCGTGGTTCAAAGGCGGCAAAATAGATGGCCAAGCAGCTATTTGGCCCGGCTCCAGGCTTCACTTCTTGAAAATCATGGAGAGTCCGCGGTATGAAGATTATGAAATGGAATATCGTGGCGGGAACATGTTTGAGTTCTTGGGAAACGGCTTCGAAATGCGTGAGTTTGATGGAAGAGACATTACCAACTATTTGGGCTGTCTAGACGAGCAAGGTCGCGATGTGCAGCCAAGGTACGATGAAGGGTTGAAGGACGTGCTTGGTGGATTCACGCTCAGTGATGACTACATTGTCCGAGGTGGGGAGTAAGGGCAGGCAGTGAACGGATGCGAGGAGAATGTATGCTGTGCTGCTGTAAGCCGACTACCACTGTGGCCGAATTAGTGTCCTTCTACTTGTGCAATCCCAAAGAGAATCGCAGCTGGACGCTCGATGTATACGGGCTAGCTTCCTTTGCCTTTCCATTTGCGCGCTACGTGTGGTAGGTTTTGTCGAGGGTTGGTTACTCTTTCCTTCCCTGTTCTTCCGATGCAGTATTCCCAAATCTCTTCAGCGGCGTAGTCGTCGATCCAGAACATTCCAATGTATCCATCGCTGTTGGCCAAGCCGATAACAGAACTCGCATAACTCTCAAGATCGCCCATGCATGTGCCAGGCCGAAGTTGACGGAGTGCCAGAGGTGTGGTGCTTGGCGCCCATGGCTGGTGGCTGCATTGGTAGTCCAGGGCTGTCAATAATGCCTCAAAAGGCCCTCTCGATTTCATCACTGGTCTCGCGCAGGATGAAATTTGCGCCTATAATATCCATTTTTAAAGCATGCTCACGACGACCAGTGATTGGTCCGAGCCGTCACGACTGATATCGGGAGAGTGTTTCTACGTCGGTGTGGGGCGGGCGAAGAAGAAGAAGCACGCGATTGCGAGTCCAATTTTCACGATGATGGCGTAAGTGTGGTCATCAGCTAACGGCTTTTGCGCAGTGGTGCCATCAGACTCTAACTGCGTCGAGGAAAGGCTGACGGGTCAAGCGTCAGCTTTCCTGCCAACCCCGAGAAGTTTCCCGTTTGCGCACGAGCTTTTTTAGTGAACGCGGGGCAAAGCCGCCGCGGCTGCCCCCCCCCCCCCCCCTCCAGTACGAAGAAGAACACGGAGAACACACGCAGACATACAGCCTGTCGTACATGTCCTCGCAGCCCCAAACACCGCCCCACTTCGCAGGGTGCGACTCTCTATTAATCCCTTTGTTCGTCTCTAGAATAAGGGCAGACACTCCGCCCCAACATGCGCGCTCTCCGGAGCTGACGATGCTTCTTCGCTTCTTGTCGGGTCCACAAGGGCCAAATATCTCGTTATCAGCCTGCGGGCGAATTAAGGATAGGCAAGAAACTTGGCTCGCAGCGCCGAGACCTTGCCAAGCGGCAGGAAAGGGTCCGTCCCACCAGTCCAGCTGTATCAAGAAGGAGGCAGGCGCGGAGAGGCCCTCTTGTGCTGCATGGTTCGCTCGATCCCGTTGTGGGCGCTGCGGGCGCTGCAGGCAAGAGCTCTAGAATGTTGTTCTGTCCAATGTACGGTGCCATACCGGACGGCACACTTCACACCCTTCTTTCACTTGCAAAGGCTTTGCTTGGCCGCCTTGGGTTACTTCGTCTGCCGTGAGCAGCCTTGCTGATAGCAGCTGGCTATCAGGTGTCCCGTGGGTCGATTGTCTTGCCTCCCCCGCCGCCTCGGTCTTATAACAACCGGTCAGTGTTATCGCATGCGTGGCCCCAGGCGTTCAAGCTGCTTCATTTCCCTGTGTACTTAAAGCCATCGGTCCTCCATACAGCCCCCTCATCTGAGCGGTTCCTGGAATTTTAGTTGCTTCTCTCTTTTCGTGTTCGCGCATTGTCAATACTGGTGCGGCTCTCCACCACCCATCGCCCCATAGAGAAAGGATCAACCAACCTGTTCACATTGGCTCCTCTCTCGTAACATGGTCGTCTGGAACAGAAAGTCCGGTTCTTCGGACGGCGCAAGCCCTCACGACTCTCCAGATCCGGAATATGGCGGCAAGACTGAGTATCAGCAAGCGGCTGGCGAAGTTCCCGCCGTTGACGGTGATGGTGTTGCCGTCCATGGGGACCACACCCATCTGCACCGTGGTCTCAAGTCGCGCCACATCACTATGATTGCTATCGGCGGCGCCATTGGAACTGGCCTTATTATCGGTACTGGCAAGGCTTTGGCTCAATCTGGGTATGTTGCGCATATCGAAATCTTTACCTTGGAGCTAACAAGTACAGTCCTGCCTCAATCCTCATCGCTTACACTTCGGTTGGTCTCATCGTCTACGTCGTCATGACTGCTCTCGGCGAGATGGCAGCTTGGATTCCTCACGCTTCTGGTTTTGCTGGTTATGCTACCCGCTTCTGCGACCCTGCTCTCGGTTTTGCTCTCGGGTAAGGAATCTCCCGAGTCCTAGACTCTTGCACACTACTGACAACGTTTAGTTGGTGCTATTTCGCAAAATACGTCATCACAACGCCAAACCAGTTGACTGCTTCTGCCCTTATTCTGCAAGAATGGAAATCAAGAGATGAAGTCAATCCGGGTGTCTGGATTGCAATCTTCTTGGTTGCCATCTGCTCGATTAATTACTTTGGTATCAAGTTCTTTGGTGAATTTGAGTTCTGGCTGTCATCCTTCAAGGTCATCACCATTGTAAGTGCAGCATCTTCACGGCTTTCGAGCAACACGTTAATGACGAATAGGTCGGCGTTATTCTTCTCTCATTCCTGTTGGCAGTTGGAGCCGGCCCTGGCCCAGCGACTGGCTTCAAGTACTACAACGACCCCGGTGCCTTCAAGCCATACATAGCTACAGGCGATGCAGGCAAATTCTACGGATTCTGGAGCTCTCTGGTTAATGCAGTCTTCGCCTACCTCGGTACTGAGCTCATTGGCGTCACCGTCGGAGAGGCCCAGAACCCTCGCAAGACCATCCCGCGCGCCATCAAGCTTACTTTCTATCGAATCCTCTTCTTCTACTGCCTGTCCGTTTTCTTCCTGGGAATGATTGTACCTTACAACTCCGAGGAGTTGTCTTTTGCCAACAAGGCCACAACCGGTGCTTCCGCCTCGCCATTCGTCGTCGCCATCAAGCTTGCCGAGATCCCGTATCTACCCACGATCGTGAACGCCTGCATTCTGCTCTTTACCTTTAGCGCATCGAACTCTGATCTATACATCGCTTCTCGGACAATCTACGGTCTTGCATGCGAAGGCCATGCTCCAAAGATTTTCCTCTGGACCGACAAGCGCGGTGTACCCGTCCCTGCCTTGGCTATTTCCGCTCTCCTTTGCTGCACCGCCTTCATGAACGTAGCGGACGATTCCAAGACTGTCTTTGGCTACTTTGTAAACCTAACCACCATCTTTGGTCTGCTGTCCTGGATTTCGCTTTTGGTCTCCCACATTTGGTTCGTCCGCGCACGTAGGGCCCAAGGCATTACCAACGAGCAAATGGCTTACACGGCGCCATTTGGACTGATAGGCTCATACATTGCCCTTTTCTTCTGCATTCTGATTGCCTTGACAAAGAACTTTTCCGTCTTTACCAAGGGCGACTACGGAAGTTTCGATTACAAGAATTTCGTCACCGGATATCTCGTAAGTTATCCAACAATTTTCTCCCGCCCTTCTATTCACTGCTAACGCGATACAAACAGGGCATCCCGATTTACTTGATGTGCATCTTTGGTTACAAGTTCATCAAAAAGTCGAAGATGGTTCAGCCTCACCTGGCCGACTTTTACACCGGAAAGGCCGAGATCGACCGCGAAGAAGAGGCTTTCCTAGCTCATGCGGCCGAAAAGCAAGCAGCTGGCGGCAAGAATGGCAGTTGGTTCTACCGCACTTTTGTCGCGTGGTTGATTTAGACGCGTTGGAGCCACATTTATACCTTCACATTCGTTTTAGCGACTTGCCCGTGCCATGTTTGAGTTATCTCGACGCTTTGCGGTGACCCCACCCAGCGCCAGGAAAAGAATGATAGAATTTATTTGGATGCACAACAATTTCTCTTTGCCATGACTACGCTCTCGATGTGCTTGATATGATTTTGTTGGAAGCCCCCGTGATCACCACCCCACGTCACCCTTTTGAACACAACAAACCGTCATAAACTCACCAAATGGACAAAAGCCCCAAAGAAATTGCGATCATCTTACGAAACAGCAGTAACAGATCCCTCCACCGAGCGCCAAGATCCCACCGCTCCACTGCTACTCTCCAACTACCCCAGTCAGCCAGCACGCGCTGCACCTCCTCCGCCCACCAGCCCCAGACTCACGCACCCGCACAGCTACAGTCTCATTAAGCTCATAAATAAGCTTCTGCGCTGGCGCAGATCGCATGCTCCTATCTCTGAGCCACTTTACCCCTTCCAAGAACTGCTACCGTCTTTTGTTGCTTGGGCAAAATGCCGTGTTTGCCGGCTGGGGTGACGGATGGGGTTGAATGGTGGGTCGGTCGGGTATGCGGCACCGGGGATGGGCTTGGGGGGTTGGCGAGTTGGCGGAATACGAACAACAGCGAACGACAACGTTGCAGCATCGCCATCGCAAAGTCAAAGTCGCAAACGGCAGCCATGTCGCTGGGCTTTAACTGCTGAAGATGTTGCTGATTTGATGAGCAGGGCTTGTGAGTCTCGCTGACGTCGTTGCCATCGTTGCCGTCGTTGTTTCCGCTGGGGTGCTGTCATGTCACATGCGTGTTAATGGGCGACTTCGCAACATACATGCTACGGGACCAACGTCGATTTACGAAGTCCTTCTCAAGTCACCAGGACACTGATTTGCGCTATCGCGGCATTTGCACTTCCGCTTCTCCGGCAGGCAGTATTTCAGAATCGCATTGCGCAAGAGCACCTCAGCAAGGCAAACAGGTCGGATCGCCTACCGCCTTGTACTACACAAGCATGCCCTTCGAGATCTGGGAAGGCAACCTTGCCCACCGGTGTACGCACTGCATATTCAGCCTGCTATGGGAGTGGAAGTGGCTTCGTAACCCTGCTTGCCAGGCGTGTCCGCTCTCTAACGGTCGCGTGCACTGCAACTTCCACCCTCTACATGGTCTTGATGGGACCGGGCGAGAGGACCGTGGCTGTGTATGCGTTCGCACTACCAGACCAGGCGCACAAATACTGGCCAATAATGCCATTTTGATCGAATACAGGCTACTGGAATACTACTGATTCCAAGTGTAGAGAGAAAGGGCACGCTCCTTCAGTCCGCAAGCTTCAATCTCGCACACCGCTCAGGGCTTTCCCGCACGCCCAGCCGCGAGAATGACTGTCCCTCCGTTCGTACGTGCCAGGGTTTACGTATCAAAAATTATGCAATCATTCTACAGATCGCCTTGCATGTCCGGGGTGCAGGGTCGCTGCGGGAAGGATTCATGAAGCCAGGGCCCGCCTCTGTCGACATCATCATACCCTTCTCTTATCTTGGTAAGAACGAGTGGACTCGCATGTTCCTGCGTTTGCCTAGCCCACCATATTCACGTCGCTTCACGATGTTCGCCACGCTGGAGCGTCTACCGACGCACTATCAGGTTGCAAGTCCTCTTGTGGGGCTCAGACGGCGTCACCGCGACCTCTGAAATGAACCTGTCGTTCTCCTTTAGCATCAGACTGGGTGATATTTTCTGGTATGGTGTTACAAAGGGACTCTGGTGGGGAAAGGGCACATTCTAGTCCGCGCCCTTCGTTACTGCAAGTCGAGGACTGCGTCACAGGTGTGTATCAAGGCAACTGACTCTTGTCGAATTAGTTTTGCTTCACGTTTCGCCGGAGCAGTCATATAAATCAGTCATGACATCGTGTTATACAGGCACTCCATCGACCACCACCTCTACACTCATCTTCCAGTGATAGTCACCTCCTAGTCACCTTGCTGTCAAAGAAAAAGAGCACGTCCGGTTTCTATAAGCCATCGCCATAGAAAACAGTCACAAGCTACTATAAAGTCGTTCAGAATCTCACAACACATTGTCCATCGGCATTCATTGTACCAACACAATAACAACAAAGCTACTCGTTCACACCCACAACACCCCTCGCTTCAACCCGCACTAGGTCAGAGGATACAACCAAAATGGACATGGGTACAATTCCGTCCGACATGTGGGGTTGCCACGAATGCAAGGCATTAAACAACGTACGACACGCCACAGACGCTTGTCCCTTTTGTAACCACATGAAATGCAAATTCTGTGGCAGCGCGTACCAGCCTTGGCCTGGTTGTTAGTATAAAAAGGAAGCCTCCATGTCATACCCTCTATCATTGATGAGGTCAAATTCGTCACGATACAATAAGCATTAAGAGTATTTAAAACATGGGGGTGGGGTCTGGTTGGGAACACCCGGTACGCTCTGATCGATACAAAGCCTACCACGAATCTGCGATCAACCAAACCATTCCAGAAAAATACACGCGAGAACTCAAAACGCGTGTCAGACGACGACGCTTTCCGCTATTGTATTCGTACAGCTGCTTGTGGCTTCTCGACAATTCCTTCTTTTCGGACTGGACTGGTAGTCTGCGCAATCTGCTCTTAAATTTTCCGCAAGCATTTATGAAAGAGCGTGGGAGGTTTCTTCATACCTGGACACCTCGGGGAACTGTCAATGTGCCATGCAGTGTCACACAGCATCTCCAGGCTATTGCTGGCTTCTTCTTTGTTTTGTATATCGGGAACTCGGTCTATTTTTTTTCTTGTTTCTTTGGCTTCATCTTGACTACCTTTTCCGTCTTTCAACTTCCTGTGTCCCATTTCCTTTAGCCTTGTTTTTATTGGCAACATGACACCCTCTCCAAATCTCAACTAGCGATAACTGGAGCATGTTCGGTCGCTCTCAACATGTATTGGTACTCAGAACATATAGATTTCCTAGCCTAAAATGTATTTGTCCAGCGTAAAGATCCTTGGCTATGCATTTCACCAACTGGGATGTTTCCCTCAGTCACCATCTCCCTCAAGCCTTCCGAAGCCGCGGAACCAGTACCGCCCCTCCTTCCGGCATCTTACCCAATCCAGTAATCCGAGCACCCACCCCCACCTCTTCTCCATACCGGATACCCACTTCCCTCTCTCCCTTCCACCAACGAAAACCACCATTCACCTCCTCCGCCTCCACTTTCCGCTTACCCCAGCTTTTTCCCATCACCATGAACCCACTCCTCTCCACACAAGACACACCGGCGGCGCCATGGCTGTATGCGTCGAGCAAAGCCTCGGGCCAAAGTCTTGACGTACAACCAAGACTCGCGAGTGCCGGTCGCTTATGCTTGAATACAGCGCGGGGAAGAAAGGCTGGGCGTGCGTCAAAGGCGGAATGTGGTAAGCGGCGGAGAAGCGAGGATTGGATAGGAAGGTAGGATTAGTAGACACGGCGAAAGAAGCGAGGGTCGGGGTATCTTGCCCATGGGCGCGCATTGACGTAGGTGTAAGGATATTGACGGCATACATAAGCCGTGCAGACGGTGTATGGTTGAAGGGTGCCTCTGTGTGCGCCCCATGGGGGTGGAGACGATGGGTATGGCTAATGTGACAGTGCGACATGCGACTGGCGTGGTAATCAGCAGCTCGTGGCTCGTACAGTAGTGTATGAAGATCTATTGGGAGTGCTTAGCACATTCTAAACATTTTTTTTCTTTTACCATTTCCTTCTGCTAACACCTCGTTGAGTTTGTATCCTACAGTTCCTCTTTCTCTTTCTCTTTATCCCACCCTCCCACTCTCTCCTTCTCCTACCCACCCAGCTCCCTCCCCCCCCCCCTCACCCCCTCCCTCCTGTCTCTTGCAATGGACGAGAAAATCGGCACCGAACGCCTCGAGCATGCGAGCGACTCCCCAGAAGACGACTCCATCTCGCGCAAAGCCTCGCTTTCGCATAGTGCCCACCATGACGGCAAGAAAAGCACAAAGCAAATGGAGGAAATCGCTCGCATTGATGCTTTGGCCACGGGCGCAGGAGTAACATTAGCGTCGTTTGCGCACCTGGATGAGAAGAAGATCCTCCGGAAAATGGACCTGCGGCTCATACCCATGCTAGCACTGCTGTATTTGCTGTCGTTTCTCGATAGGGGAAACATTGGAAACGCGAAGATTGAGGGCTTGACCGAGGACTTGGGGATATCGGGTTCGCAGTACAATTGGTGAGTAATTGTTTTCTCATTCGCCTCTTCCTCCTCCTCGTCGCCGCATACATGCTTGAGTGCACGTGTGGGTTCATGTATTCGTAATTGACATGGACAAAAAATTAAATAAAAGAAAAAAACAGGTGTCTGACCGTCTTCTTCTTTACCTACGCCGCCTTCGAAGTCCCCTCGAACCTTCTCCTCAAGAAACTTCGTCCTTCCATCTGGCTCCCGACCATAATGGTGGCTTGGGGCGTCGTCATGACGCTCATGGGCATAGTGCAGGATTACCATGGCTTGTTGATTGCTAGGATTTTCTTGGGTGTTGCTGAAGCTGGGTATGGCTACCTTCATCCCTGATGCTCTCTCCCTTCTCGCTGAATAGCGAGCACCTTACTGACGTAGTGCAAAGATTGTTCCCAGGTGTGGCTTACTATATTACAATGTGGTATGCACGCCACGAAGCACAATTCCGCCAAGCCCTGTTCTTCAGCGCTGCGTCCGTCGCTGGCGCCTTTTCTGGCCTGCTGGCCTTTGGTATCGCGCATATGGACGGAGTGGGCAACTTGGAGGGTTGGCGTTGGTACGTTTTTCCCTTCCCATTTCTTCCTTCCCCTACGGTACACGATTGACTTTGTCTCTGCAGGATCTTCATCTTGGAAGGCATTTTGACTGTTGTCGTGGCTATCATCGCTTTCTTCACGCTTTACGATTTCCCCGAGACGGCTACCTTTCTGACGGAAGAGGAGCGCGCGTTTGTTGTGTATAGATTAAAATATCAGGGTCATAAGGAGGAGACTGATGGCGGTGTGAGAGTCGCGCAGGACGATAGCTTCCAGTGGAAGTTTGTCAAAGCTGCATTCTTGGACTGGCAGATTTGGACGAATATTTTGGTATATTGGGGTAAGTGTTCAAGTCTAGCCTGTGCCGCTTTCGTGGCATTGGAGCTAACAATTATTAGGTATTGTATGTCCTCTTTATGGCATATCCCTCTTCCTTCCCTCCATCATTCGCGCGCTGGGTTACAGTTCCTCGACCGCTCAACTTCTCACTGTACCCATCTACATAACCGCCTCGGTGCTTGCTGTGGTCGTGGCTTGGTTTAGCGATAAAGCTGGGAAAAGATACCCTTTCATCCTGGTATGCCTGTGTATCATGGCCGTGGGGTTCATCATGTGTATTGCAGGAGGCAATGTGCCGGGATTGGTATACGCCGGGGTGTTTATCGCGGCGTGCGCGTTGTACCCAGCTTTCCCAGGTAATATTACTTGGCTGAGCAACAACCTTGCCGGTAGCACAAAAAGGGCCACTGGTCAGGCTATCCAAATTGCCGTGGGTAATCTTGCAGGCGGTATGTTCTCTCATCCTTGGTTTCATCGGTGTTTTACTGACACTGGCCAGCTATGGCATCCAATTTCTATCGTGCGGAAGATGCGCCGCGCTATCTTTTGGGACATGCTCTCGAACTTGGTTTCATTGTGGCGGGTATCCTTGCTTTGTTGATTTTGGTGTTCAACTATAAGCGCATCAACGCGAAGAGAGAGCGGCAGGTGGCGGAAGGTGAGCATAATGGATATACGCCGGAGGAACTGGGCGAGCTGGGGGATCGGGCGATAACGTTCAAGTATTATCTGTAAGCTAGTTTGTTAGCACTGTGCGCATAGCAGGAAGAATTATAAGCTACCTACTGGGACGTGTGTCTGTGTTGATTTTGTATGACCATGTGTGCCACCAGCCTTTCCGATAAAGACAAACTGTGCACTACTTGTCGAACGCTCTTTGGGCTTTTCCCTCTTCTCTCTCAAGCTTTGTATGTCCCTCAATAGTCTTGTATGCCCGTCTCACCAGTCAATATCTTCTCTTTCCCCTCTCCATCTGAATCAAAGTCACTCTCCATACTCTCAAAGTATGCGTCCTGAAGATCCCTCTCTTGCTCGGGATCATCGTACTTGGCATTGCCATCGACCCACTTCGCATACTCAAAGTCGACATCCCCGCCTCTGAGGAAGCGCTGTGTCATCTCATCTATCCACCACGCCCTCCCCTCTTCTTTCGTCATGGGAACATCGTCCTTTTCCTCCTCAACTATCTGCCCCTGAGGCCCGCGATTGTATGTAAAGAGCGAGTTGGGGTCTGGCTGCGACAGGGCATCTTTCTTTGCTTCGGCGCGCCAGAGGTCTGTCGCCATTTGGCCCGAGAAGCCCTTCTCCCTGCCTTCGGCTTCGCGCTCGGTTGCGGTTTGGAAGCGGCGTATCAGCCGGTCGTAGAGTAGCGGGTCGGCGAGCTCGAGGGATGAGTCGGAAAAGTATTCGGGGTGGACTTCGAGATAGCGCTTGCGCCTGTTCTTGGCTTGGAGTCGTTGTGCGCGCTCATCCTGCTGCTCTCGTATCTGGTCGCGGAGAAGGGACTCGTCTACGGGATCATCCATGTCGACATCCTCGGTCGTGTGTGCTGGTGCGGTGGCGTCGCCGTTGATATTGCGGAGCGGGTTTGCGGGGTGCTTCGCAGCTTCGGACGCGTTCGCCGGCCGTAAAGCAAGAGGCGCCATGCTGGATGAGGACGTCATGTAGGGCATTCTCTACAATGCAATTCTCGGTGTTTTCTGTCCCTCGGCGTATGTGTGTTGAAGGTGAGTGGAGGCAGGCGCATGTACAATGCAACGGCAATGCTTGGTAATGACGCCACAGGCGCGCGCCACACCTTAGCTAGTCGAAACGCGCTCCGTCGAAACAACTCCACCTTAATGATCGACCGTTTCATCCGTGCATCAAGCCAACAGCCAGGAACAGCTGGCCTTGTTGGTTTTTAATCTCGACTTCGTCCTGTTTCTTATTCCTTGCTTTATACCCTTTTCTTGTCTCTTCTGTGTCCTTATCGTTGTCGTTGCGCTTGTTGTTCTTCGTAGGTCGAATTCGCCGTACGGGTAGACGGTCCGCAATAAAGTGGTAAAAGAGCTTGGAATTCCCGCGACATTTACGCGCCAGCTGGTCTTCTTGGCTGTACATACCCTGTTCCCCCGTGGTTTCCATAAATACGCAGCAGGAGCTTTGTTGGGAATTTTTCTTCAAGAAAAAGAGAAGGATTTAGAAAGTCATCATGTCTTCGCGACAAAAGACACAAAAGAAGCCAGAGACCGGGAAGGGGGTAGACCAGCAGACGCAACGGCTCCCGGCATCGACGATTCTCTTGAACATTGGCCGAGCAGCAGCACTGCTCCTCATCGCAGGCTTTGCATCGCCAGTCTCACAGCTGAATCTATCACCCGTCTATGGATCTATTCCCGCATCGCTGCACCATCAGCGGACAATGACCATCATCGCTGTGGCAGCTTTGCTTGTCAGACGAGGACTCAAGAGCCACGTCTCAGCAAGTGTTTCTCAGTACATTGCGGTGGTGGCGTACTGGACCCCCGTCATCCAATTCCTCCTGTTCCCGTACAGCGAGAAGCTCGGAATCGAATATGGACCCATGGTCATCGAGCTGTTGACGTACTTCCCGCTGCTGTTCCTTTCCATCTTCGCAGCCGCCGATCTTCTCGAATGCATCGACATAACTGGATTCAACCCATCACCGTTGAAGGAGATAATCCTTCCTGCCGCCTCCTACTTTACTGTTTCTACAGTTGCCAAGATCAGCAGCGCTCTTATCCCAACCTTTATCGGCACATCGGTCTACTTCACTCGCATTGGTCTACAAATGCTACTTGCATCTGCGTCTGCTTTCTTTAGCCCATCGCGCATCATATTCCTCGCATTCCCAGCCATCTTGCACACACTTTGGACGAACCCGCATCACCCGTCAACCCATGGGCTTCAACTGGCCAACTCTACTCTACAAGCAACGCAGAATTACACACTTCTTGCTCGGCATGAGTCTGTTACAGGATACGTTTCTGTGCTCGAGAACCATGCAGACAATGCTTTCCGCCTCCTGCGATGCGACCACTCGCTCCTCGGCGGCGAATGGCTCGTGACACCGCAAGCCTATGCTAAAGGCCAACGACAGCGGGAGTCCATTTTCGCCGTCTTCGTTCTGCTCGAAGCTGTCCGGCTCATTGAGCCCCCGGTGACATCTACACCCATTCTAGACGAGAGCAAAAAATCCGCGCTGGTAATTGGCCTTGGTATCGGCACAGCACCCAACGCCCTGATCGCCCACGGCATCAACACCACCATCGTCGAGCTCGACCCCGTAGTACACTACTACGCAACCAAGTACTTCAGCTTGAGCCCGGAGCACAACGCTGTCATCGACGACGCTACATCCTACGTAGCCAAGACCTCCGTCTCAGCGCCCGCAAGCTACGACTACATCATCCACGATGTCTTCACCGGCGGCGCCGAACCCGTGTACCTCTTCACGACAGAGTTCATGCAAGGACTATACAGTCTCCTGACCGACGACGGCGTCGTCGCAATCAACTATGCCGGCGATCTCACACTCGGAAGCACTCGTCTAGTCCTCAACACTATCCACGCTATCTTCCCCGCCTGCCGCCTGTTCCGCGACTCGCCCGCGCCAGAAACACACGAGGAAGGCGCGCCCGATTTCATCAACATGGTGATTTTCTGCGTCAAGAACGATCATGGGCGCGGCAAAGAGGCAGTCAAGTTCCGCGACGCTAAACCCGCTGATTACCTGGGCAGTATTGCGCGTCGTAACTTCTTGCAGCCGCAGGAGAAGCTTGAGGTCAAGTATGACTTTGTGGGCAAGGAGCAAGGTGGGAGTGTCATGGGAAATGCTGATGTGGGAGAGCTGGAGAAGTTTCACAAGGAAGGTGCGGTTAGTCATTGGAAGATTATGAGGTCGGTCCTTCCGGCCGGGGTGTGGGAGATGTGGTAGAGAGCGATAGCTGAGCGATTGTGGAATGAGTTGCGGCAGCACTAATGGAGTGTATGGGTGTTTGTTCAGTTCGGTTTGGCCGGAATCTGTATATAGACCTTTCTCCTTCGCCTAAACCACAGGTAGTACATGTATACAAGGGTTAGTCGTATATACAAACATTGTCTCGACAATACAACGCTCTACCTCTCATCAAAAACCCGAATAACTCCCACTTCCCCCTTTTAAATGTATCCCCGTTAACACCCTCTTCAGCGCTAAGCCACATGCCCGGTCATGATCTCCTTCCACCCCACGCCATCCCACCCTCCCATCCTTCCGACTTCGGCTTACCCTCGTACACTCTCAACCCTCCCACGCAACACACACACGCACACACACACACACACCTCATGCCGTCTTACCCGCCACCTCACTCACCCTCACCACGTGTACCACCCTAGCAGCACGCAGCATACACCATGCATCTTCCACACCGCCTACCCCGCCACACTTTGCACCCAATCAACCAAACCCAGAAGCTAAGCTTTTCGCCTTAACTGCGATAAGCACATGTCAGCGTGAATCTTGTCTTGTCTAGCGCGAAGCTATCTCTCAGGGAGATGTAGTAGGAAGAGCAGTGATTGGGTGAGTGGAAGGTTTAGGTAGCATGGCAGGCTGAAAGTTTGGGGTTGGGCAGAGCGTTGGGCTAGATTAGTAGTTTTGGTACAGCAAACCTCGGGATTAGAGACGGAGAAGGGGGGGAAGGCACGTGTGTGATGTCAGGTGCAGCATGCAGCATACTGCGATGGGGAATTATATTGTCGTGTGCGTGTGGAGCCGTAAGCTGCATATCGAGCTTTGTCTGCGTGGAAAAAGCAAAATTGTGCCATGTGAGAGGGAGAGTTGTGGGGATTGAGGAGACTGGGGGTTGTGTTGTAGGCACGTGGGTGTATGGTGTTGATCGCTGCATGTTTTCCTGTATAGCGTTGTAGTCTTGGATCATTTCGGTGGCTTTGGAGTGAGCGTGTGGTTGAGATGCAGAAGGGGAGGAAGGGAGAGCTCAGTCTAGTTTTCACTCTCATCAGGGCAAAGAAAGACAAGCTAATTATCGATTATTCGATCCAAAGACACATAATATTGTCGAGTCTCCCTATTCACAGCGAAGCCCATCTGGGAAGCTTTTTGCACAATTCCATTACTTGGCATCATAACTTCACTGCAGCTCAACTTGTAACCCTGCAGCCATTCTTTTCCGCTGAACAAAAGGGTAGACACGGCACTGGAGAGGTGCCCAATACCGCCTCAGATCGAGGCGGAATCGGTGTCTTCACCATTGGTCCTCTTGCATAGCTTCTGATACCCGTGGATACAAGGTCGCGTGACGTCTACGTGATGCGCTGTAGGAGGGATATGATCGGCTGCAAGCTATCCATGCTGCTACACACAGTTAGAGAACAGACCACAGGATGAAGAGAATGTCAGAAAACATTGATAAGCGTCAAGCGCGCTCTGGGTTGCATGGTGTTGAGACTTGCTAAATTACCGATCAGACGTTGCTGACAGGTTGCACGACTCATGCGTTACGATGCCCAAGGAAGAGCGAGCGAAAGCACTTTTTTTTGTGTCGACATGACGAGCCTCGACCCATTTGATTCGCTGTCGCCGAGGACTGGTGTCAGCGATGGGGATTTCTACTACCCACATTTGCCCCTCCTCATTCGGCCCAACAGTAACCCCGCTTTCGAAGCACCCAAGAATATGCAACGAAGAGGCCAAGGCGAGACATGGCCAAAACAGACGGACCCCGATTTTTTTTTCTTTCCCTTTTGGCCTTGTTTGTGCCCGCTCACAGCGTATCGTTGCACCCACGTTTTCACAATGCAACATCCGCTTTGCTCGGCCATTGCCGTGCTCGATATCAGCGGGCGCTTCCTTTTAATTCCCATGTGGAGATCCTCCATCAGCATGTGACTTACACTATCTTGATTTGTATGCGGCACGCGCAACTGAGTGATGTGATGGGGGACCCTGGACCCATCGATTCGTGGACTATGACTGCCGGAGAAGGTTGCGTGAAGCGGAAAATGCCAAGCATCCATCGCAGACGCCGTACATGACGACAAAGCTATTTCTGCTTAGAGCGCAGATGCGAGCCTTCCTATCGCGAGTTCTCCTGCCTCTTTGAGTAGCGCCACCCTGGCGTCTAGTCTTAACGACAATGTGTCCACAACCTGTTGGCGAAAGCTACTGATGAGAAGGAATACATCATGCCACCGCTCGGGATCGCGCCAGTTTCTTGTGCGGCTCGGCGCCACGTCGGACGAAAGGGACGTCACAGCTGCGGGAATATATACCCCATATCAGCGAAAAGCTAGAGGGAATGACGACAATGCGATGTGTCAAAGATAAAGTTGCTAGAGCGAGCGCCGATAAAGCGGAAGATCAGCAGCGGCTACGTACTTAGACGCTTGCGCAATGCCGCCGAACACAGCGTGTTGATCTTCGGTCGCTAGACGTATCGGCGGGTTTCCGTAGGGCCACCAATCGCGACTTTGCTCGTGCGCACAAGGTTTTGGATAGGAAAGTGAACGTGGAAGAGGACGGAAACGGTAAAGGATGAAAAGAACATCAGTCATTTGGCGTAATGATATTCGCTGCTTGCTGTCTGTAGATAGAGAGTTGACATGCTGGTATGATGAAAGAACAATGCTGCAGATTGACCGCCGATGAAAGGATGATCGCTGTTTGTCGACCCGCCATGCTCGCTGTAAAAGCGCCTACTGGATGCAATGATTACGAAGGAATAGTTGTCAACAAGTAAAAAGCCGTGTTATCGTTCGCCCATGTCAAAGCGGTGCGTGAAGGCCTTTCCGACCTTGTTCTCCGGCTTCGGCGGTATGTGACGATGCAGATACTTTTTGGGGGCGGCAGACCTTGCACTCGATGCTTTGGAAGCATCGAAAGCAATTTTCGGATCGTCATAAGACTCTGGGCAACAGCAGCCGATGTTCTTAATGCAGGTTGTTTTGAGGACATCGCGAATCATGATGCGCTTAGATGGAATGGGGTGAAGCATCTTCAGCATCAAGCGCTTGATCGATGGTGGCTCGATGAGGCTGAACAATTTGCCGCACTTGGGGTGGCCCTCTGGACCATCGAAAATCTCGCCATCAGGATGAGTTTCCAGCCATGCGTTCCAACCTTTCTTGAATCTAGCGTAGTATTCGAATTCGGTCTTCGCAGCCTGCCACGGGCAGCCACCGAAAGTCATGGTCAGGTAGACGATCGCAGTAGACCATATATCCAATGGCCGTGGGTCATAGCTGTGATCTTTCTCGAGGACCTCGGGAGCGATATAGGGGAGACTTCCGCAGATGCCAGGGGCGGAAAGACGGAGGTCTCCCATGTTCTTGCCGCATTCTCCACCAGAAGCCCGAAGTCCAGGGTGCTCGCCGCTGAAGACCTCGGCGACGCCAAAATCCGAAATCTTAAGGTGCCCGTCTTTGCTAAGGAGAAGATTCTCCAGCTTGATATCCCGATGAGCGATACCATGGCTGTGAAGGTAATCGACGCCGCGCAGCAACTGCTTGAAAAAGCATAATCGGTCGTCCCGAGTGTAAAACCCCTCGACTCCACCAGCAAAGAGCTTACGTTCTACAAGCGAGTAAATTTCTCCGTATGTGCAAAACTCCATTACGTGATTCCAGCGGCCGCGATTTGTGCATAGTCGTACGGTTTCGACAATATTAGGGTGGTGCAGACTCTTCGCGATGCTGTATTCCGACTTGATCTTCAAAACGTAGTCCTCCTCAGTCTCTTCTTTGTCGCGTTCTCTAAACTCTTTTACGGCTACCAAGTCTTCCTCCCTGGTGATGCCTCCTCTTCGTGCCATGATGCGTACTTCGGATGTCGCACCCTTGCCCAGTATTTTCCCCCTCTTTCCTGGCATTAAACTCGAGCTCTTGAACTCTTTGTCTAGTTCGCACCAGTCTATGATGAAGTCATCTGGCAAGTTCAAACTGAGCCGTCGGGACTTCATCCCGACGCCCTGGGCAGCTGGTTTGGAGAAAGTAGTTAGCATGCCAGCAGTCGGCTTTTCTGTGTTTCCGTCGATCCGCGGTATTTGCTCTGTACTGGCCGAGCGCCTTCGTGAGAAACCGGTCTTCTTGCTAGTGCTGACATTTCCACCGCCTGCCCAAGTGACACCAGGTCGTGGCCTACTCATGCTGTATAGGCCGGTAGAGGAAGCAGGCTTTTTGCCTAGGTCTGGCCTCTTATCGGTCGACAGCCTGCTCATAGGTGAGCCAGACAAGGGTGGTGAGCCGGCACGCGAGGACCTATCGGAGCGTCGAGTGAGGGAGAAGGAGCTTAGCCTCTTGCTCTGCCTGGGAATATCGACTGCCGGGGTCGCCAGTTCGGCTGGTCCATCGACGCCAGTCTTTACAATGTATGTATCGGTTTCGGCCTTTGCCTTTGGAGACCTATTTGGCGTGGACACATTGGATGTCTCTGAGTGACTGGCCCCATCCTTGCTTGAATGGCCCCGATGCAGCTTGCCACGGAACAAATTACCGACACGCTTCCCCAGACCGCGCTTCTCGGGTGGCGATTGACGCTCAACGTGCTGAGATGACTGGGTGTCTGGGGGACCTTGGGATGGCGGGTTTGCATCTTGCGGCGGAGGCTTGTTGGGCATGTCGCTCGGGACAGGGCGTGGGGTCGCGAATACGTCGTCTACGGATTCATCGTCACGAAAGGGATGTGAGAATGGGGTGCCCTCGCTGGTATGGCTGGTGGGTGTGAGTGGCTCGGCGGGCTCGCTTGCTGTGCCAGTACTCTCATCCTCCTCTTCAATGGCAAAACGTGAATCGTGGGTGCGTGAATCACGATGGCGCAGGCGGTCGGAGAGGGTTCGCTCATCGAAAGAAATGGACAGTTGTCGTGGTTGTGCGGCGACCATGGGCATGGTGACGGGAGATTGGGTGGCTCCGATTGGTCGGCCAACGGGGTGAGTGTCGCGAATACGGGAATACGCAGGGCTGCTGGGCGTTGTCGCTACGCTCGCTGGAGGGGACTGGGACAGTGATAGCAACCCTCGAGCGAACTGCACGAATGCAGGTGTAGGGTGGGCAGCAGGAGCGGGGTGTGGTAGAAATGCTGCAATTGTGACAGAGCCATTCACACAGCGTGGAATAGATAGGGCTGTGAGAAAGGGTGTGGTGTGTCGGGATGTGGTACCGACGGCACGCGATATGAGAGTTGGGGTAGCGAGGACGGACAGCAAAGCGAGAGAGAGAGAGAGAGAGAGAGCAAGAAAGATATGACGTCCCTCCCCACCTTGGTCGCTCGCTCGCTTGATGGATACGATGACAGCGTGCACCAGACCGACGCAAAGGCGGTGATGGTCCCTAAATGTGCAGAGGCAAGACAAGAGCGGCCAGGGATTTGCGCATTGATATGTGGGCTTCAGGACTAAACTCTCTTGAATCCACGCCCCAAACCCCGGCCCAACTTCCCTGCGCCAAACCCCCACAGCGCCAGAGTCGACTACCTGCACGCCGGATGCACGTCTTGCGAAACCCGGACCTACCTCGCGACCTTACACGACCGAGTAGGCGATGATGTGCGTCGATGATCGTGCGCTGCAAAGCTTGACAGCCTCTCTTCATCTGCCACCACCAGCACCACCACCACACGAGCTCACCAATGCAATGCACCCGCGCACCCGTCAGAGTGCAACTGCGCCTTGCAACCTGCTCGTGAGCTAATCCGATACGCCGCCGCAATTGGACGGCAGCAGCTCTCCTTTTAGCAGCCCATCCTCTCGTCCCGCCATCTTCCACACGAGCTGAGAAGGCTTAAGGCGAAACTCCGGCTTGATGTGAAGAGAGCAGCAGAGGGCGAGAAAAATGCCGCATCTGCCTCTCGACACGGTCCAAGCTGTTGCTGCTGGTGTTGCTGCAGTCAGCAGCCTGCTTCGTCCCCTACCAAGCACGTCGTTCTTTGTATGCCGTGAACCCTTTGCCTCCGCCGCCTCGCTATTCGCTGCCCTTGCAAACACGCCTGTTCGGCCATGTGGTTCTAGATGTCGACCAACGACAGTATGCAGTCTCGTTGCCCCATTCGCCCCGTTCACCCCAGTCCATGGTTTTCTTGTCCAAAGCTTGCGCGGAGCTTTACCGCCGAATGCGACAGGCGAACGAAACATCGTGGGGGTGCACCGGCCGTTGCAACAAGCCCGTTTCCCCGCCAGGTCAACTGCCTGCTCCGGTGACCAGCATGTCTGCGCTTGTGTCGTCACCGGAACACGCTTTTATAGTGCTGTATCAACGACTTCAGCCTACCTGGTTGCCAAATACCCAGTACCATCGTCGCTGAGCCAGCCCGACGCTTCACGTTCTCCCAGGGACGAATTGCGGGGTTCGTATCACCTCATGCGACCTGCACCCATCTGCAGTGCTCTCGACAGGGGCACTACAGACACGGCACCCGATCGCAAGCATATGCACCTTGATCGACTTGTACAAGACCGAGCATGACGCTCCGAAGGTCGCGAGGCACGTCGGCCTTTGCTTTGCAAAACATTTGCGTCAACACGGCCGCTGCACACGTTAGCATACTGCTCCCACGCAACCGGCTTCTTGCGCCTCATTCTCATGCACATCCGACTTATCCTATGGGCCAATACCAGCCAATTGCTCGCTATGCAGTTAGGGCGGTGAGTGGTCCTGAGACTTGGAGTCAAGCGACTGGTTTCCTAACCCGTCGCTTCCCCACTGTCGCATACTGTGCACCTGCAGTAGTGAGTGCTTCTTCTTCTGACCGCAGAACAATCAACACGTCTCGCAGCGGAGTCGAGGCACCGCTGCGGGTCCCAAATTGATGTACAAGCCCATGCCGCTTGTGCATCTTGTGGGGTTCGCGGATCGGAAACATGTCACGAGGCAAATCCCTTCCTTCCCGAATAGGCAATGCCGAATTCAAGCCTCGTTGTCATCCTAAATCCTGAGTATTGACGAAGCTCTCAAAATAACTCCACAAGATGAAAACGCCCGTGTCTAACTCAGTCGTTACCGTCTTTCCTGGGCCTGGGCCTAGGCCGAGACACGCAACCTTGGAAAACGCATCAGTGAGCATACAGTACCATACCAACACTTCACGCCCAAACGGAATGTCTTAGGCGCCCCTTGGTACCCAGCGCACTCCAAGTGGACGGAAATTTACGAGCCGTCGATCCCGACAAAGGAACAAACCGAACAACACACCATGTGGTGTAAGCTGAAATGCGTCACATAGATTCAACCTCTCCGGACGCCAATGCTCAATCACGTCTTGCAAACTTCACGCTGTCGGAAGGCTAGCCTTGGCACATCCCACTGATGCTGACTTGCTTTTATTACAACAACCTTGGCATATTGGAGGAACTCTGTTTCCGCGCTTGGCACTCAACAATCTGCCGCCCTCGTTTCGAGTATCAATCTAGTAGATATTGATGACATATACGAAGAATTCTCCGATCCTCCCTTGACGTTTGCCGAAACATGATTGCCTGTTTGCGACTGTGATATTTTTTTTTCGGCAAACATCTCGTCATGGTGATGAGTCTAGTTACGCTCACAAACAACCAACGTGACTATGCCAAAGTGCCAAGAAAACACAGCACGGAGCCTTGCGTCCAGAAAGAGTCGTATCCAGGCACCGACCCAGTACACACAAGATGCCAGGACGCAAGGCACTTTTTTGCAACCAAGAAGCTGTGCTTGTCACCAACAAGACTTCGACACGAGCACTCAAGCTACGACGCGATCATACATCCGTGCCCCCTTTCGGTCTGACGAACATAGTGGAGTCCTGAAGCACAGCAGCGCGGAAATGGCGCGCCAAGAGACGTAGATCACCTTGGCGGAAAGACGTGTGCGACTGCCCGCCTTCTTCTGTGCAAGATCTACCCTTTCCGCTGGGAGATCTTTGGGCTGAACTTGACGGTAACATCCGGACTCTTGGCTGTTACTTTGCCACGGATGCTGGGTCGCTTGAAGATCCGAAACCTTCAACATGGTGATGTGACTGCGTGCTGGATCACTATTGCTCGAGATGTACAAGTGTTTGGGACTCGTTGTTTTGTCCGCACATTCGGGATGGGCCACCTCCGGTACAAGAAGGTTATGTGCTTGATTGGCAATTCAGATGATTGGACTGTCCCATGCTCCCATGAGCGCAGTTCGATGGAAGCTCCAGGTTCGGCTCAATTTAGTCAAATTGGCACGTTGATCACCTACAATCTCGAGGCACCACTCACCTCTCTGTATGGACAGAAGCCTACCACGAAAGGGTTCTCTTACCCGGCTGCATCTTTCTTTACCATGTGGTTTTTTAAGGGAGGCCCCCTTATTCTCGTTGTCTAGAACTCTTTGGACTATTCTTCCTTTTCCCTCCCGGACAGTCGGCTAAAGACAGAGCGGATGTATTTGGAAGAAAACAAATCACACCTGCACTAACATTGAGTTCTAAGAAGACACGGCGACTATTCGTCAAAGTTAGTAAACTGTGCTACATTCTCATTTCCCTTTTGCCTCGAATAGACGCGACAGACAGAGCTAGTACGGCAATCGGATGATTATAGCAATCTGCGCCAGCAGTTCCTGTATGTCCGGTGGCTCATCTCTCAGGCCCACGACGCAACATGTCAACAGTGAGATTCCGCCAATCCGTCGCCTCCAAATCAACACCCAGTTCCAGCAGACAAATCCATCTCGAGTCCTTGTCTACCAAGGGAGCTAGGCCTTTGACGGCTTGTTTGCGCTCACGACGTCCCTTCCCCAACGTCTCGCACACTAAGCAAAGTCGGTGAAACACGAGAGCAACAACAAACCATGTTATCTTTTCCCCCTCACCGCTTTCCCCTCCCTAACCAACTCCATCCAATAAGTGAAGTGAGCCTTTCAATCGAAAAGCTTCCTCCATGACAGCTGTATCGATAGCGGCATCAATGTCACTGCCCCGTAATCGCCCAGTTGGTGTAATCACATGGCATTCATTGCCCCTTTCTTCTTCTTCTTCTTCTTCTTCTTCTTCTTCTTCTTCTTCTTCTTCTTACGATACCAGACCTACTCACCTACGCCACCAGGGTTACCTGGCGTCCATGGTCCCACTCTAGCCACCCAGCGCGCAGTTTGGTGTATCTGTTGAGTGACTTTGAAAAAAAAACAGGAAACAAGAAGCTTTACCGTTGGAATGAACATCAGACCCGCAATGATCAGTAGACTTACCTGTTGCTATTACAAGGTACATAAACGCCGATGCACGTGTCGTTATTGAATAGAGTAGGTATCAGCACTGGTGTTTAATAGGTAGCAAGGCATGTGGAAAGGGGTAAAAGTATTGTGAGAAATTGAAAAAAAAGGGGGGGGGGGACTGTTTGATTGAAATGGAGGAGAATTCTTGGGTTTAGCGGAACAGTCGTACTTTGAATGGTAAAAGGCCGCTGGAGACGGGAGGTGCATGTGCTAAAAAAAAAAAAAAGACACAGAGAATGGGAGAGATGAAAGATTGGTGTAATTCAAAGCATAGAAAATACTAGGGAAAGAACTTTGAAAAGAAAACAAAACATTTCCCAATCTTACAGAAAAAAGCATAGCATTCGTATCTTCAATCGTCACCCACTCCTTTGTCATCACTGCAGTCAGTATCGAACTTGATATATACACAAAAGCCGCACACTCCCTCCCATCTTTCAACCTCCCCTTACATACGCTCAGTAGGCTTCACAAACGTAGACTTCCTCGAATACCTCAACTCCCTACTAGACGCAACGACCCACTCCCTCTCATCAGCCAGGCGATCAAGGCCGCAACTTCTGCCCTTCCAGCCCTCACCCTTCATGTCCCTCGCAACGCGCCAGGCACCCGTGATGATGTCGTTGACACTGACGCCATTAAACTGGCTGCCGACGAGACGCAGTCGCCCTTTGAAATCGTTCGAAATGCCATGGGCGAAATCCTTCATGCGGTCCGAGTAGCCGAGGGTATACTGGGGGATGCAGTCGCGGGAGAGGTTAGCAATGTGCGCGGTAGGTTCGTCGGTGATGCCGATGTGACGCTTGAGTACGCTCTTTGCCATCTCGAGACCTTCTTCTTCGGTGGGGTACGAGGTCCAGCCGTCCCACCAGTGGCCACCCATCATGACGGTGAGTTTGGTGCCGGAGGCCGTGTCCTGGCCTTTGATGGCGGAGGAGTCGAAGATTACGCCGAGAGCGCGCTCGGGGTTTTGCTCAAAGGGCACAGATTGTGGGATTAGGTAGCCGAAACCTTCGACAGGGAGGAGGTTGGCGTTCGGATAGAAGAGGTTCACTGTCATGACTGTGACGTAGGGCGTGAGGTCGGTGTTGCGGAGAGTGGAGATGGCGAGGTCAAAGGGCTCGGTGGTTGTTGAACCTTCTTTCTGCGGGCTGTTAGTATGCAAAAGCTTTGCTGGAGAATTGATGAACTTACCCCAGACTCGACGTTAACGCCGAGTTTACCATTGCTATTAAAGGGCTTGAAAGATTGAATGGGTGCTTCGGTTCTAATCTCGACGTTCCCCTTTGTCTCAACCGCGTCTTGCAAAGCCCGTACCAGTTGCTGCAGACCATTTCTAAAGGTGAACATGCTAGCTTCGTTCAGGTTCCTCTCAAAGTCCGTGTTCAGAACGATCTCGTCGTTCATGGCCTTTGAAGATTCTAGATCCACAGGATGGGCAAGGGTAAGCTGTTCCGGCCGTGGGTCCTCGTTCTGCATGCGGAAGAAGCCTCCCAGAGCATTTCCGTATCGTCCTTCTAATTGCCATGCTAGACCGAGGAGTGTCTTTGCGCTGAGTTGCCAGATGTCGCCCGCGTAGATGCCGTGGAAGAGGGCCGAGATGAGGTTGTCAGCGATCCTTTTATCCACTCTCCGCTCAAGCCATGACCCAACTGTCTCATCCGTCATGGAGAATGATCGCCGGGGTTTCATAGGTTCGGTGAGGATGCCAAAAGCACCGTCGAGTATACCGGTCCGCCATAATGCAAAGAAGTCTGCAAGCGAAGGGCGCTCAGCGGGAAGGCGGTTGAGCTGGTCGGGGTAGTATATGAAGCGGTTCTTTGCACCGGGCTCGGTCTTCTTGGTATATATAACGTCGTCGAGGATACCGAGGTCTTGGATCTACTCACACAACTGGTTAGCTAGCAACAGCCAACAACCGCCATTGGGACGTCTTTCTTGTTCAACATACCAGACCGGCAGTGACAGTGGCGTTCCTCAGCGACCTAGGCCCTAGTTCGAAAAGAATGTTCCCTGGCTGTCCATCTGCATCCTCTACCTCGACCCGCCGACTCTTGATCCACCCACCCGTCTCTTTGCCCGCCTCGAAGAGCGTAATCTTGCTCTGCGGGAACTCTCTGGCGATGTAGTAGGCGCTCGCAAGGCCGCCTATACCGCCGCCGAGGATAGCAATGCGCTCAGGGTGTGAGGATTGGTAGCGGCATTGTCGGTGGAGGACTTGTGATGACGATGCAAGGAGCGGGCGGCCGAGGCTGCGGTACAGCGGGCGGGCGGCAACGGTCTTCAACGTCTTCTGCGAGACATTCTGGAGCCGCATTGCCGTTCAATTGGTCGCGGGGGAGAAGGGTTTGGGCGACCAAAAGTTTGTGAGCCACATACGTACTTGGACTGGTCGCTCACATGAAGGTCCCGCCAAAATGTCCGAGCTTTGACCGCCCACTGCTGCCGTCATTGATTCAGCCCTATGCAGGCACCCTGGCAGCTCCTACATGGCGCTACGAGGTCAGTTTCACAGCACAACAATGGCAGACGATTTTCAAGGCAGCAGACGAGTTTGTAAGAAGAAGAGCGCAGCCATTCAAGACCGCAAAGAACCAGCTTCCATTTTGCACGAAAAAAAAGAAATACTCCCCAACGTTGGGGCAGTGCCGTCAACAATAACGCCGCATTCAGCCATATCCAGACTTATAGTACAATGCTCTACTTTGTCCGCCGAATGTCCTCCTCTCGCGTGCCAATGGTATCATGTCCACCACAAATCTCCTCTATTCCCACTCCATGCCGTCCCTACGACTGCACATTAACGCTCTCGTTAGCCTGTGCTTGTCCCTGATCCATCTCCTGATCCTTGCCAGGAATGATGAGCTCCTCCTTTTGCTCGTCATCCACAAACTTCCTTTCGCTGACGTGCTCGCCTTCCTTGGGAGCCACCCATACGTTGGTCGTGTTCTTCTTTTGGCCAGGCTCGTGCTTGTACAAGCAGCGTGGGTTCAGGCACGGGTTGAACTTGCACATGATTGTGCTGTGTCCGTATTTGCAGCCCTCGACGGCGCAGTCGGCGCCGTTGTGGCATGGCTTCGCAACAGGATGCTTGTACGGGCACGTCGAGGGATCACGGCAGTTGGGCCAGAAAGCACACTCCTGTTCCGACTGATACTTTTGCCTCTGCGCGGGAGATGGGTGCTTGCCAACACACTTCTTGTTCTTGCAAGCCGCTCCAAAATCGCACGTGTCGTTCATGTCGACAGGAGTACCGGGGATCGCGGCGGGCGACTGGTGGACGAAGTGGCAGTCGGGGTTCGTGCATCGGAGGTTGAACTTGCACATGGTTGATGAGGGCTCCGGGCGACCCGAGGGTTGCTCGACGTCCATGCCGTTACCATTCTCTCCCGAGGGACCGTCGGCCATGGTCTCGTCTTCACCCTCCTTTTTGCTGAAGGGCTTGGCATTTGGGTTCATGCCCCTACCGCCCTGATGTGAGCGGTCCATGCGCTGGTGTAATGGCTTTCCGCGCCCATTGCGGTTGTTCTGGTTGAAGTTGGGGTTGACGAAAGCGGTGGGAGCGCCGCCGGAGAAAATCTGCTGCATCATCTGCGCCTGCTGCTCGTACATTTGCATCAGGGCCATTTGCTGCTGTGGGTTCAGCCCGACACCGGGCATGTTGTTCTGACCACCCATGGGCGGCATTTGCATTCCGGGGATTCCGCCCATGGGCATACCATTCATGCCGTTCATGTTGTTCTGGCCCATGTTCATGCTGGCATTGCCCATGCCGCGACCATTTGCCATTGCCTCGATTCCGCGACCGATGTTCTGGCCTCGTGGCCCCTTAGGCGGATCCCGCGCGTGTGCGTTCACTCGGCCAGCACCGCCGCCGGCGCCGCGCACGCGATGTAAGACCGAGTCGTTGTTGCGATCCATGTTCTTGTTGAGCTGGTTGAGCATTCGGCCGCCGCGCGCTGGACGTCCTGCCTGGCCGCCGCTGCCGTTGCGCATCGCTTTGGGGCCTGTGGGGCTGTTGGCTGTTAGCATATGCTGATGGCTGCCCATGAGCCTTTTCCCGCGGCCATTCTTCGCTGCCATGTCTGGCCGAAAGGGGGTGGAAAGCAAGGAGGCTACGTACATGGTGCCTTGAGCTTCTGATACACCTTCCATGTCTGTGTCTTGCGCAGCTCCCGAGTTGTCGTTTGATGTGCTGTCCATCTGGTTCTCAATCGACTGTGTGACGTGCGCATCGCCGCCGCCGCCGGGCTGCTTGAGGTGCTCGATCTGCTCGAATAACCACTGCGCAAACTGCTGCGTCTCTGTGTTCTCCGGGCCCAGGTCGAGCAGGTCGTTGGACAGTTCGGCCGCGACCTGCGCTTCGTTCTTGTCGTTGGCCAGCATGAGCAGGATGTAATCGAATAAAGTCGTGTCGTCGCCGCCTGTCGTCCATCCGAACTCGGCGAGCTTGGGCTGGACTACTTGCTGCAGCTGCATCGCCAGCGGCGATTCGCTCGCAAAGTCGACAGCCATGCTGAGGGTGGTGCGAGGTGATGCGAGGGCGCTGTCGCGTGGCTTCGACGGGGAGCGGTGGGCGGGAAACAGAGAATGCGACGCGGGACGCGACTTCCTTCACGCAGCCTTGTCGCGTAGATTTGATGAGACGTTCGTAACGGATATGTCGTCAGTCGTGAAAAGGAATTGCGCGTTGTATGAGGTAAGCTTGGGGCCTGGGTGTGTGGGGAAGGAAGTAATTGTTTGGGAGCGTCGGCGGTCAAGTTCTGCGCAATCGAGCTCGGCATTCGCCGCCCGACTAGCGCCAGCTGATTGTTCAGCCGCCCTAGAAGCCTCCACCCATCATTCCAACCCTCGCCCACGGACTAACGTCACGGTTGTCTGCTGAGCAGATTCCTTAATGTCCAGGCACTTCCAGTCATGCCCAGGTAACGTGACAGGCTGGTGCTGCGTCTGTACTGCACAACGCCGGCAAATCCACACCAGTATCAACACACGCTCCATGTCTTGGGCACACGTCCTTCACCGTGCCGTGATTGCTGCGATAAACTGCGATTCATTCCACAAAAGTTGCCTTGTGCCACAGATGACATCACGCATCTAGCCCGTCAGCTTCCAACCGACCTTCGTCTTCCATCTGCCGCCTGTGCTGTTCACGCACTTCATCCGTGATTCGAATACCAGTGTCCCCAGTCCGACGCTCCGGAAGCTCATCGTCGCTTTCATTGCCCGTCCTGGATATGCTGATTTGCCCCGAACGCTTTTCACTCTTCCTCCCACCTTTGGGGCTGCGCACGCCTTCAAGGCAATGCATCCCAGTCGCCGACTCATCTGACTGATCCCGAGACTGTCGGACGTAGCCTTGCCCATTGTACGCCATGCCGTTTGAAGAACGGGCCCAACCTTTGGGGACCATGGAAGCCAACCCTGGACAGCAACCGATAATCATAGCCGCCGAACACTCGACAATGGTCCACCTAGATTTTGAGATACCAAGTCAGTCTATTGCTTCAGCAGTCGAGTTGTACATGCGTACATGGTTATCCATCTCGCGTCTGGGTTCTGCGGTCTCCCGTCTTGACCGACTTGGACGGCACGAATAGTAGCGAATAGTATGCAGACGAAACCGGAAGCGAAGAGCAAGCTGCATCCAATCTTCTTCGCATTCTGCATCTGTAGGTTCCAAATGAGCTTGATAGGTAGGAACATGACTAATCAATCATATCAGCATGAGCATCTGGAGACAGAGAGGGGGGACATGCTTGACATGCCCGGCATACCCATCAGATTAGTCACTGTGTCTATAGCGTACGCAAAGTAAAGGCTTGCGGTCTGCCGGCGTTTCTCAGGGAGCGATGAGCACAATACGCCCTCATCGAAGAACTTCTTCGCATCGTCGCATGCTATACCCGGGCCTGTTACAATACAAGTCACCCATGTCTGCACAAAGGTCAGTTCTTTTTTCACGGTCCTCTTCAAGCTCATCCTAAATGAAAAGTCCTTTCTTACCACGATACAGAAAACCAGAGTACTCCACCATACCCAGATATATGCCCTGGGCATCCCAATGAGCAGCTTCTTGTATAGCGCCAACAACGAGAACTTGACGAACCAAAGACATGTCCAGTATTCTATGGCGCATTGCCACATGACCTCAGATGCGAACTTAAGATCCGTCTCCATGCCAGGCCACGGTGCCAATTTTCCATCCTCGAGCGCTTGAAGCCTGAAAAGATTGGGTGTGATAATAATAAAAAGAATGGTGAAGGCGAGGTACCCAAGGAAAGCTATACAAAGCAGCACATCTTGCGCTTGAATGGCCCTTCGTCGCCATACCTGCGCCGCGACACGCGTCGCAAATACAGTCGAGGTGGTGGCCAACATTGCATAGTCACTTCGAAGGAGATCTTGCTGCGAGATCCAATCGACGCCTGCCGACATGGCGCATAGAAATTAGAGACCCCAGAACTTTTTCCAGACTCAAACACGACACTGAGTACGGCGGGTCGTAGGTAGAGCATGCGAAATGCTCTAAGTATCCAGCGCTCTGTCGGAAAAGGCTTTGCCACTGAAGCGACGGATAGGTTAAGATAATCTCGTGGATTGACACTCAAAACATGGACCGCAGGAGACGAGCAGGCTATCAGGTCAGCAACTGGCCATGGCTCCCAACGAGGCGCGTATGCAGCCCTGGAAGGTTGCAGGGGACAGTCTACATGGGGCCACCCAAGTGTATGCGCAAAGAGGCTCCAGAGATTGACAAAGTCCGATATCCTGGCAGATACACGGCATCCGGCGCCTGATGTATTTCAGCAATTCTTCCATTGATGTACATTTTACATTCGCAATAAAAGCCGCACAACGGTTTGCATGCGCAACGTCTTTCTAGACATGAATGGTGCTCATGGCCAAGTACCGCGAATCCTGTTGTGGAGAAGGAAGGGTGGCGGCGCGCTATGAGCCGTGGACGCCTAAGTGACCTCGCGAGCTTTAGCACCTGCGCGCAGCTTCCTCTTTTTGGCCACACATCCACGCATCCTTCCCCCCAGCCTCAGTGATTGTGGCTTCGTGATGATGGGGTCCGAGATTGCGTCTGGCGTATTGAGCCCCGTTACGCACCATTGTTTTCCACCGCATTGTGCATTCACGAATACTCTCCTAGACTGAAATCGAAGCTCCAATTGTTGCCTTGTCACTACGGGTCGGGAGCGCTGTTGGTCTGAATGAGGCGAGGCAAGCCATGGGTAGTAGCAAGCGTTCGGCAACCCTGGAAGGGCGAAGCTTGAGAGCTGTGCCGCTGCGCCGCTGCGACAAGCCTTCTCACGCAGCAATGTTTGGAGAAGAAGGGGAAGACAGTATTCTTGCATCAGCACCCGCGATTGCACAACAAGAATTTCAACTACAGCAGAGGTGCTTTGTGTTTGCCTTGCTCCTCTCCTTTTCTCTGCACCTATTTCCCTTCACTGACACCTACTCTTCCCGCATAGAACTCAGCACAATCAATCCTCTGGGCAATCACTCAACGAAGCATCCAAAAGAGCACAGAATTTTGTTTTCGTATTCATCATAACGCATCAAAAAGGCAGCGAACACGAAATATCAAAACTACAAAAAAGACAAATACTAAATGGCTACCAACGCATCGCGGTCATGTCATTGCCCCATGAGTCAGCCCCTCACCTCACCCGGTTTCGCATCTCTGAAGCTCGTTTAGTCGTAGTAGGATCAACGTAGTACCCCCTTAATAGAAAAAACAGTTAGATCATAAAAAAACACCTAACTTGTGCAACTACCAAAAGTTGCCTGACAGCCCTTTGAAGCGGCGCAGTAATCCGCCGTAGTACCACAATTGCCATACTTGCTGCAGCACTGGCCAGTCCTGCACACGTAGCCAGCATTGGCGCCTTTGCCAGCATCTCCGCAGGTGCCATCCGGTGTGACGCTCCCCCTTCCAGGGCCAGCAGTATCGCACCTCCCGAACGCGCTTTGGCAGACACTGACAGCACAGTAGTCTGAAGACGTACCACAGTTGCCGTACTTGCTGCAACACGACCCGGCCTTGCAAATATAGCCTTTGCCCTTCCCGCTTCCTTGGTTTCCGCACGTGTTATCCGGGGTGACACTTCCTGGTCCGAGAGAAGTTACAGCCGCGCTGGAAGAGGTAGTAGTAGTAGTCATGGTATTGTTGGTAAAGACAAAAGTCGATGAAGGTACATTAGTCGCAGCAGGGCCAGAAGTCTTGCTAGCCTCGTCGCGATACGAGGATGAAGATACTGGAGGGTTGCATATTCCGAAAGCTGGCTGGCAGACATTTGCGGCGCAGTATTCGATGGTGCTTCCGCAACTGCCGTACTTGCTGCAGCATCGGCCACCGTTCGAAGGGCAGGTCCAGCCTAGGTTGTTGCCAGCGTTGATATTCCCACATCGCCCGTTGAGGGAGTAGGTTGGTCCTGCGTCAGCGCTACTGGACTGTCTATTCGTCAGTCATCTGCCGAGTATTCTTGAGGGCTAAGAATACATACCGTATTTGTGGACCTTGGTTCGCGAACGGAACGATACCATTGTGAAGTCGCTGGCTCACCAAGACATTCAGCGACAGTGACGGTCTTTATACCTCTGCTTTTCACGACGGAAATCATGTAATCGATGAGCTCGCCATGAGTCCACACCTCCTGCTCGTGCGCTTCAACGATAGTATACCCCTGGTCAAGACCATCGACGAAGAGTTTCTTCGCTGTATTAATCCCCGTTTCCGATTGGTATTCCCAGTCCTTAGTGTTCAGGTCACCAATGATGACGTGGTACTCAAGCTCTTTGAGAACACTGAGGGCGTCGGCACTGAGTGATAAGAATGGTGGCCGCATGTAGTATGGAAAGTATCCAAGGATATTCACCATGGCGTCCTCGAGCAACGTCATCTCTTGCCGTATGCCATCGGTAGTCAAAGTTGCAAGATCCTTGTGGCTCCACGTATGCGAGCCAATTTGATGGCCCATACCAACCATTCTTCTGAGCGTGGAATTGTAATCGTAAATGTTGCCCTTGTTGGCTCCGTTGATGAACCAGGTCGCTTTAAACCCTGCGGCTCCCATTCTACGACGCATGTCAGCAGCTGCCTAAATTTTCGACTGCTGGTCTGAATTCTACAAACCTATCTAGAACGTCCTCGGAATATATCCATGGCCCGTCGTCGAAACCCGGAGCAATGACGCCAGGAGTGGTACATGAATAGATCTGCAGCCCGAATGGAACCGCAGAAGTGAAAGAAACTAATGCAGCGAGGGCACCAAGCCCGCCTCTGAATCGCCGGCTCATGTCGAAATCGAAATATGGTTCCACAAGTATGAAGCACCTAGGTAGTCAGATGCTGAAGTTTGAACCGAAGACCGGGGACAGAGCTGTACCAAGGCAAAGGTAATGCAGATCTGGACCGACAGCGCAATTTAACTGATTTTAGGGCCCTCGTGTTTAGTACACATCCAGCACAAGCGCAAGTCCACCAGGCGCTCAGCCGCAAAGACCCAGACCTTTTCCTCGTGGCGAGAGTCGTCGTCAAGTGCTGCTCTGGACCACTCGAAATGGCAAAATCCTGGCTTCTAGACAACATGGCTGGCTGGGACGTATTGATTTGGATGAGTTGGCGTCGGAATTCTTCACTTCTAGGCTGGAATGGGCAAGCGCGGCAGTTCCAAGAGTCTGGATTCAGGCTGGTTCAGGCGGACAACACTGGAGTTTGATTTTGCCGTGTTCATCTGACCGCCAGATGGGACGCTACTTAGGCCAATGTGTCGCTTGTTGCAGAGGATTCGCTGGATATTACAGAACCATTTCTCAGCTTAGTCTCGGTGGAGGAGAGTTGCGTCTTTGTGGCCGAGTGCACTCAAATCAAGACAAGTCTGTTTCATTAAAGACCGCAGGGCAGAAAAGATGCTTTAAAGTTATTACTGAGTCTATGGAAATATGCTATTAGAGAAAGTCTATGGAAAACAATAACTCGTGACTTTTAATGATTACGATCGCCCCATTCCGATCGTAGCCTCCTCATCATTGAGAGTTACCGAATGAGGAGCCTTTTCTTTAGTAGCCTCCGCATTCGAAGCGTCCGTGTCTTCCGAGATGACCTGGCGAGTTTTACCCCAGGAGAAAGCGTCCAAATGCCACATAGTGTAGAAAAGCACGAGGATCGTAAGAAATGGACCAGTGAAGAAATAGATGACCAAGCCAACCAGGAACTGGCACTTCGCTTTCCTACCCTTGGGCATCCAGAAAACGAGGGTAATCATGTACATGTACGGCACGATGACACCCCCCAAGAAGGCGACTGTGATGTACCAAGCAACATGCCGAGCGGCGTGGATCAATCCCGCAATGGAGCCCATGATGAAGATATTGCAGAACCACGTCTGGCAGTTCGAGAAGGCGCGGAAACGCTCAAACCACTGGGTACCTCTGGCAGTCACGAGACGGAAATCGTTCACCGTCGCACCCATCGACCAGCGTTTGCGCTGCGACATGAAGACCGAGAGCGAAGTAGGGACATCGGTCCATGCGACAGATCTGATCGATTGCCGAGTTTGAACGTGCGGCGAAGCAGTGAGGACATGGCAAACGTGGTTGCGGTCTTCGCTGTACGCGCCGCGAAGGTGCTTGAGCATGCCGTCCGTCGGACTTGGACAGTATCCAAACAAGGTGCGCAGAATGTGGTCGCCGTTGTTCTCTTCGCACACCTTCAGAATCTGGCAGCACCCCGGGAGGCAGGACACCTTGTGGGTGACGATGGACTGGTGGAGACGAGGCAGGCCCTGGCTAATAGTGTACGACGCGTTCTGCATCAGGCGCCAAATGTTCCATGGACCGTCTTTGAAGTCTACCCAGACTACACCGCAAACGCCGAAGCACTTGGGGTAGCGAGATTCGGAGATGAGGTAGTAGATGCACCATGGATCGAAGACGGTGTCGGCATCCATGCCGACAATCTGGTCGAAGTTGTCAATGCCGCAGTCGTCGAGGACGAACGAGGTCATCTCGCCAAACAGCCTGTTCGACATGATCGTTGTGGGTTTCTCGTGTCGCTGGTTAAACTTGTATGCTACGCGATGCGTTAGTCTCGCGATCGTAAAAGGCATTCTACAGTGTACTCACCGAAAGAGCGGAGGAGAATGAGGCCATCGCGTTTGCCTTTGTTCGTCATCTTGACAACACATAGGTAGTTGAGGCCTTTGTATTGCCCCTTTTGCATGATGATGTCCATAGGCTCCTTGTCCCACGCCATGTATGCATCCTTTATGTGTTTGCGAGATGTCTTTTCCGTCAAGATCGTGTCGAGCAGGCATTCGCCAGTGGTCTGCGTCATACCCGGACCGCGAGCGCGGCCGTCGCAGATGATGAAGACGCACTGCTTATGGTTCTCAATGCCCTTCTGCTCAACGAGCGAATCAAGAGATTTGCGCAGTTCTTCTTCGTTCTCGTTGTAGCAGGGTATGATGAGCATGAGCGACTCGGGTGTCTCCGGCGCCGGGTTTTTCTTCTCCGGACGGAAGAATCGGAAGGCGAGCCATAGGAGGAGAGTGATGACAACGGTAAAATTGATGAAAACACCGTACGTGATGAACGGGAGGAAGACATAGTGGTAGCCTTTGAACCACCATGAGCCAAAAAGCAGAAAGCCGCTGAGAATGGTTAGCAGGGTAGACAGTTTGATCGTTCCAAGCTAGCTTACTTTAGTCCAAAGATGCAGCATTGGAAGGCGAACTTTCGAACTTTCATGAGCCGTTGAGCTCGTCGTACTTTCTTGCCATCTGGGTCTGAGAAATCTGGCTTCTCGTCGACCATGTTGTTGAGTTCACCCAGTTGTTTGACTCTCTCTTCACCGCGTTCGACGCAAGTATCCCACATGATACGGTCGCACTTTTCGTTGGTGAATACCTCATTGCTGGGAGTTCCAGGGAGTGTAGTTCCCAAAGAGAGAGAACTTTGGCGGTTGACATTTCTGGCGGAGTTGTATCTATCCGAAGCAGTATCCCACTCATTTAGGACACTGTTCAGATCTGGTCTTAGAAAGGCATTCTCCGGTTCGGAGGGAGGGTCTAAAGCGAAAGGACGAGCTTGCTCATGAGAAGACATTGTAAAGCGATTGTTATGTCAGTAATACGACAAAGACAAAGAGATGCTGCACAAAAAACATCCAAGGGGTCTATGATTCATGTATCAATTCCATCGCCTCGTGGATCTGCAAAGAGTATAGACAGACTCCGAGGCTCCAGGAGCTCCATAGTATTGGCATCAGTGACCTAGACCTTGTGGAAGCCACACAAATCTACACAGAAGATCTTGTCACACCATTCAGCAGCCACGATTTTTCTGGCGTCTTCGGTACATGCCTGTTGAATCGCAACACGTCGCTGCGGCTGAGAGCCTGGAATCACTGGACTCAGCTGGACGGTTCGGCGCTGCCGCTGTTCAGCGGGTGAGAATTAGTTAAGCGACTGTGTTTGAAGAGAATGCAGAAGGCCTCGCGAGACCGAGCTTCGGCACGGCGGTAGCGTCTGAGGTTTCGGCACTCACCCCACAAACATAGCACGGCTGGATCAGGCTCTATCACATTAGTGCCAGCAAAAGGTACTGCCGTTAGCGTCGCCTTGTCCACATCAGCGGCATGTTGGTCAATCTTGGCAATACTTGGCCTTTCATCTCAAGCTTCGGAGAAGCCTCCGTGATGCTTGGCCTTCCACCCTAAGCCTCGATGAAGCATCCCCAGCATTAAGCTAAGCTTACTTAAGGATGATGAACAGGCCAGGGGTATCCACTCACCGCATCCAGCGAAGATCCCGCCGGCGGTCTGGGGTAGCGAAGCGGGGAAGCAAATGGTGGAGCGAGGCTTCAATGCTTGGTTAAATAAGGACATACGCTAACGCATTTTCATCCGGCCTCAAGTTCAATCAACAACACCAATGTGTAAAATTTTGCGATTCAATATGTCGTATTGACCAAGAGCAAGACTTAGCAGTGGCGCTGAATTGGGTCTATACTGAGATCTCTATCATGTTTTGAAGTGCGCCACATAGCACGATCGCTCTCCATGCGGCTGATCTGCCAGTGTTTTTTTTAGGTAAGGACTTGTAGATCCTTGAACTCTGTGGGAATGAACGTTTTCGAATTGGCTTGGCTCTCGCGATGCAGAGAGGATCCCGTGATAGACTTCTTGGCAGGGACACGCGATCGCAAGCGAGAGCGACTTTGCCAATGACTGCATGCTGATTTGGGCCTGGTTATTCGCTAACCCCCGGAGGACCAGAGCGCAAATTCACTGTCTAGGGTGGATTCCCAGACGTATAACAGTGTCTGGGCTGGAGGCCTTACTCTTCTCATCCAGTCCCTGGCATGCTCGCACTCCGACCCGCATCGAGCTATCCAACGTAGGGCTGATCCATGCAGGGCTGAACATGTCGAGGCTGAAAGTCAGGACTAAGCAAGACAGGGCTGACACGGTGTGTCTAGAATGTTCAGATTGAGATCTAGTCGCGGAAACTTTCTTGTCTACGCTCAAGGAGGCCAAATTGTATTCATCAGATTTGCCAACTTTGAAATAAAAAATTCTGCTGTTATGGAGATATGCAGCTTGTACGGTGCGCCCGTGCTTGTATGTAGTGTGGATGAACTGTGTACTGGTATTCAGGCAACTTCAGCTCTTTCAAGGAGTGAGCACAATTATACTGCACAGGGAAGGTTTTTGAACGTTGGGACATAGCGACTTACCTTCACTGCCTCGGCTACTCAGCACTGCACCGACACTCGCTTCGCACTATGCATATGTCCCGTTAGGCGCGATGTCGTGATCTCTTGGTGCCTGAAAAGTCACATCTGCGGCTACGGAACGTCCCCTGCACATTCTTACACTTCTTGTGGTTAGAAACACCCAGCCGTCTGGGCCTCATGCTACTTGTGAAAATCCCTGTTAGTCGAGGCCCGTCGTATCGGGTAGATCATTGTGGCCATCTCAAGCGAGTCGCCACCAGCTGTATCAAATCTAATACAGTGTTGGCTTCTTGTGGCGCCTTCGATGGAAAGCTGAGAAGTGCTTCTATCACTGCGACTGACTTTTCACATTAGGGGAGCTTAATCGAGGGCTCGCCCTTCCTGCAAGCCACAACGCTTTAAACCTTAACGGGTGTACAGACCAACGACATCTGCACATGTAGACCTAGATGGCACATTGTCGATGTGTTGAGGTCTCGCCAGAGGAAATGAAAGAATGTCAGCGCTCGTCCAGGCATGAGCGTTCTAGATCGAATCAGTGAACACGGAGTCTGCCGCAACCTCAGTATCCAAGCCCTGGCTCGAACGTCGGTGAAGCCGTAGAGAGGAATGCTACTACCTGCATCCAGCGAAGTCGGCTGGTATGAGTGGAAACCATGTGGCGCTGGGCACGATGATAGTGTGCAGTCTGCGTTCACGGTGGGAAGGCGAGAACAGAGCCTGTAGAACCGACATGGGTATAAAGATGCCATATGCTCTATCCATAAATCAGCACAAGCCTTCGCAGTCAACACCTCAACCTGAACACAAAGGCTTTACACCTACACTCCAGACATTCCGCTAGATTTCTTCTCTTCTTTTCTTCAGCATCATTCTCAAACAACATATATGACAATGGCAACCATCACTTTCGACGAAGGCATGTTCGCCAACAAATTCGTGTCTCTCGACAAGAAGCCTGAGATAATCGTAACCGAATGCTCTCTGCCTCTGACTCCACCACCCGAGGAGACCAATGACTCTCCGTTCTGGACTACCCAAGAAACTGTGCAACTTGAGGAAGCACAGACACTGAGCCCAAGTGAACCAGAGTCCATCGTGGCGGTCATCGGTGTCGGTTACGTCGGTACACACCTCGTTGAAGCATTCGCCGGCCATTACAATGTCATCGCTTTCGATCTCAGCAACAAAAGGCTCGAAGAAGTTTCAAAACAGCTCACTGGCCTTCCGATTCAATTCACATCAAACGCAGCTGATATCAGCGAAGCGACTCATGTTCTCATCTCGGTGCCAACAATCCTGACGGACGACAAGAAGGTCGACACTACATACTTGCGCAGTGCCATTGCTACTGTGGAGAAGTACGTCAAGCCTGGATCCACTATCGTTGTCGAGAGCTCCGTTGCTGTTGGTATGACACGAGCACTCGTTGGCCCGCTCATGGCCTCCAAGAACTTCAAGGTCGGCATGTCGCCCGAGCGCGTTGACCCCGGCCGCACTTTTCCCGCTTTCGAGGACATTTCTAAGATTGTCTCCGGTCTTGACGCCGCATCTTTGGAGTCCATTTCCACTCTTTACGGCCGTGTCTTTCACAAGTTGCTTCCTGTCTCATCTCCCGAAGTAGCCGAGATGACCAAGTTGTACGAGAACTGCCAACGAATGGTATGCGCGACCTATGCCAACGAAATGGCTGATGCCTGCAACAGTATTGGTATCGACGCTTTCGAGGTCAGCAACGCTGCAGCATCGAAGCCCTTCGGCTACCTACCCTTCCGCCCTGGTCCAGGAATCGGAGGTCACTGCATCCCCGTCAACCCGTACTATCTCCTCTCCAACCTTCACATGCCACTACTCGAGCACGCGGCCACGATATCGTCCTCGCGACCCAGAGATGTAGCCAGGAGCTTCGTGCAATCTGTACTCCAGGGCGGAGATTTCGGCGTAGATACCAGCCAACTCCGATTGCTCGTCGTTGGTGTCGGTTTCAAGCGCGGACAGAGTGTCATGAGCAACTCCCCTGGTGCTGCCATCATCCAAACATTGAAGAGCGAATACAACTGCCACGTTGAATTTGCTGATCCACTAGTGACTACGGCTCTTTACAGCGCAGTGCCAAAGTTGGATACGGAAGCGAACTGGAACGCCGAATACCTCAGTACTTACCATGGTATTATTGTCTCGGTTGACCAGGAAGGTCTCGATATGAACGTACTGGCGAACTTGTCTAGTGTCAGGGTCCAAGACTTTTCTGGGACACTGAAGAACTCTACCAGCAGTGTGCCGTCACTAGCTGCCGGGAAGGAAATCTGCTAAGATGCTATCATTTCAGTAATGACATATGTTCCGGATTGATTACAAAATGGAGTTGTTGGAGTTCATAGAAGAATATCAATGTTTTTGTCAACAACTTTGTCTTCGCGATCCGTATGCGTGATACTAATCAATACCTGGCCCGGTACCGGACGACTGCTCATACAGCGTGAGCTTACACCTGCAAAATGCTCAGTCGCACATATATACAGCCGGGTAGCGACCTTCAATGCAACGATATTCGTTGTACCGCAATCGTGGAGTGATCCAGAGGAGAGTCCGACGTGCAAGATCGACACAAGTAAAGAGTAAGGGGAAATGCCGCTTCGGAGCGTATGAGCCGTGCCCGTAGACGCCAGGGTGGCCTGGGATCCCGAAGACCACACGTTCGGTAGAGCAGCCTCCATGTTTGCCGCGGGGCGCAGGCCCTCAATCTGTAGCACGAATAACTCACCCCTCAAAAAGCGACTCAGAAACCGGGAACTCTAGCCGAATAGCACACTGACGAGAGTTCTTTTGAATTATCGGCGTAGATATCCTCTTCGCTTTCAACTCAATTGACTGGAGAGTGAGTTGCCTGCCATGACGTGGGGCGGGGTGTTGGTGAGGGACCCCGGAACAACTTGGGACCGACACCACGTGCGTTCGCTTAGCGACACACAGGTTTGGCGTTGTTCGCGGCCGTACTTTGCTACTTTCTCGAAATTTACCCCACGACGAAAACACCCACGTAAAATCCGTCGCCATGTCCAAACGCACTCAGAGTAAGATTTGAGCCAACGCGATTCCACTGCGCGCAATTCTAATCCATTTTTCCAGAGGTCGGCATCACCGGAAAGTACGGAACGAGGTACGGTGCCTCGCTGCGCAAGCAGATCAAGCGTATGGAGATCTCACAGCACGCGCGCTACACATGCTCCTTCTGCGGAAAGAACACCGTTCGTCGTAACGCGGTCGGAATCTTCGAGTGCAAGGGAAAGGGATGCGGAAAGACAATCGCAGGAGGCGCATACACACTATCGTATGTTTGATGATTGATTTGGGGAAATCGACGTCGCTAATCCGCTGCAGGACCCCTGCCGCTGCTGCCGTCCGCTCCACTGTCCGCCGTCTCCGGGATATCACTGAGGTCTAAACTGACCGTGGATATGGGTTTGGAGGAAGTGAAGCAGTCTTGACGGGACTGCATGTCATAGGAACATCGATACGATAGATGACCTCGGTTTCGGATGGCGTTCATGGGCATAGTGTGCATACTGAAATGCTGGCGCACATAGAAAGGCATGTATAGGGTATGTCCCCCTTTTCGTCTCGATGTGCGAATTAAAAACACTATTCGATGAACACTTCTTCCGAGACGCAAGTGTGACGAAGCTCAAGCTGTTTACCGCATGCGTGGTTTTAGGAACCCCTTGGTATCAGTGGAAGAGTTGGAAAGTAAGCTCCAAGGACCTTTTACCTGTGTATAGAAAGTACATAGCAATTACTGGTATGAGCTGAAAGATGCAATCTGCAGATGCAAAGTTGAGGTCACTGCCAGACTCGAAACTACAGAAAGGTGATGTAGGCGCACAGGGCAAACGTGACTTGATCACGAACGACTCACAAACCCAACCCGCGGTCGCATTACGAGAAGCGCAACATTTTGGCAAACCTCTGGAACCTCAAAAAGTTCAATGTTACAATACACGCTAATTTTAGATTACCGACGCGTTATGAAACTGCTTACTACGCGGCTGGACCGATCTTCTCCACGATGACGAAGCCTGCATTCGTCCAAACTCTGTGACGGCTAAGATGCAGGAGCGGCTCGGGTAGCTGCCAAGAAGACCTGTTTCCATTGGCCACACGTCCGCTGTTCTTGCGCTTGGAGATTTGCTTGTCGCAACAGTTCATGCATGTTCGGCTGTGAGGCGGGAATAAGGCACCGTAGCCCAAAGAAGCAGAAGCAATGCCTCTATCCGTAGAGCCTCATTAAGACTTGAATTCACATGTTTTCAAGATGCCTGTGCAACTGGACTCAGTGCGATGGGAATTGCATGTTCAGCCATCACATCCAGCAGAACGCGGTACGGTGATTGGTAGTGTGCTTTCAGAAGGAAATGCAGCGTACGAAAATTTTATCAGTGGCTACTGGGCGGCCCAGCAAGCTGTAGTAAACCCTTCCTGCATTTTCAAACCTAGGAGTGCCCTGTAGGTCTCAAACACCATCTTGCTGTCCCGACTTACACAATGCCTTTTTGTAACTAAAGGGGGCGGACATGCTGTCTTTGCCGGCGGATCTAGTATTGAAGGTGGCATTACCATCGCACTGGAAAAGCTCAATGGGGAGAAGTAGCCCTCGGATTAGAAAATAGCATCTATCGAACGAGGAAATCTTTGGCGCGACGTTTATCCGCAGATTGAACAATATGGACGTGGAGTCATCGGTGGCCGGGTATGTTTAGCCTTCCCTGTCTATCGCCCATCACAGACCTCATTAACCAGAACCACAATCCTTCTGACACTTCGTAGATATATCCTCTGTTGGCATTCCCAGACTGAGACTGAGAGGAGGCATCTACCACTATACTGATATCTATCGATAGACTTGCGACAATGTTGACTCGTTCGAGGTGGTAATAGTTTCTGGACTTATTGTCACTGCCAGTGCTGACCAACATGCTGGCCTTTACCAGATACTGCGTGGCGGAGTCAACAGCTTTGGCATTGTTACTAAGTTCAACATGAGGACATTTATCCAAGGTCCAATATGGGGTGGACAGCGAGCTCATGGCGAGAACCAGTGGGATAAGACTTATGAAGCCTACTACAGCTATGCGACAAATGCCGAAAAAGACTTGAAGCAGGCTCAGATGGTCTCGTTCGCGCTCCAGAACGGCACAAAGATTGCAGCAGCGAGCATAGACTATTCCGGACCAACTCCATGGCATCCTGGTTTCGACTAACGGCGAGCCATTCTAGCGATTTTCGATCAAAGCGGCATTGCCAACATGTCGACGCTGGCGAATGAGCTTGATTCAGGCGCCCGTGACAGTGTGCAAGAGACATGCTGGGACTGCACCTTCAAGGTAGACCGAGAAATTTGCAGGGCCTTTATCGAAATCTACTTTGACATGCTCCCCGCCATTAATGATGTTGCAGGAATGCTACCTGTGCTATCGTTTCAGGCGACTACCCAGCCGGCCATGCGAAAAATGCGAGAGAACAGCGGTAATGCGCTTGGTCTCAACCTTGATAACGGGCCTATTTTCGTCTGCAATCTCGCCATCCTATGGACGGATGCCGCCGACAATGCTCGCATCATGTCCTTGAGCAACCATCTGTACAAGCGCCTTGTTGGCGAAGAGGAGAAGGACCTGAACAGTGATTACATCTGCATGAATTATGCGTCGCCTTACCAAGATGTCATCAGTGGCTACGGAACTGGTAATAAGGCGAGGCCGAAGAAGATCGCGGGTGACTATGACCTCACGGGCGTAGTCCAGACACTCCAGCCAGGATACTTTGAACTTGAAGGGGCGCCTTATGGGACGTTCCCAGCGCAGTGTACGGTGAATGAATGTATACAGCGCAAACTCATCCCAATGCGAGAAAACGTTTCGCTGTGCTTTTTTTTTGAAGGTGCAGGCTAATGGCACCTGCCGGGCCAACAGCGTGATGTACGACCAAGGGAGCGTCTGCCGGCAAGTGCGCACAGCTGACGTCTGAGTGAGGTTGCCAAGGAACATGGCCATTGCGCTAGCCCAAGCGTTTGCTGCAGCTGCCTTTCCAGGTCTTTTTGTCCGTTTGCAACCTTCCATCATCAATCACCCAACCCAGCCTCACCCCCAACACGCCTGAACCGACGGGTTCGCGACAGTTTACTATACACACGACACCCATCTAGATTGCAGCCATGTCTCGCGGCGGCGGCACTACGCTCTACGTCACCGGCTTCGGCCACGGAACGCGCGCTCGCGACCTTGCCTATGAGTTCGAACGGTATGTCCTCCATCGCCTCGCCCCCGCTCGATCACCTTCGCATCGTCTCCTATCATAGCCCTCGATCCTTTGCCCATCTACAATGCCCGTTCCTGCGCCTGTCGCGACTGCTTGCCCGTCCACTCGCTTGCGCAGCGCTGCTTCCTCGTTCGTATGCCTGCGCGCGCGTAGGCAGCGCCTGCAGCCTCTCTCAACATGTTTACCGGGCTACTCCGAATACGCATTCTGACAATATCAAAGCTATGGTCGCCTTGTTCGATGCGACATCCCCGCCCCCCGTTCGGCCTCGTCTAGACTGTGAGTTGGCCCTCGATGCAAGCAAATGACCCAGGCTCTAACAGGCCAGCAGCTTCGCCTTCGTCGAATACGAGTCCCGACGCGACGCCGACGATGCGTACCACGAGATGCACAACAAGCGCATCGGTCGCGACGATTTGTTGAAGATCGAGGTATGTCCGAGCATACACCTGAATGCGATCGCAACTAACAAGCTGCAGTGGGCACGTACTCCTCCTTCGGCATCATGGCGCTTTGACTCTGGCCGTGACCGCCCCCGTGGTGAGCGCTCTGAGCGTGGCGGTGACCGTGGCGACCGCTCCGACCGCGGTGATCGCGCCGACCGTGGTGTGCGCTCTCCGCGCCGTCGTAGCACCTCTCCCCGTCGGGAGCGCGGTGCTTCCCCTCGCAAGGACGATCGCCGCGAGCGCGACTACGACCGCCGTGACCGCGACAGGTCAAGGAGCCCTGTCGATGGCGACCGCGAGATGAAGGATGTCCGCGACCGCGAGGACGACCGTGGCGACCGTGAGCGTGTCGATCGTGATGACAGGCGCGACCGTGACCGCGAGGCTGACCCAGCCGCCGAAGTCCGCAAGAGTGAGACAAACAATCCCTTTGATTCTGAATCACGACTAACAACCAACGTAGTCGACTCTCCTCCCCCTCCTGCACACGAGGACCTGGACGTAGCCGAGTAGATCTAGAGCTGTCAAGTCCAACGAGGCAGTTTCTGGGCTACTGCCACCGTCTTCACAAGGCTAGTATTGACACGCGTGCTTAAAATTGGTACATGCACAGCGTTTTGTTGAGCGGAGAATGGTTTCTGGCTTTATGTTTTGTTTCTACAAGTGGAGGCTAGATTGACTTCTATGTCCTGCCACGACATTAATGCATTCAGCAGTTGACAAGCTCGATTCGGATCTTCTTTGGCGAACGGTCACGGCGATTACCATTCGGTTCGGTCTTTTCGCCTTGCTTCGGTCGATCGGTCGATATCGATGCGGTTCGAGTTCCTTGCCTCCTTGTACACTATTCGGTCGGTCCGTAGCACCTCGAAGTCTCCCAACCTCACTTTCCCCTTCGATCCCCGTTCGATGTCACCCCCACGCTATTTCACCGCCGCCCTCACCCCGATGCGATTATCCGATACCCAAGGTTAGTATACGTTGTGCTTGGTAGATAGACCGGTGATGTCTGTGACTGTGATGTATATCGTACATGTATCTGGTGTCTCCTAGCCGCAGTCGTAGAAAAAGAAATGCAACGTTATGTTGTAGTACCGAATCTTGTCAACCTCTGTCTTGCGTGAAAAATCATGTTGTTACACTGGCTTTCCGGCCGGCAACTTGCTGTGGCGTCTGATCCCTTCGTCTCGGAGTCGTCCAGCCTTCTGTAACTTGGCGCGTTGCAGATATCCGAACGTTTCGCCACACATAATGTCATGCTCACCGTAGATGTAGCAAATGCAATTTTGCCTGTATGGAAAGTCAGGATGCCGAAAAAATGCAATATGGCGGATGAGACGGTATCTCGCGCCCTCGGAGGTGGGAAGTGATTCGCGCCCGAACCGTGGACGAGGACAACACTATTGTCAAGGGGGCTTAGCCGATCCGCCACGGCTGCTCAGCCACCCTCGTTCGTACGCCGCGACATCTGATGTGTGATCAACTCGGCATCCATTCACTCAACCCACTGCCGTTCTTTCCTTATACATCTTCTTCACGAATCTACTTTTCATTCACTCCTTCCCTCACCACCAATTTCAGCCTTGAAACCTCAGCCTCTGGACTTTGCGACAGAAGCAATCCTTAAATACGGGCAGCTGATCGACAACCGACGAGACATTGCCCAGCTTCGCCGCGCATTGCTTGCAGCTCCAACAGCCTAAGATCCTTCCTTCGGCTGGGTCCTCCGTCGCTCTTACACTACAAACTCGATAATCTACCCACAAACCGCCAACATGTCCAAACCATATGTACGTCTCCTTTGCGCTGACCAGTCACCCACCATGGCTGCGCGCCTTCTCAACGTCTCTCCGTTCTTTTCATTCACGACAGGCGCATTTTACTAATGGACCCCCAGGACCAAGGCGCGCCACCCCAATATCCGCAGGCCCCGCCACCCATCCACCACGACGCTGGCCCTGCTCCCGGCGGCATGCAACCTTCATACTACAACCAAGGAGGTGGCGCCCCAGACTACTACGGCGGCAGCCCCAACCCTTACCAACAAGGCCAGCCCGGTCCCTACGGCCCTCCACCGGGTCAATACGGTGGTCCTCCTCCTCAAGGCCAATATGGCTATGGTGGCCAGCAGATGCAGTACCAACAAGGGCCGCCTCCACCGGGAGGATACTATCAAGATGACAGGAGGAACGATGGCGGTGGCAGTGGTGGACTGTTCGCTGGATTGTGCGCTGGTCTGGCATGCTGTTGCTGTCTCGACTGCTTGTTCTAAGCTCCTACCTCTGCGCGCACCTGGGCACATACCGGCAAAAGATGCGCAGAAGCTGACACGTCGGCTTGGGAGATTTCAACGCCTTATACTACAGCCCCAAGTGCTGATTCGATACCACACACCTAGGGCCCGTCGGGAAGACGGGGAGGTTCAAGACTGATTGCTTTCTTTTGTTGCGACGATGTCTGATTCGAGACATGACTCTGTCCAGCAAGCTCGTGGTCTGTCCAAGATGACTTCCGGCTTGCGACACTTGTATCATTGTAATGTCCATATAATTAATACTCGTTCAACCCATGCCGGCCCTTCTAACAACTTCCGGGGACTGACCGGAACATCATCAATCTACGTGACGTTAGCTTTTTTCCAGTAAAGTCGCCCTATCCCTGGATCGCCCTGGTTATCCTTGCCCCATTGCATCCGCCGCACCCCACAGCGGAACCCAATCCTGCAGCCGCACGAGCGCACCCACCTTAGATTTCACACCACATGACACCTTTTCTCTTGGTAGCACCGCTTGTTCTGTATATAGCTACCGAAGAGGCCGACGCGCGTTTTCTCTTCTGGTACCCGCTTCTTGTCCCCCGCCGGCGCGTATCACTGGCGGTGTAGTCCACCGGCAACCATGATATTATGCAGGCTACCGAAGCAACGCTACCCTTGTCTGCTCGCGGCCAACAAAGGAAGAAGCAAAGATCTAGACAGCACAAGCTCGTTGCCACGGTGGCTGGTCTAGCTTAGCTCAAGCTTTGGCTTTTTCGTGCGGCGGTCTCTTTATGCCCGAGGGTTGAACCAACCTCTTTGTCACGACCAGACAATCTACCTACTACCAGCGTCATCACCACATTCACCATAGCCATCAGCCGACAACATGAAATTCAGCATCACCCTCTTTACTGCCTTCTCTCTCATATCCACCGTCTGGACGCTGCCGACAAACTATACCGCGAATGGACTCCCCACATGTGGCGCAGTACGACTCCTATGACATAGCTTCCGAACTATGGGCTAACCAAGGCAACCAGAATGAATGTATCACCGACGGCTACTTTGACGGATGCGCCCCAGGCAACTTAGTCTGCCTTTGCAACCTAGACCAGGACAACGTGTCGCGTTATGTAAGAACCGTGCAGCCATGTCTGGATGGTGAAGCAGGCAGGAAAAGCTGCACAGCTGGAGCCGTCGCCAGTAAGTCCCCCTTCACACCAGCTCGAATGAATAACGCACTAGCCATCTAACATGAAATCTTCAGACTACAAACAACTGCTCGCAAAGGTTTGCATGAAGCCCGAGTACGGTAGCCTGAACAGGACCGTCGAGTTTGCGCCTAATCCTTCAATGACTTGAGTCGCCATTCTTTACGATCACATGCATTTTATGAAACAGCGATAGACGCAGAACGACACCTAGCACAGTATGATATCTACATAATCAATAATACACACTCCTTTGAAGCCTCATTGGCTTTGTTCCTCATCCTCGGCGCTTCTTACCTGCTTCTGTGGCTAAACTCGTTAGGAACAATCTGCGGTACGTTGGTTCAAGGCATTCCCCCATATTGCATGGTGCTATCGCCGCCAAACCGTTCGACTGTGGCCTCTCGACTATCTGGAGCTGCCGTCCAATAACGGTGATGGTTGTAATTGACCGCCAGGCACTTCATTCGCAGCTGAAAAGCTTCACACCAGTACAGCCATTCAAAATCATGGCGCTGGCTCGCAGCACCCCTCAACATGAATACGACCCCCCTGCCCCTACAGGTATATTCTCTTCTCCTCCAAGTCTGGCCCAATCGCCTTTGGCGGCCCCTACAACAATGGACTCGGCACCATGTCTAGTAAAATATAAATCTCCAACTTAAGGCCCCAACACTCGGCTAATCGAGATAGATATCTGAGAGATGTCAGGAAAAGACAGAACCAAACTTGCCCCTTGGCGCGAGGGGTGAAAGGCTCAATTGCGATAACCTCAAACTTGCACCAGACTACTTCCGCTGCGTCTGCGCTAAAACGAATTCCCTGGGTCAGAACTGGTTCTTCTCTGCCCATTGTATATTGCAAGAGTGCACAGACGATGATAAGAGAAGAGGTAAGTCACAGGCTCTGAGTTGAGTGGAAGAACTAGAAAGCTAATACCAAGTCAAGCATTCATCAAACAATACCAGGAAGGGTACAGTCAAACAGGCGATGATTTGCGCGATATACCTAATGAATGGGCCCCATTTGTAGACTCACCCCCACCAAGCCCTTCGCTGTCCCTTGCCTCAACTGCAAAACAGGCCCCTTTTAACAGCGCTTCTACCAGCGCTCATCCGAAGCAGCCTACACAATCAACCGGCGGGCCAACCACGACCAGTTTGGTTGTCTCTACAGAAACGATGGACAAGCCGACAGTCACTAGGTCAATTGCGGACAGTAATAGACCTTCTTCCCCTGCCGAAGCAACCACGACTAATCCGGCTGATGTGCAGATACCTATCTGTGGTGTAACTTCTCACTCACCGTTTATGGAGACGATCCTCTAACGAATGCTAGATAACCCCCATCTGCATGACTAAGAAGCCTCAAGGAGAGCCTTCATGCAGACCTCAAGATCTCGACTGTATTTGCAAAGCCAGTGCTTCTCTCGAGAACAACACCGAGTTCGACCAGCAGTGTGTCCTCGAGCATTGCTTTGGTGACATTGGAAGAGAAGGTACGTTGGAAAGGAATGACGCAAGCCTTCCTCACTAACGAATACAGAATTCCTAGACAATCTTGTCTATCACTGCGAAAAGGTCGATAAGCAGCTCACTGACATCCCCAAGCGATGGGAGCCCTACCTTCCACCTCGTTTCCCAACCGAGTCAGACGCCCCAACCAGTCCATCCGCTGAGCCCGCCACCTCCACCCCCACAAACACTCTCAGCACTGGCGCAATAGCAGGCACAGTAGTAGCCGCAGTTGCCGTACTCACAATTCTCATCGGCCTCGTAAAACTCTACTGGGACACTAAAAAGAAAGCCAAAAAGCTGCGCGTCGCCAACGCCCAACTCCAAGACGCGACGAACCCTGACGGTGCGTCAAGACGCATCACCGCACTGCTGAGCGGAGCTTCCTCACGGCGCAGCACACCTACGCCACCTCTCAGAGCAGCAGCCCCGCAATCCCCGTTCAATGGCGCATCAGCGTATACCTACAATGAAGGCACGTTGATCAACTCACCTTCACCACTGCATACACGACCAGGCTACAAAAACGACTACGCCGCTACTACGGCCGCCGAAGCATATCCACTGTCCGAGTTGAACAGGTACAATAACCAGGACAGGGAGTTTGATAGTCGTACAAAGACTTCCTATGAACTTCCCGCCACGCAGGTTGGGGGCCAGGGCCAGGGCCAGGGCCAGGCACAGGCACAGGCACAGGGCCAGGGTGCACAGCATAGGGTGTACGACGACTCCGAAAGCGATTATGAGAGCGTGCGACGGTTGAGTTGGCAGGGGCGCGCTGAGGCTACGTTGCAGGAGGAAGAAGGTAGAAGGAGGGCGCAGGGGATGTAGTGGTGGGGGGAGAGGGATCTTGGGTATGGGAGAAGAGCAGGAGGAGTGCGAGTTTATGTTTTCCTCTCCTCTGCCTCTCCGAAATCATTTCTTTCTTTTTTCCCTTTTACTGGAGGCCATGACGGCTCCTATCCCAAGGATGTACTTCCACAGCCTCCTCACCGGACGGTTACTACAGCATGGGGCTTGATTCTCTTTGTAGTCGCTCTGATGTGGCTTAAGTCGTACACGCAAGGCTGTGCACGCGCGAAATAGTGGTACGTGGCGGAAATCGGGTAGTACAAACACAGCTGTTTTTAATTAGTGTTGGTTTCTGCATGGTATGCGGGTATCCGTTTGACATGGTCAAAGGGTTCAGCCAATCGCTTTTGTGTGTGAGGAGATAGGGTGATGCAGTTTCATTGGATTGGGGCTTTAGGTAAGAGGTAACAGGCAGGAGCAAACAGCGTGTTTGTTGATCTATAAGAGAAGTATTGATTTATTTTGTGAGTGGGTAGAGTGAGAGATCCGACATTCGCTGCTGCCCTCAACAACTTTACAAGGAACCCACCAAAGAAGGCGTCTGCGCGATGTTGCTCTTATTCCTTCTAGCCTTATTGATCAAGGTCTCTGTCGCTCAGGAACGTGATCCATACTGCCAGGCGCCAAGCCCCCCATTGGCGCTTCCCGATTGTACCGTGTGCTCGCTCAGTGTCTACTCTCCAATAATCTTCTGGGCTAATAAAAAGTAGAATCAATGCCTCATCGGGAAGAGTAAAGTCCTAGATGCCAACTGCGCGGACAACCTCCGGAGCTTCTGCCGCCTCGACATCGTCGCTCTGCATTTCAAAGAGTACGGAAAATGTATTTTGGACGCGTGTCCGAGTAAAGCCGATCGCCAAGGTAAGCTCGCCTTATCTCGGTGCTAGTCGTGAGAGCTAAGGTTCGTGGCAGACTATGTGAACTTGTTCCAGGACGAGTGCGCCAGGAAAAAGCGACCTTTCAATAATGACAAAGTTCCTGGTGTGTTCAACTATGAGGATCTACTCAGTGGGACGCCATCGAGTAGCCTCCCGGGGTTCAATTTTCCATTGAGCGAAGCTATCTCGCGGTCGACGAGTACGGCTGTTGATATACCCGCTGCCACGTCGATGAGTCCTGTGACTACCACGGAAGCCACTGTGGAGCTGCCTGTAGCCGTATCAAGCTCCAAGCCAGACAAGCCAGCGGAAACATCTCAGCCTGCGCCACCAGCATCTTCCAACCTGGTGACCGGGCCTAGTCCAACGAAAGAATCAGGGGGGTCGCCATCGGTTGCTGACAACCGTCCACTACCAAACGAATCCCATCATGCGGGCTCTACATCACAAGAGAAAGATGGCATTACAGCTCATGTTCATACTACGGTCGCTACAACAGTCGACACCGCACTCAACTCCACTCCTTCACATGAACCCGAGCCAGCATTCGGCACCGCAGCCATCGCAGGCACAGCCGCCGGTGGCACAGCAGGCATAGCGCTCATAATCGGCGCCATTTACCTCTTCATGCGGCGACGCAAACGACGAGCCTCTATCCCCCCATCACGAGACATCTGGTCGCCAACGCGCAACACGCAAGACAAACCCGAACTTGACGGCGACGCGGCGTTTGACCGATACTCTGATAGCAAAGCCGAACTGCACAGCGGAGATATCCCTTCGCTCCCTGTTCTACCACCGACTCAAGATTCATTCAGCGATGCAGAACTCGAAGCAGGAGTAGGGCCCGGTTCAACGAATTCTCGATACTACCATGCAAACCAACAGCGGCTCCACCATCACCAGCCTAGTAGCATGGACTCCCGCTATCCCAGCATGCACTCCTACACCTCACCAGCCATGGCGTTCCCCACATCCCCCGTCTCAGCGGCTTCAACAATACAAGGCTGGCATCCCACGCCCCTCTCCAGCGCCCCTGCTATCACACTCAGCCATGCTGAGCCCAGTAGTGAGAGGGCGCGTAGCCCTGTTGTCTCGGAACGTAGGTTGGAGGGTTCAAGGCCGCTGCGGCTTACGAGGCCGGTGGAGTTGCACGGAGTGGAGGGGATGGCGGCTGTGAGTGAGCTTGCGACCGGTGAGGAGGGTGCTGGTGGTGGGAATACGGATGGGGCCGTGGAGCTGCATAATGATTCTGCGACGCAGACGCAGTTTGGTGAGGGAGAGGGCGTGGGCGTGGGTGCTAATAGGAGGGGAAGTGCTGTGGAGATGGATGGCGAGGGGTTGCAAAGGCAGGATCGGGTTGGCTGTGGGTACTAAGTTCAGATTAAAGGGGCCTGCGACACTACTTTCCTCTTGATGTCGATCTGGCGGCATGTAAGATCAGGCTGGGTTGTTAATGAAGCTGTATGAGGACGAAGAAAAGGCATAACCAAGTCTATCAGCAGCTGATCATAAGCTCAGTCCCCATTACTTTTTGCTTTTTTCTTCCCTCCCTTTCTGACTTTCTTGACTGCGCGTTGGAAGTGCGCAATTTCGATCTGGACATCTGTTATGCGTCATGGAGGTCCCGCATTCGATGACAGCTCTATTGAGCCCCACGAAACCCCCTAGACCGGTTGGTAACATGCTTTTGCTCCTATTCCTATTTAATGGTTGCACGAATACGCTCATGTCCGTTGCAAGCCCGCAGCATGTTGGGTCGATTGTGGAACGTTGGTGCAAGGTGGCATCCGCTCCATTGGCTGGTGTAATAGCATAGGACAGCGGAGAACATTCATTCTAGTGACAAATATAGGACTCACGGAGTGAGTAGCCCATACTGAACACAGCACACAATGAAAAAGATGCAAATACAAAAATGAAAGACAGGGACACAAATTGAACCTGAACTTCGTTGCGATATTGCGGAGTTATACCAGCATTTATAGTCTACGGTCTCTAATCTATAATCGTCAACAAAGATCAATGGGAGCAAAGCTTCGTAACGTGCGTGTACGCAGCCTTTTCATGCCCAGCCTTCAAGCACTTTTCACAGCGCTCAATTTTCCCCCTACACTGCGGACGATTATGCTGGAAGCTCGCACAGCGAGTGCAATACTTCTTCACACCAACATCCGGCGCAACGCCCGCACTATAGCTCCCAAGGTCATCGACGACATCCTGCAGCGACCGCTCATTACTCAGAGGCAGCCTATCTTTCATGACCATATGCAGCGCCCCAATAACCGTATAGGCCGCATCATTACTCGCAGTATGCCCATCTTTAAACTCAACACCACACTGCTCCATAAGTGGGCCCAGCCCAATTTTATCCCCTCTTCCCCGGTACCCTTGCTCGGCTGCAATAGTCTGCGTATCAATGATGGCAACTACGTTGCTCAGAACAGATGGATCGACACCGAGATCATCCTGCAGAATCTGTAGTTCATTCTTGACTGCGTGCCCAAGGAAGATAACGGGGCATTTATCTCCACCTTCTGGAGCTCCTTCCTCAACCGGCCAAGCTATAGCGCTGGTCAAGAAATCCTTGGCCTGCTGCTTCGTAGCGAAGCGTGTGGAGCCAAAGTGGTTCTTCTCGGGGTTTCCGGGGCAGAACTTACGGTTAGTATAGTGTGCATTTTCTAGCAAGCGGATGTGGTAGTAGTATATATTTCGCAGGATCTCTTCTCCATGGGCACCGGGGTTCTGGAAAATCGGTGCCATTTCCTTGCGTGTAAAGGTGTGTAAGCCGTACTCTGTTAGGACACGGGGTTCGTGTTCGTGCTTCTCGCAGTCCATGACGATTACGACTGTGTTCTCGGCCAGGGCTGGGGCGGACGCGTTGGGGAGACCGAGACCATATCGCAGGATGGCGGAATCGCTCATGCCGCAGAAGAAGTTACGAATGTTTTCCAAGGACGTCTCCGGGACGCTGGAAATGGATTGCACACTGAGGTTTTGCGGCTCATTGACTACCGAGGACGGGGATGAGGGCCGGGATTGGTTGGACGACATTTTGCGACTTGGAGGTCGATTATTCTATATAGTGTTTTGGAAAATGTGATTCAAAAGTGAATGATGAGAGGTATTGGTGGTCATATCGAGTATACGTCTGGGGATTTATATACGGATAGGAGTGAAGGTGTTGTGAAAGACTTTGTTCGTTCACAGCGCTGCCTCCGATGTAGCCTAAGCAAAGAACCATTAGCACTGAGTTTACCCTTTGTTTCCTCATGCATAGTGAAGACTTGATTTTACGAACCTATCTGTGAATCTGGCTAGTTGGAGTGAAACGCTGTGAATATACCAAACCAACGCATGGCTGAAGCTGTAGTGTGGAACGGCAAGCCATTGCAGCTATCGAGAAGGTTGAAAGGCTCAATAGGAAGTATTACAGGACATGAAAGTCCTGATCCGCACCGGGTTGCCATGCTTGGAAGTGAGATGTTGAAAAGTGTACCACGGTCCACAGGTTCACTACCCTAAGCATGGAAACCACAAGTCGTGTGTATATATATAGCAATCGCCCATACTTTCTGTTTGCTATCGGTCGTTCGGTTCTTAAATGAATTCCTTTGTTCGTAGATTTTGAGACCTAGAGATAGCTTGCAATAGATGCGCACAATGTCTAGCTATCACGGACCTCCATGTCTCTCACCTCTTCCACAAAGGTTCCACTTCGAAACCTTTTATACATTTTTGCAGGACTAGAAACCAAACTTCCTGGGCTTTCGGCTACCTAGAAGTCCGGATCTTCGCCTTTCTTTGGTTGTTCCATCCGCGCGATGCCCTGCAGTGACACTATGTCCGCCCTGGGCAACTGTACCCGCAGTCTTAAAGCGGCCCAATAAGCGATTTATTGGGTCTGATCTTTTGTTGCTCTCACGATGAGATGATTCTTTCCTTTCTCGACCTCGCAGATACCTTTGCTCGCCAGCCTTGTATTTCTTTTCGCCTACAAACTCTTGCTTTCTCGCATTAGCTGACAATGAGCTTTGATGCTGTTGTGCCCAAGACGATGGTATCTCTGTAGCTACTCTGCCGGTGCGCCAAGTGTAGCTGGAGCCTATGGAGCTCACTGGTGAATGTGCGCGTGGGGGGCTTTTATGCAGGCGTTGCTCTGCAATCCGACTTTGACATATATTTGTTGGCGGAAATGTAGCTTCTTCGTCTCCGAGAAGAAATGATGATACGATAGAAGTGTTCGGACTGCCTATTGGACAAGAGGCTACATATCCCGCGGGTTCAGTCTGGGAATCGGAGCTGCGCTCAGATATGGGATACGGCTGCTGAATGATCGCGAGCTTTTGCACGCGGGCATAGTAGTATTCGTCATCTGACTTCTGGTCATCGACCTTTTGCTCTGACATATTTTCATCTCTTTTGACATGGAAGACCGCAGATTGGGGCTGGTTGGAGGTCGAGGCTTGTTCTCTTGATGTACATTGGGCGCATCTTATATCATGTATCGACTTTTCCATTGGGGACGAAGCAGCTTGCGGGCTGAGGGAACGTGAAGGAAGCTGGATTCGAACGTGTATGCGCGAAATGTATCGCAGTCATTACAAATGGAGAACACTTGAATACGCTCAAAGCTGGGTTAGGTCGTTGCGTCCGTGAAGTTCGAGTCCTGGAAGAGAGTCACATGAGCAGAGCAGTCGGTGCAAGGGTTACTCGAATCCCCAAAGAAGTTTACTAAGTCCGGCAAAATATCGCGAAGATGCTCAGATATCTCTTTATCATGCGGTAGTGTCTGGTAGCTGAGGCACACCCACTGCACCCATATACACAGATTCCACGAACCGGAATTCTTCCTCGCTTTCGTCTACGTCTGATGGGAGACGTAAATGGAAAACAGAATTAAAGATGGCCAGAAGTTAGGCGTCTTTCTGCGCCAGGATCGGCGGCGATATTGGATAGGTTGGGGGGAAGAAGAGTAGATGGATGCGAACAACTAGTCGCGGTAAAGCGTTTGTGGCCCCAAAAACTGCAAGGGTGAGCCTAAAATACCACATGCATACGAAAATTTGCCAAAATTCACAAACCTGGAACGAACAATGGAGGGACTGGGTGCCGCTATGGCGAGTTTGCGCTTCACATTTGATGTTCAGTATGGTGACGACTCCCCGACAAGAAGAGAATGTATATTGCGGTAAAAGAGGCTCAGCCCTCAAATGTGGCCTAAGTTCTTGTGCGATGAGCTGTCCCTGGTGTGTGCACGAGCGAAGCCATGGATGGGGAAGATGAGGTGGCAGTCGCAAGCTCCACAAGATAGGGTGGTGTTGATTATGTCATGCGCTAAGCTAAGCTGAACTCGTCACAAGCTTTGCAAACTCATTCGCCGGCCACGTTTGTTGCAAACGACCTCAACGGAGCGATCGCCGACTGAACCTTCGCGATTTCAATCGCGCAACACATCGTTAAACTACATCCTTCATTAGCGCGTCCCGGACGCGTGTCATTCCCGTTGTGATCGACCACCTGCGCCTGGCTTAATCACTCTCTCCGTCTTCCCGCCTCCGCCTGCCCCTACGTCTGAAACGCTAGCGGACATTCTCGCACCCTCTACGAGTAGTGTGAAGCTCAGGGACGATGAGGAGGCTTCGGCGCTCCTGGTTTACTAGCAAGCCGTTTTTCTTGCTCTTCCTGAGGTAGCGTGTCCCACTCAGCTACGTTCTTGTCCTGGAGGGGGGTTAGCATCTATTTCAGTTGTTGAGTGTTCTCTTGTTCCACTTACCCATTCTGCTACACAGTCCTTCTTCCAGTTACACTGCTCTACTTCACCATACATTGGGTGGTTCCTTCGGGGGTGAAGAGTTGGCCAGCCTGAAGCATGATAATGGTGCTTGACTAGCGCGCCTCTAGAATCGTGGTTACCCGAGTCGGAGTGGCCTTGACCGGCTGCAAAGGCTTCAACGTTGAGCACGAGAATTCCGTTGACAAGCCTGGACTCCGCTAGATTATGGAAAAGATCCCAAGTAACCGGATTTCCGTGGTTCTGTGCCGTCATCTGTTCTAGTACAGCCTTAGTGAACGCTGACGGTCCCGTACCACTGATGACTTCATCGAAGTCTAGTTGCAGTTGCGGTATCGGGACTTCTTTCTCATCAGACAACTGATGTAACCAGACCTGTATGTTCTCGATGAGCCTCATCATGACCGGAAGCCTAGGCTTGGCAGCGAAGGTCCACTGGCAAAATGACTTGCACTTGGACCCGAGTATCTCATGATCGGCAAATGTTGGTTCATCAATCTCCACACCGATGATCATGTCGACGTCTGGCTCGTTGTATCGCTCGGGGATAAACCTCTCGATAGGCCGCAAACATTCCACGTCAATGTCTGCGTAAACGCCACCTTCCGCGTACATGACGAGGTATCGAAGCAGGTCGGCTTTTATGATGGTGATGTTAAGCTCTCGGTAGAGGTCGACGAGGTCCTGTCGGTTGAAACCCTGCGGGCCGTAATGCCATTGGAGATACTCGTTTGCGTTATCGTCTGTCAACACTTCGTATCGGTACTTGGGGTTCTTCTCCGGCCAGGTCTTCGCCGAATTTGAATCGCGCTGCTCAAAGCCCAGTGGACCAACCTTCCATGTTTGCCAAATCTTTCGGGGTATCAATGCACCTGTCGTTTGCAACGGCTGCTGGTATTTGAGCTCGCGCTTATATCTGCTCGCAGCTCGGATAGGTGTGGTGAAGAACTCAGTGTTGGCAAAGAACAAGAAAAGAAAGATAAGAGCGAGGTACGCAGGCAAGACTCTCCGCACTTGGCTTGTGAGCTTGCCTGAGAACTGTGACACTATGGGAGAGTGTGGAGGCATTACGGTATTGAGGTGAAGCTTGGGCGGAGGTGGCCTTGGTCGTGTGCGCATGCTGGAGTTATTACAACATTCTGATCCTCCCACTTGGACCCAGCCATTCCAAGGCCTATTAGGAATAATCTCGATAAAAACCCTGGTCCATGAGCCTCCCGCCCGCTGGATAGCTCGGGCACCGCGCACGCCAATCTTCGTTTAACTTTCATCCTCGGTTCGTCGGTATTAGTTCACATGCAGGGGCAGCCTCATAAAAAAGGACACCAACCCCGTGTGTGCATGTAAAGGCTATGAATTCACCCCGGAGTCTGGGTTGTGATGGTTATACCAAGGCGGCTAGGCTAAAGCTTGTAGAATTAATCCCTGCAAGTCCATCGGTGACTACGACTCATGGGGTATCTGCCCCTTGAAAAACCCCGCACGATATCATACCTATGGGGAACGGTCCAATCGGGTCGACAAACAGTACTCAACTGTAGCGCCTTCGTGGTTCAACGCCGTCCGTGCCCGAATCCTGCTCCTGCATGCTGCCACCCCGATCACGCTCCCTTGAACAACGATTTCAGTTGGGATCAGCGCCTCACTGACCATACCCCAGTATTATCATGCGATGCCTCGGTCGATGTTCGTAGTCGTCCAAATGTTGTGCAAGTTATGCAATCCCCATCCTTACACATTCCGTGCACCCTTCATCGCAATCTGCGCCCGTGGGCACTTCAAGTACCCAGTGCTGTCCACTCCCTTGTTACCGCCCTAACTACCTCTGCTACAACAACGGAAATGCCAGCCAAACAGGATGGGCTGTTGGGCCACGATGGCATTGAAGATGTCAAACTTTCACCCTCCGCCTGGAAACCGGTTCGAACAGCACGATGGAGCCTCGACATTGTGCGACCAGAGTTTCTTTCCTTGCGACCAAATCCGAAAAGCAAACCGATTAGACCAACTGCATGGCTGGATGGCTTGAGGGGTTTCGCTGCATTCCTGGTATATCTACACCACAACCAGCTGTGGGCTCATGGAGAGCGTGGGAACCAAGTCTTCGAAAACTCCTACGGCTATCAGGGAAAACATTACTTTGCGGCTCTACCTTTTGTGCGCCTCTTCTTTTCCGGTGGGCACTTTGCAGTCGCCGTATTCTTCGTGATCTCGGGATACGTGCTTTCCCTCAAGAGCCTGCGCATGATACAGGACAGTCATGCAGTGAGCGCTGCAGATACCATTGGTTCTGCCCTCTTCCGCCGGTGGCTTCGTCTCTACCTCCCCATCATCGTGGTAACCTTCGCCTGGATGTCCCTACGGCACTGGAGTGGATTGTGGGTTGATATGATTCCGATGAAAGAGACATACCGCGAAGATGTCGTTAACTGGTATCGGATGTTCAAAAACTACAGCTTCGTTTTCGCCAACAACATCCAAGAATTTTCAGAACCGTATCATCCGCATTCCTGGTCTATACCCATCGAATTCAAAGGATCTATTATCATCTATACCGCACTTTCCGCGCTTTCTCGGTGCAAACGGAATGCTCGTCTCCTGTGCGAGGTCACTCTGGCGTTCTACTTCCTCTACGTTGTAGACGGCTTTTACGGCGCAATGTTTATGTCTGGGATGCTGCTTTGCGATCTTGACTTACTTGCCCAGCAAGACCAACTCCCAAGCATCTTCTCCACCTTGGCGAGTTTTAAGGAGTTGATATTCTTCCACTTGTTTATCCTTTCACTCTATCTCGGGGGCGCACCCTCTTTCGACTCGCCCGACTTCGACGGCACAGTTCTCCTTTCCAAGTCGCCAGGCTGGGTCTGGCTATCGTACCTCAAGCCTCAGGCGGTATTTGATGCCAAATGGTTTTATCTTTTCTGGGCGGCGTTCCTTGTTGTTGCAGCGATCCCGCGCTTACCATGGCTGAAAAGTTTCTTTGAAACGCGTATTTGCCAGTATCTAGCCCGAATTTCCTTCGCGCTATATCTAGTGCACGGGATCGTGATCTGGACTCTGGGAGATCGTCTATACGCCACCGTTGGTCTCTCTAGGCCCGCTCACAAAGAAGGTATACCAGGATGGAAAAATAAATTCCCGTTACCCGCGAATGGGCCACTCGGTCTGGAGTTGGCCTTTTGGCTACTGCAGCCTATTATTCTCTCCGCCACATTGTACCTGGCCGAAGTTGTAACGAAGCTGGTAGATGAGCCTAGTGTAACATTTTCGAATTGGCTCTACAGGAAGACTCTCCTTCAACAACCAGCGATGCCGAGGCACCAGCGCAGCTCGTCGTCGCGATAGGCGAGCGACGATCTACATACCCTAATGTCAACAACAGTGATAGCACTTGTTCAGGGCCAATATCCCGTCCGTGCACGTTTTGCCCGTGTTCGAGTTTTGCCCCGCCCCACCAGTT